>CM035271.1:98793498-98821209 GCA_020226075.1 Hydropotes inermis | reverse complement strand
TTTCACCCTAGATAATATACATGTTTCACTGCTGTTCTCTCGAAACATCCCACCCTTGCCTTCTCCCACAGAGTCCAAGTGCACCTGTCTCATGCATCCAACCTGGGCTGGTGATCTATTTCACCCTAGATAATATACATGTTTCACTGCTGTTCTCTCGAAACATCCCACCCTTGCCTTCTCCCACAGAGTCCAAAAGTCTGTTCTATACATCTGTGTCTCTTTTTCTGTTTTGCATATGGGGTTATCGTTACCATCATTCTAAATTCCATATGTATGTGTTAGTATATAATGTTTGGCATAATTTGGTTTCCTGAACTCGAAAGTTGGCAAAAAGAAGCATAAAATACACATAGGACAAGTTAAGAAATACAAAGCAGCCCTGACTGAGCTTTCCAGGTACCATCAGCTCCTTTGTCAACAAAAGCCTCCATTCAGAAGTGATTTAAATTAGTACTTTAGCAAAATTACTGATTACTATTTGTCATGTAACTTTAAGGTTGACTATCAGTTCAGTTCAGTCGCTGGATCATGTCTGACTCTTTGTGACCCCAGGGACTACAGCACACCAGGCATCCCTGTCCATCACCAACTCCTGGAGCTTGCTCAAACTCATGTCCATCAAGTTGGTGATTCCATCCAACCATCTCATCATCTATTGTCCCCTTCTCCTCCCACCTTAAATCATTCCCAGCATCAGGGTCTTTTCCAGTGAGTCAGTTCTTCCCATCAGGTGGCCAAAGTATTGGAGTTTCAGCTTCAGCATCAGTCCTTCCAATGAATATTTAGGACTGATTTTCTTCAGGATGGACTGGTTGGATCTCCTTGCAGTCCAAGGGACTCTCAAGAGTCTTCTCCAACACCACAGTTTAAAGGCATCAATTCTTCGGTGCTTAGCTTTCTTCATAGTCCAACTCTCACATCCATACATAACAACTGGAAAAACCATAGCTTTGACTTGATGGACCTTTCTCGGCAAAGTTGTGTCTCTTCTTTTTAATAGGCTGCATAGCTTGGTCATAGCTTTTCTTTCAAGGAGTGTCTTAATTTCATGGCTGCAGTCACTATCCAGAGTGATATTGAAGCCCAAGAAAATAAAGTCTGTCACTGTTTTCCATTGTTTCCCCATCTATTTGCAATGAAGTGATGTTACTGGATGCCATGATGTTAGTTTTCTGAATGTTGAGTTTTAAGCCAGCTTTTTCACTCTCCTCTTCCACTTTTGTCAAGATGCTCTTTAGGTTTTCTTCACTTTATCCCATGAGGGTGGTGTCATCTGTGTATCTGAGGTTATTGATATTTTTCCCAGCAATCTTGATTCCAGATTGTGCTTCATCCAGCCCGGCATTTAGCATGATGTACTTTGCAAATAAGCTAAATAAGCAGGGTGACAAATACTCCTTTCCCAATTTCGAACCAGTCCATTCCACATCCGGTTTTAACTGTTGCTTCTTGATCTGCATACAGATTTCTCAGGAGGTAGGTAAAAGTGCCTGGTATTACCATCTGTTTAAGAATTTTCCACAGTTTGTTGTGATCAAAATCAAAGGCTTTAGTGCAGTCAATGAAGCAGAAGTAGATGTTTCTCTGGAATTATTGTTGATTATGAATATTTGAAATTTAATGCTAAGTACCTAAATGCCAAGAGACTACTATTCTCCCTTACATTTAAATTTGATAGCCCACACCATCACAATGAAAGAAACACAATGTAATCATATAAGCACTAAGATGAACATGCTCATACCAAATTTTAGTTGTTATTTTATCATGTTAAATTATATACCAAAACAGTAACATTTAATGTTTGAAAAGTCACTTGGTCTGAAAATATATGAGAATATAAGGTAAGGAAGTCCTGTGCTAAGTTGATTTCTCACCAAAGTTTACTGATTTCCATTCATTTTCAATTTATGGCCAAGCACTGTAATCTTTACTATGAGGAATAGTCATGCCCATCTTTGTAGACTAAATTCACAAGTATAGATTATAGAATCAAATGTTGAGCATTTCTGTAAGTCTGGATAACTCAAAGTCTGTAAGGAATTTGAAAGATTTATGTGAAATCTGGTTGAAAAATAAATGTAGAATCCATTGAATGGTACAATTAAATTTATCAAATTTAAATTACTGAGCAGCCAAATATATATTTTCCTTATTTTAGCATGAGAACAAAAAATGCTTCCAATTTTTGTTAAATTTACATACATGTTTATGCCATATTTGAAGAAAAATGTTTATTTAGATGATTAAGTTAACAATAACTCTACTGTTACTTTATGTAACATATATAGTAAATAATGTTAGAGAAATCCTGTAAGACTTTTTATAAAGTATTTTATACAGCAATGAGAGAATCCAATATTCATTTTGAAGTTATGTATGATATTTCTACTGCCTCAAATTACTATAAAGATAGATGGGAGAAAAATATAAACCTGGAGAAAAATAAGAATACAGTAATCTCTTATGGTTAAAAATAAACTGAGATCAATTTTTCATTACCAAATCAATAACACTGACTTTGTTTAATAAAGACAAAGGGTTAAAAGAATAATGAGTGTGAATTTTTTCAATATATGCAAAATATAGAAGTATATTCATTATTAAATCTGATACATTTATAATCATAGGCATAATTATAAATATAAATTCAGGTAATGATTTCTCTTAGTTTCTGTATCTACCAAATTGTTTTCTTGGGTTGTTACAATTGTTACAATTCAAATATTACATATTACTGGGCCTTGCCCAGCCATCCTTCCATATTACTCTTTAGAGGCTAATATTAATATAGTTATTAAATGCACAAAACACATTTGTGGGCATAGATACTCACAGAAAAAGTTCTATCATCAAAATACTTGAAAAGTAGGGCCAAACTTTACTAATCAACCCAGACTAGAGAGTCATGACACTGATCGCAAGAAGACATCAGGAAAGTATCCTCTTTAAATACGCCACTCTTTTCTTAAAAGTTTCACACCTTTCAGAATCAACTATATGTTATTTCTTTCTAACACCAGCTCTCCAACTGCTACTGTTTATGCTGATTTTTCTTCTTGGAGGGCTTGTTTAATCTATCCACCATGGACACAGTCTAGCCTCTTCCTGACTTCTCCTCCAGAGAACTATCATATGACCTACTTACAGGTGGAATTTAAAAACAAACAATGCAAATGAACTTATCTACAAAACAGAAGGAGACTCACAGTCTTAGATAACAAACTTACGGTGGGGTGGTCGGTGGGAAAGGATAGTTGGGGGAGAATGGATACATGTATATGTACGGCTGAGTTCCTTTGCTGTTCATCTGAAACGACCACAACATTGTAAACTGACTATACCCCAGTACAAAATCTTGTGGCTCAGCTGGTAAAAAGTCCGCCCACAATGCGGGAGACCTGGGTTCGATCCCTCGGTTGGGAAGATCCCCGGAGAAGGGAAAGGCTACCTGGATTCTCCATTCTGGCCTGGAGAATTCCATGGACAGTCCATAGGGTTGCAAAGAGTCAGACACGACTGAGCGACTTCCACTTTCACTTTCAATACAAAATGAACTTTAAAGCCTGAATGAAAACAACCCAAGTCATCTTTAGAAGGCAGAATAGAGAAGTGATCGCAAATACCAATGTCTTCCAGTGTTTTTCTTGTCATACACAGTGGCTGCTCAATAATCACACAAAAATAATTAGTTTCGTTAAAGACACAGTTCACATACTTTAATGCTATTTAATTCATTGGAGAACAGACAAAATGAGCAAAGTGAGTAGGTACTGTTTATAGCTATTTAATACTTTTATTTTTGAAATAGGTATTTCCTCCTCAGCTTGAGTTAGCATTATGTATTACCACTGTGTGCATTATCTGCTAACAGTGGGTCTGGTTTTGGACAATGGAAGCTGTGAGGAAAAGTAGTCAAAAGCTTGGATAAGGACAAAGTTAAGTGCTACACTTTTTTTGTGTGTGTGGCCCCTTATGACTGGCTTTTACTTTTCGTTTGCCTGTTCTGGTCTTAGCTGTGGCATGCAGATGCTTGTTGCAGCACACAGACTCTGTAGTTGTGGCCCGTGGGCTCAGTACTTGGCAGCATACAAGCCTAGCTGCTCTATGGCAGGTGGGAGATTAGTTCCCCAATAAGGGATCAAACCTGTCTTCCCCCTCCCTGCAAGGCAGATTCTTAACCACTAGGGAAGTCCCTACTTAAGTGATACATACTTTTAAATTCATTGAAAGAAAAATAGTGGAAGAGGTGGTACTAGTATGAATGAGTAAAGTTATTTTTAAAAATTGATTAGGTACATGGTATCAATAGCATAAAATATCAACATTGGGGTAAAACAAGCAAAAACATTAATTAGGCCTTGTTTCGTTAAGGTTGCAGACTCTTGACATGACATCTATTCTCCTGTTCCTCCAAGGTTATCAATCACACCAACTACCAGTCTTTGCCTTTGTTAGAACGAATGTCGGAAAGATGATGAAGTGAACAGTAAAATTGTTTCCAGGACCAGAATCTGAGTACAGTAGCCTCCAGTTCACTAAATTTTCAGCTCAAAAATAAATTCTTATGCCACAGCACAAGTATTTAGTTAAATATTAATTACCAAAATGTGTTAGCAGCTTTTAAAAGATGCTATTTTGACCAAGGCTCAAGAAGTTAAAAGGTGTAGATTCTAAAGACACCTGCACCCAATTCCATATGTGCTTTTAAAGTTGGGGTTCTCCTTAAACTCCAACTAGCAACTCATTCTTTCTCCTTTTATCATTTTGAAGAGAACACTATTTAGTGGCTTAGCATTAAACAATGATAAACTGAATACTTGCAAACTCTCACAGCAAGGTTTTCTAAGCCTGCTTTTTATTCAGGCCCCTCAAGGAAGATGTAGGTTTTTTTCTTAGCACAGGATCATGAAAGAGTCAATGTGGCTTTAGATCCAGTTCTACAGTATAATAAATGGCTTTAAGCAAATTACTTCTCTGAGCATATATTTCTTTATTCAAAACACGATGATAATACCATCTTTCTTAAAGAGATTTGGGGTGATTAAAAGAGATATATGAAAAGTGTGCCCAAAATATCTAATGTAGAATCAATGGATCTATATTTAAAATTCCCCTTCCTTCCATAATAAAGACAATAAAATAAATTTTAAAGATAACTATTGGTACCCATTGCTATCATATATCTGGAGTTTGCTCAAGTCATCCTTTCCCAGCTAAGAGCAAATCACCATAAAATTCAGAGTTTCTGTGCACTGTGGTTTAACAAATAACCAAAAACTGTCTATGCTGTTTTGTGTTACCACCTCCTACTGAACCCTGATAACCCATGTCTTCTGCCGGATGTCTACGGCATTTTTTCTCAGGGGCTAACTTCCCCTCTTTCTTCAAACCTCGAGCCCAAAGAAGGTATTGCAGTGCTGTTTCTCCATAAAACACAGCCTAAAGACTGGTTATAGTTATTGCTCAGACATGGTTATTTCTGCTGCTAGGGCTAAGCCTTATTCCAAGCATTCATATTCAGTTTTCAGAGTCTGTTACTGTGGCTTCCTCTGTCCATCTTCCAGATTTAATGGAAACCCCATTTCTAACTACTGGTTTCATTATCAACCTCACTTGTATTACCTATCTAATGGTTTTCTTAATTTTTTTTTGGCATACATCTGTTGATTTGTTGTGACATTCCAGAGAATGCTTTTGGTTCCAGGGATTTTAGGAATGAGCAAAAAATATGCCTAAAGGCTTAATGAGCATCACGGAAGGAATGGTTGTATTGGAAAACATAAGGCAGTGCTCAGTGGGGGAGGTCAGAGGTTGCATCAGTTCTGAGAGCCATCAATGGGTTGAAAGTTTGGTAGGGAAACCTTGGAGATTTGCACAGTTATTAGGAGAGCCTCTCAAATGAAAACGGGCATTTAAAATACATTTTAAAATGTATTTCTAAAAACATATGGACAAATACTGTCGATGGTTCAGGCAGAACTGAAAACAATGAAATTGGAGTTGCATCAGTCTATCATTCCACAAATTTTTGTAATTTTTCCAAAAGCAATCACTTTACTAGTGCAGGAAAATAGATAAAAATTGTAGTGTTTAATCAGTGTTGTGAGCTGAATGATAGAGCAAAAGGATATAAGAGCTGCAATTTTGAGACTATTAATGAGATAGTAAGCCAATTCATCGTTAGTCAGAGTAGGAAATTAGACTAAAATTACCATGTTTGTTGGAGAAATTTGTGGATAAAAGTGTAGCATATCTCGGTGGATTATAAACTAGAGGAATAACACTTATCAGCACTGAAGATTTGGTTCACAAGGTGTGGTACAAGAGTTTAAATGCTATACCTAGGTGATGATAGAGTCCAGAATGTGGCTATGTGTTGAGGTTGATGACTTATGGTGGCACTTTCTAAATGTTGTCACTAATAATTGTATCATAATTTGATACGGTTAGTATCTAACATGTCCAATTTTACATGAATGTTCCATTCCCTAATGTTTAGATTTTGCCCATCTGAGTATGATACTATTTTACATAATGCTGGCTCTTTCCGGGGTTAATGTACTTACCTATGTCTTCTTCTTTAATAATGTATTTAATCAACCAACATTTAGTATCACTGTAACAGTCCCTGGCAGGAACAAAATGAGCACATAGAATCAGCCCTAGGTGAGTTCATAACCTCCTGTGGGATGGAACTAGTTACTAGTATCTCTGGGTCTCAATTACTTTGTTTACAAAATTAGCATGGTGAAATTTTTATGAGGACTAAAGGAGCTGATCCATGAAAAGCACTTGGTATAGTGCATGGTATCCCATACCCATGCAATAGCGTTAAGGCTAACATTCCTGGCGGGAGACTGGCAGGGGCCGGTGCACAGAAGCTGCTGAATAGATGGCGTGTAGAGACCATGGCAAGAAAGTGACGCTGCTGCAACATAAGACAAGCCAGCTATATGAACTCATTTTAATATCGATGCAACAAAAGTCATTGATAAAACAAACAAACTTCGATAAATTTGACTACATATTCCAAAGCCAAACCAAAATTATTTTTAGATTGTAAGTTCATCAGTCACGCTCCTTTCTAAGAATTTAGGTAAATAAGAGCTGATCATGTGTATATACCTGGAGTATATATACATGTGCACATGTGTGAAAGAAAAGAAATTACAAAACAAATCACATGGAAGAATGAATAGCTGCTTGAAGATATTCTCCTTCCTTTCTTGGTACACACAACTGATGTTGGAGAATCTGTCCACTTGCTGCTCTGGGGAAAACGAAGTCATTTCCCCCAAACAAAGCCCCCTAATACAGCCCATCACTGCCATCGCTCTGATGAGAATGGTGGGGAATCCTGAGCAACAGATTCAACTTTTGAAAGTGACTTTTCAAACTCTCCTTTGTCTGATGCAACTTACCTACCACCATACCTTAATAAGACAGTCCTGTCTTGTGAGACCAACATGTCCTGTTAAATCCTGCTTTTTTTTTTTAGATTTACTTCTGTACTGCACTTTCTGGAGAGTTTGCCACTGTTCTTTTTCATCCATTAAGCCATTTCCTTCTTTCTTTTTTTAAAAATCTTTTTTTTTTAACTGAAGTATAGTTGATTTACAATGTTGTATTATTTTCAAGGTTATAGCAAAGTGATTTAGTTATGTGTATGCATATATATATATACACACACATGTATCTGTATGTACATAGATTATTTTGCAAATTATTTTCCCTCTTTCATCTTTTCTTAAAAATTCAGCTTAACTCTCAAAATTTATGTAAGCCCTTTAACTGTTAAGACTTCTACACAATCATTAAAAAATAATATTGTTGTGGTTCTGTTGCTAAGTTGTATCCAACTCTTTGTGACCCCATGGACCGCAGCACTCCAGGCTTCCCTGTCCTTCATACTGTCCACGGCTTTATACCATTCAATATTTTCTGGAACATTTTATATCCTTCAGTCAGGTCCATGAATACCTGTGAGTCAAAAACTCCATTTTATACCATTGACACTCTTAGCATGTCTGGTATCTGCTAGATACACAGTAATTATTTAGTACATTTAAAGGTCATTTTTAAGTAAAATTGTCATGAGAAAAAGTATGGGATTTTGTTTGGTCTATGTGGAACAAATAACTGATAAACATAATTTTAACTCCGTCCTTTCTCTGAATCTTCATACAGTTTATGCAGGATGCGAGACTACATTATGGCACAATTTATAAAAACAGATCACAATTTACAGTTATGCAGGGCCTCATTCTTAACTGGCTATTGGAGAATATGAGCACTGTCAGTAAATGGCTAAGAAATCTAGATTAAAAGACCTATATAATTTAAATGACTATGTTATATCCTGGCAATTATTTTGGAAAGGACTAGGCCTTTCATTGAGTATTACCATTGAACTTTGTATTTCTTTGCTTTATTTGTGGGAATGAGGTAAATATAAAAGCAATATTACATTTACTGTAAAATTGTCTTGATATGAGATCACAGTATTTTGTAGCAATTCAACCTATTAGTTCACCAGTACTAAAAGCCAAATTTCTCCTCTTACTGTATATGATATATGCATAAAGACAAATTCATTTGTTAAAAAGCTGAAACAAATTTTATCCTTTCCTATTGTGAAGTAAAATTTTATCCTTCCCTATTGTGAAAACCACTTAGTCGTGTCTGATTCTTTGTGACCCCATGGGACTGTAGTCCATGGGATTCTCCAGGTCAGAACACTGGAGTGGGTAGCCTTTCCCTCCTCCAGGGGATCTTCCCAACACAGGGACCGAACCCAGGTCTCCTGCATTGCAGGCAGATTCTTTACCAGCTGAGCCACAGTGGAAGCCCAACAGTGCTGGAGTGTGTAGACTAAACCTTCTCCAGCGGATCTTCCCAACCCAGGAATCAAACCAGGGTCTCTTGCATTGCAGGTGGATTCTTTATCAGCTCAGCTATCAGGGAAGCCCATCCTTTCCTATTATTATGCTGCAAATATTACAAGCGTAAAATCAGATAGCTTTTGTCTGACCACAGATATTTGTTATGCCACATATCCAGCAATATTAATTTTCAAAGAAAATTTGAAACTGTATTATTTGTTGTTACTGCATATGTCTATTCAAAATATAATAAAAATGATTAAGTATGATTTATAATAAGTAATACACACATGAATTTACAGAATTCATTCTGAATTATCTGCATCAATGCAAAGGAGCCATGACTGAATATCTAGATACTTTCTATGCTGAATATCTAAATATCTAAATACTTTCTATGCTGAATATCTAAATATCTAAATACTTTCTATGCTCTAAGTTTATCAGAGAAGATTTCATTTACTAATTTTGATGTACTAATACTAATAGTAAAGTGAGTTGGTATTCCCTAGATACACATTCACAGAACATATTGTTCGTCAGAATAAATAACTCACATTGTGAGAACAGAAATAAAGCTCAGTTTAGTGGCAATATAGATTTCTTTCCTTCAGTTTAGATATGCATGTCCATAAAAACAATGTATGCCAGGAACATTTAACAAATGCACAGAGATTGATTTCTTGTCCAATTAAATAATAATGATAGAGTTAACTTCTTCTGTTGTTTTCAGAATTAACTGTATGTAAGTGACATAATGGGGCGTCCCTAGTGGCTCAGATGGTAAAGAATCTACCTGCAATGCAGGACACCCAAGTTTGATCCCTGGGTAGGAAGGTCCCCTGGAGAAGGAAACAGCAATCCACTCCAGTATTCTTGCCTGGAGAACCCCATGGACAGAGGAGCCTGGCGGGCTACGCTCCATGAGATGGCAAAGAATCAGACACAACTGAGCAACTAACATATTTTTTTTTAAGTGACATAAGCTTTTGCTGATAGATTATCTATCATAGTGAAACCAGAAAATAAATAAAGACAATGATGTAAGTGACCAGTTAATACTGGGTAAAATAGTTTGAGATTTTAAGTAGAAAATAAACATATGCTAATTTTATGGGATTAATGAGAGATTCAGATGTTTTTCCCTATTCTTAATGTAAAGAAAGAGTGAAATTTCTTACATCTTTTCCCCCAGTATTGAGGGCAAAATTGGTATAAATGCTTCAAGTAAATTTAGAAATTCTGCAAGAGAGATTATTCTCTAAAAATTTGCTTTTCTTTTCAAGTATGCAGCTGGAAGTCATAATCCAGTAGTGGTCCAGGAAAAGTACATTATTATATTTATAATTATTAAATGAGGTAAGAACAGAATACTTGGGTTTGCTCTAGTAATCCTTATCTTTCTCACATCATTGAGACAGCAGTTGTTTTTCTTAGTTGAGCAAAATTTATACATACAATATGAATAGGATTGGCATTTTTTCAATAAGCAATCATTTTTTAAAGATATTTCCACATACACTCTTTTCCCAATATCAAATATAACATCTATACATCGTTCACATCTTTTTTGAGGTCATGTGGAGGTTAATAATATCCAGAGAAAATTACCAGCATATGAGTGCTTACATAGTTAATTCAGAAATAAGCATTAATTAAGTTTCTGTTCAAAAGATCTTCTCTTCCTATAAATTAAGTGTATAAGTTAAGTCAAATATTAAATTACCTTTTTAAATTATATGTTGCAAATTAAGTAATGTAGCTGGATTTTTTCACTTCTTAAACAGCTACATTTATATCATGTAGCTCTCTCTCTGAGTTCTCGCCCAGAATGATGGAAGCAAGCCAGACTAGAGCTGAATCGTTCTGATGTGAATGCTACTCAGGGTGACCTGAAGGCACACACTGGAGCTGAGCAGCCAAATGCCTGCTCACATCCAATTTTTCATATACCTGATTGCAATTTCAGAGTCTCAACAGCATATTTAAAATAGAAATTTAGAATCGAAATGCCTTTCCAAACAAAGAAACCTTGCCATTAGCAACTCTTTACATCTTTCCTGTTTGTTTCTCATTTCCAAGTTAAAGTCTCAGGAGTAAAATAGAGTAAACAGCTTATTTCACTTATGTCTGTCATGAAAAGGAAGTGTAGTATTTGATGACACAGCCCATCGTACTATCTTCAACACAAAAGAAGTTACATTTGATTAGAAAAGTTAATTATATGCATAAAGAGAGCCGAGATGCTCACAGCTAATTACTCATAAAGGGAAATTAAATCTAATTTTCTACCTGACAGTTGCTATCTGGCAATATTTTTATTAAACAAAACAAATTCCAGTTTGCTACAGTGGGAGCTCTAAATTTTTATGGGGCACAATCAGATGGATATAAATTAGGTTAAAAGCCAGTAAGGACAGAGGGTTGCTGCAAGACATGTTTGTTTCAGTGAACACTTTTTGTTGTTTCTATCGTCTGTTAATTACTAGTAGCTAAACTAAATCATGATGATGCATTTCAGAAATCCTTGGGATCAGATTCTTTATGCTGCTTTGCCATTTGTTTGCCTAGATTATAACACAGAAATAGTGAGAGACTTGAGCAGGAGACTTATGCCTCCTGCATGATTAAAGTTACTTCATACCTGTGACCTTATCTTTCTGGTGTTTGGTCTTAGCCAGTGACCCAGAACTCACTCATTTATCTCAAAATGAAGCAAGGCCTTAAAAATCTGCTAAAATATGCACTCCTAGTTAGGAAAACGTCACTGCAGTTCTGGTGGAGGATGGAAAAAAAACAAACTAACAATAATAACAAACTTGAAGGAAAAAGATTATTTTGAGGATTTCTCAACTGTTCTAAATACTCGGATATAAAACTTTTGAATGAAATAGATCCACTCAGAGTAATTATTTCCATGGACAACATGACCTCCAGGCAAGAGACCTTATTAGTCAAGATGCAGAAAGATTACACTGAGTCTAAAAGACATTCTTTGTAGTATAAAATACTCACATATTAAAAAAAGGAAAAAAAAACTTTTCCCATCATTGAAATATTAGCATTAAACATGTTTTCTTGAAGATTATACCATTTCCTTTTGTTTAGAGCAAGCATGTTCACTAGCCGCTAAACAGTGACCCAAAGACTAGTCTTTGCCTTTGTTCCAATTACCTGGTTGTAAATAACCTATTAAAAGTACCCAATTCATTTTTGTTGTAAGGAAATGAGCTACAGATGGAAGTAGTTGCAAACACAGAACTATTTCATAGCGAGCTTCATACATAGCAGGTTTCATACCAGTGGAATATCTCAGTCTTGTTTATGTAGGCACATTTAGTAGTTTGTTCAAAAGACAGCTTTGTTAATACAGGATTCTTGGTAAATTATTTTATTTCTCTCAGCATTTTGAATATGTCATCTCACTGCTTTCTGGCTTCCATTGTTTCAGATAAAAAGTTATTTGTTAATTTGTTCAGGTTTCCCTTGTATTTGTTGGGTCATTTTTCTCTTGATGTTTTCAAATTTTTCCCATATTTGGCTTTCAACATTTTGCCTGTGATGTATCTGTGTTTAGATCTCTCTGTGGTCATCCTTCTTTAGCTTTACTGAACTTCTCAGATGTGTAAATTAGTGCTTTTCATCAAATTTGGGTCATTTTCAACCATTTATCTTCAAATATTTTTTTCTACTCCTTTCTCTCCTCCTTCTTTCTAATATTTCCATTACATGTCTGCTGATATGTTTAGAGGTATTTCACATTTCTCTGAACCTATTCATTTTTCTACATGACCTTTTCTTGCTTATACTATCTCTACTGATCTACTTTTAAATCAAATCTGTTCTGCAGCTCAAATATACTACTTAGATCCTTTAATGAACTTTTAATTTTGGTCATTGTAGCATTTTTGGATACTGAGAGACACCCTTCCCTTTTGTTGGGACTTTTCGTTTATTGGTCTTCATTTAACATTGGTTAAACAAATTCTTTGAAGTCTGGCCCTGCTCAGAATTTTTCTTTTCTTGCTATTTTATCCTAAACTGCCTTCTTAGGCAGTTATGTTTTCACCCTCAACTGTTATATGCATGTGTATCACTAGCTTGTAGACTGTTGTAGACACAGTTCATGGAGTTGACAGAGAGCACCAGCCTGCAGAGTTCAGTAGTTGTGGTGAGTGAGCTCAGTAGTTGTGGCATATGGGTTTAGTTGCCCCGTGGCGTGTGGGATCTTCCCAGATTAGGGATTGAACCTGTGTCTCCTGCATTGGGCAACAGGTTCTCTACCACTAAGCCAGTGAGAGTTTATCTTTAAGCCTGGATTCCTAGAATCTGTACTGGGTTAGAGATAATTAGTGGCTCAGATGGTTAAAGAATCCATCTACAGTGAAGGAGACCTGGGTTCAATCCCTGGGTCTGGAAGATCCCTGGAGAAGGGAATGGCAACCCATTCCAGTATTCTTGCCTGGAGAATTCCAAGGAGAAAGGAGCCTGGCGGGCGACAGTCCATAGGGTTGCAAAGAGTGGGACATGACTGAGTGACTCACACACACACACAGAAACTTAAGTGTTGACACAGTACTTGGTGAGCGGTTGTTTCCAAATAGTTCTGGGTCAGGGAAATTCAAGATGTCAAAAGCAAATCTTCCTAGGGCTTGTTGAAATTATTACTACAGTGTCCTTGGAAGAACTCTTCTTTGTGTAACAAAACTAGGAGAGATACATATAAGAGATAATTGCACTGACCATTAAGACTTTATGTGATTCCTATCCTTCATGCATGAATACATTAAATGACTTGAGGTTTATGTGGAATGCAGAGTCTCGGGTAGATATGTTCCTCAGAGCAGAGCACCCTTCCTTACTCTGAACTTTGCCAGGTGACTTCTGCTTTGGGAATAAGATAAAACGAATGCCATTAATCAATGACTGGGTGCTTTCTTCCTGATATCAGTCATGTTGCTTCTACGGGATCATTCAGGAAGGCATTCATGTCGTGGGGAAATCAAACTTGTTTAGAAATTTAATTACATTAATGTAAATGTGTTCTATCATCAGGCCTCATGTACTTAAAATTTAAGAATGACCTTATGATGTACTTACAGGGAAAATTTCCTAGTGGGAATTATAGGAAGTTGAATTAGTTTGGCTTTTAACTCAGACAGGCAGACTTGCCAAATGAAATTTGCAATATATTTCCTATCTGTTCTTTACTTTCCATACATAAATATAGTTGCTACCAGTCACTATGTTTTAAACAACAAAAGAAATAAAACTGAAAATATTGAGTCAGTTCATTTGGACAATCTTAAACTATAATCTTAAACAATCTTTGACTATATGCCAAAGTCCTCTACTGTGGTGGGTGTCATTTTTAATTGATGCAGTGATTAATCTACCAACATAGGCTATGCTAGAGAGCATTTTCAACCTCTGGGTTTCCTTTCTACCTCTGATACTTAAAAGATCTATGACTTAGAATACCCTCTTTGTAATCTCTGATTAGAAGGTATTTTTCTTTAAAACTTCCTTAGTAACATTTACTCCACAAGATTTTTGAAAACATTGAAAAGACGACTATTTAAAAATACTCTTTTGTTTATAGTAGTAATCAGTGAATACAGCATACACACATAAACAGATATTTTCTGTCTTTTTGTGTAATGAACTGAGATTTGATAAGTGAACATACTGTTTATTGATTCTTAAATGAAACTATGTAAGTATAAATAAAACTATTTATAATATGCATATCATAAAACTATTATAACAGTTAACATATATAGCTATCAATATGTTTTATATAAGCATGTGTGTCAACTTTTCAAGAAAAATCATTAGAGAAAGAATAGTTCAGTGGTTTGGGGCCACTGAATACTCATATACCAAAAAAAACCCAAAAACCCTCCACTTGATCTATACTTCACATCATATATTTTAAAAAAAACCTGAAAATGTATATATACTAAAAGTAAAACATAAACTGTAAAACTTCTAGAAAAAAACTTTTGTGACCTAGTAGTAGACATCAGTTTCTTACATATGACATCAGAAGCACAATCCATAGAAGAAGCTGAGAAACGAGTTTTCATCTAAATTAAAATGTATGCTGCCCCTCAAGCATAAAAACAAAGCAAAACATTAAGACAATGGAAAGACAAAGATTCGGAAAAAATATTTGCAAGTTTTGTGTGTATATATATATATACACACAAAACTTGCAAATATTTTGCATTCCACATAACAAAGACACTTAGTTATGACCAACCTAGCCAGCATATTAATAAGCAGAGGCATTACTTTGCCAACAAAGGTTTGTCTAGTCAAGGCTATAGTTTTTCCAGTGGTCATGTATGGATGTGAGAGTTGGACTATGAAGAAAGCTGAGCACCGAAAAATTGATGCTTCTGAACTGTGGTGTTGGAGAAGACTCTTGAGAGTCCCTTGGACTGCAAGGAGATCCAACCAGTCCACCCTAGGGGAGATCAGTCCTGGGTGTTCATTGGAAGGACTGATGCTGAAGCTGAAACTTCAATACTTTGGCCACCTCATGTGAAGAGTTGAGTCACTGGAAAAGACCCTGATGCTGGGAGGGATTGAGGGCAGGAGGAGAAGGGGATGGCAGAGGATGAGGTGGCTGGATGGCATCACTGACTCAACGGACATGAGTCTGAGTGAGCTCCGGGAGTTGGTGATGGACAGGGAGGCCTGGCGAGCTTCGATTCGTGGGGTCACAAAGAATCGGACACGACTGAGTAACTGAACTGAACTGAACTGAATATATATATGTGTACATATATATATATATCATAATGAACTTGTATCAAGAATACATAGAAAACTATCAGAATTCTCAAATGTCTACACAAAAATCTTAGAAAACTAAAAACCCAACTAAAATTGATAAAATATTTCAACATTTTATCAAAGAATATATATGGATGGTAAACAAGCAAAGAAAAAGATGCTACACATCCTTAGTCATTTAGAAAGCATGAATTAAAATGCAATGAAATAGCAATATACATCTACTACTGTGGAAAATTTCCAACAAACTGTGGAAAATTCTTTAAGAGAGGGGAATGCCAGACCACCTGACCTGCCTCCTGAAAACCAGTAAGCAGGTCAAGAAGCAGCAGTTAGAACTGAATGTGGGGCAACAGACTGGTTCCAACTGGGAAAGGGATACATCAAAGCTGTATAGTGTCACCCTGCTTATTTAATTATATTCAGAGAGCAGTGAAGTGAAGTCGCTCAGTCGTGTCTGACTCTTTGCGACCCCATGGACTGTAGCCTACCAAGCTCCTCCATCCATGGGATTTTCCAGGCAGGAGTACTGGAGTGGAGTGCCATTTCCTTCTCCAGGGCATCTTCCTGACCCAGGGATTGAACCCAGGTCTCCTGCACTGCAGGTAGATGCTTTACCTGGTGGTCTGAGCGTGCTGCAGTCCACGGGGTTGCAAAGAGTCGGACACGACTGAGTGAACAATGACAGTAGCATAAATAAAACTTAAGCTGTATCAAGTGTTGAAAAGGATCTGAAGAGTGTTGTGGGTTTTTTTGTTTTTGTTTTTTAACATTACTGGGAGAAGTTCACAGTAATAGACCACTTTGGAAAAATGCCAATTTCTGTTAAAATTGAACTCTACATCTACCATGTGAGTTAGTCACTCCTGTCCTAGCTGTTTATCAAGAGGAATGAAAGCCCATAGAAATATTCATATAAATACTTTTATACAATTGTTCACAAAACCTTGCTATAGCCTCAAATGGAAAGAAGCTAAATATCCTCATCAAGTAAATAGACAAATAGTATCAGATTCATACAGTGTAGTACTGCTTATCAAGAAAAATCTAATGAATAATTCATACCTGTTATAAAATGAAAGAATATTAAAGTAATATTGAGTGAAAGAAGCAAGACAATGAGTATACACTGTATGTTTGGATTTATATGGGATACTAGGTCATATAAACTAATGTATGCATATATATGTAAATAATGTATATATGTATATAATGTATATATAAACATAATGTATAAAGATGGGAACTGGCTCAGTGGTTACCTGGAGAATGGTCTGAGTGGCGGGAATGATTACAAAGGAACAAAAGGAAATTTTAGATATGTTCATTATCCTGATAGTTATGATGGTTTCATGTATATGATATAGCCTGAAACTATACATTTAAAATATATATAGTTCATTTATGTCCTTTACATGGCAATAAAGCTTTAAAAAGGTTAATATTCATGTTGAATCATACATACCCTGTTTGTATCATGTGTATCTCTACTTATCAATTCTCTAGGATATAGTGGTTGAAAGTATGACTTACAAAAATAAGAATTTTGAAAAATGAAAAATCATAATGCTAGTTTCACAATCGAGCATGAATCTAAAAGAAAAGTGGAATCTAGCACATGGCTACTAGGCATTAAAGAATAAAATCATGGTATATCCTACTAGTTATTTCTTAGTTGTGGCTACATTGCAATAGATAATATTTTGGCTTAGCCAAATGTTGCTTCACTTAGAGGGAACTTCTGCTCTATAAGCATTTGAATTCTCTTGTTTCTTAAAAGCTTTTAAAGCTCTCAAAGCACCTAAATTATACAGTTCTATGAGTGGTTGTATATCAGCAGCATTTCAGCCTTTTACATATGTTGTGTTTAGCTATGAAGATTTCAAATATAGGTTTGTTAAATTATAAATATTGGTGACATTTCACTGCTGTGCTAACAATTTAGGGTTCCTAATAATACATATAACATTAATATAAATGTAATGTAACATTATAATAATGTAATCAATACAATATTAATATATATTTAAAATGCAAAAGTTCATATTTTATAATATTGCAAGATGTAATATAATTTACTTTTGCAATAAATACTGCATTTTTAACCCCACCACAAAAATGTAAACCTGTTTGAAATGATTATGAGTTTCTTGGCATGTTTAGAAATGTATTTTTGCTGCCTCTTTTTTATACTTCCTTTATAAAGTCATATAGTGACTTCACTGTGGGACTTGAAAGGGACCTCCACTAGCCTCTAAGAAAAGGGATGAGTGATTAAATTAGAAGTTAATTGGAGAGGCTATGCAGAAATCAGAAAGTGATCTTTGTATGTTTGAGATCTGGATTGCACAGAGGTAGCTTAAATTTACAATTGAGAAAGGTAATGAGCTCAGCCACTGCGGGTCATAAGTTTAAAAGTATCAGCAAAGTATGTGGAGCTGGATTCATGATACAATAAAAATCGGAAGCCAGGAGAAGGCCAGTTACACAGTCTGACAGTGACCCTGGAGGAGGCAAATCCAATGAATCGGAAAAAGGATGATTTTGAGGAGAACTCTCAAATGGAGCTTGCCAGAAAGGATCTAGCTCAGTAGTTCATTTGAAGAAAAGCCAGCAACTCAGGTGGATTATCAGTGCTCCTGTGCTAATCCTCCACTGAGAGCATGAAATAGTTCATCTGCATTTTTTAGAAGCTGTCTTCCAATTGAGAGATGATTTAGAAAAACAATATTCTGTATACTTAAGTCCAAATTGCCATGAGAAACTGACAGTAAAAAAATAAAATAAAATAAAAAGCAAATTATACTGGTCACAACAAATAAGTAGTACCAACAGAAAGAGCTAAGTAACAATACTTTGAGGATCGTCCAGAACAAATTATTGCAGCCTCAGCTGCAAGAGTAGGGGGAGCCCTCTGTTAAATAGAAGCTAAATTCGAAGAATAATGTTTAATACATTTCACAAGAAAGAGAAAGCAATGCAAGTATCTCAAACTACAAACAGTGCTTTTGTCTGATTGAAGAGAAAGGAAAGCAAATCACATTGGCTTACTTTAACAAGAAACAAATTATTAACTTTAGTCTTTTGTTTTAGAGACTCTATTATTGTAATGATAGACATTAATTTAACAGATAAATACATTACTTGACTTTGTGTTAGACTTTATGAATTCCCCATATAATAAGAGCTAACCATTCTCGACAAACTCATCACAGAGGTTTGGAGGAGTGAAAGAAAGATCACTAGCAAATAAGTAGCAATAGATATGAAAGAGATACAGGCAAAACTGTTATATCCCTTTAATTTTTTAGAGTGTTAATACTTTTAAAAATCACAGAAATATGTGCTGCTTAAGATAGATAATAGAAACTTTATAAATTTCAATTGTTTCATAAGGCCTCTATGTAATTTCCTTCTGACTGTCTTATCCTACCAACTACATTCATCAAAAGTCCTTATGTGAAACACTTGGACAGGTCTTATCTCTAGTCTAGGTCAGTGTAAGGAATATTAGGTATATAACTTTATGACAGGCTTTAAGAGAAGCTCTGATTTTTCAAAATTGATTAATTTCTCAAAATATTTATCTAGTGCCTACTGCAAACATGATTGGGAACACAGATAAACAGTGACTTATAAATCTTTGCCATGGAAAGCTGATACTTTAGTGAATAAGACATAATAAGTAGGTTTATAAACAAGCAAACTTATACTGTTATATGCGACAGTGACAACTCAGGTGAAGCGCAAAGTTAAGCTTCTTATACTCAAAATTAAGAGTAAGAGGTAAGATTGAGGGATGAAGGGGTATTTTCAATAGGTGACCAAAGAAAACCTCTCTGGGAAGTTTCCATGAAACAGAGATCAGAAAGGACTGAAGGCTTGAGGAGCATGTTGAGTGGAAGAATAGCACCAATAATGCTCTCTATGCATTGCAGATATAACTAGAACTATAATAATGTTATATATATAATGCAAGCATGCTAAGTCGCTTCAGTCGTGTCTGACTCTGTGTGATCCCATGGACAGCAGCCCACCAGGCTCCTCCATCCACAGGATTCTCTAGGCAAGAATAGTGGAGTGGGTTGCCATTTCCTTCTCCAATATAATAATGTATATCATATATTATAAAATATACATAATATTTAATAATGTTATATATAATAATAACTATATAAAATAACTATATAAAAACTATAATAATGCTCTCAATAAATGCTCTCTAATTTGAGAGCATGCTTGAAATACCTGAAGAATGAAAGATCAGAAAAACTGAAAACAGTGAGAATAAAAGGAATCACAAAACAAGAAGTTCTAGGGCATGGAAAAGAAGCTGAGTGGTATTTTGAAATTGATGAGATAACTATTTGTACACAAGTATGACATAATTCATTAGTATTTTTCTTGAAGATGCTGTAGCTCTGATGTAGAGAATCCCATTAGGGAGAGAAGCAATAATGGGAACATAGAAAGCAGTTAGGCAACGTGAGGAAACATGACTAGCGTAAAAGCTGTCGATAAGATTTGTAAATGACTGAGACATGGGACATAAAGGAAGGGGGCGTCCAAAGATAACTCTAAGGTTCTTGGCCAATAAAACTGATAAATGTTGGAGATGTTTACTAAAACGGAGAACAATAGGAACACGGGTTTAGGGAGTTTGGTAAAGTCTGTCACTCCTAGAACTGTATACAGGAATGTCTACATATATTTGCTTAGTCATGCCCCACTCTTTTCAACCCAATGGACTATACAGTCTATAGAAGTCTCCAGGCCAGAATACTGGAGTGGGTAGCCTTTCCCTTCTCCAGGGGATCTTCCTAAACCAGGGATCAAACCCAGGCCTCCAGCATTGCAGGTGGATTCGTTACCAGCTAAGCCACAAGGGAAGCCCAAGAATAATGGAGTGGGTAGCCTATCCCTTCTCCAGGGGATCTTTCTATCCCAGGAATTGAACTGGGGTCTCCTGCATTGCAGGGAGATTCTTTACCAACTGAGCTATCAGGGAAGCCCATATTCAGGAAAGAATCAATTAAATGGGTGGCAGATAATGTAAGTTTGGTTTCTCACAGTTGGGGTGGAAAGCTAATATAAACCATATAGTAATGGCTTAGCGTTGGAGACATCTTTATGTCTTAATACAGACATAATGGTTATATAAAATGTTTCTAGATGTTTAGCCTAATACAGACATAGATGGTTATATAGAAATATTTTTAGATGTGTTTATACACTTGTTATGATACAACATATATATTTTCTGGCTCTAGCAGCTGCCATAACAAAACAACAGACTGGGTAGCTTATACACAACATACACTTATTTCTCACAGACCATGGAACAGTGTTTGGTTAGTAGCTACTTCCTAGATGGCAGCATTTTCACTGTAATCTCACATGGTGGAAGGGAGGGACAGGAGAGCTTTCTAAGCCTCTTGCATAAGAACATTGATTTCATTCAAGAGGGTCCCACTATTGAGTTCTAAGCACCTTCCAAAAGCCTTGCCTCCCAATACCATGACATTGGGCATTAGATTTCAGCATATGGATTTGGGGGGACACAAACATTCAGTCCCTAATAGGTAATAGCAACTGAATTGAGAGAACAAAACCGAGAGTTTGTTTTTGGACACACCACACGCAGTGGTCACTCAATATCTGTGGGGAATTGGTTTAGAACCCCTGCAGATCCCCAAATCTGCGGAAGCTCAAGTCCCATATATAAGGTGACATAGTATTCACATATAACCTATGCATACTGTCCTATATAATTTAAATCATCTTCAGACTACTTATAATACTGAATGCAATGCAAATGCTATGTAAACAGTTGTTAACATGTAGCAACATCAAGTTTTGCTTTTTAGAACCTTCTGGAATTTCTGTTTTAATATTTTCAGCTCCTCAGTTGGTTGAGTCCCCAGATGCCAAACCTGAGACTACAGAGGTCAAGCAGCTCTGCTGGTGGGAATGATTTCTCTTCACCACTGTTTTTCAGAGCTCCCCCAAGGGAGGCTGTGTTATGGAATAATTCAATTTGCAACTGTTGCAAACATATTTCTCCAATCCACTGTGATCAAGGACTAAGTTCTTTTCTGTCCTGTGAGTTACTTTTAAGGAATGTGACCCTTCTTCCCACAAACCCAACAGTTGTAGGGCAAGAAACTGATGTGAGTTGATATAAGTAACATGAAAATCTAAATCCACAATGTGTATGTTATTTTTCTTGAGTCCAGATAAAAATGTATTACTTTCATATTATAATATACTCATCTAATCTTATGACCAAGTATTTCCAATAGCAACTAAGTCATAATGGGAAATTCCAGTCACTTAGTCACATGGCATCCCATAGTGAGGAGCTAATACTCTACTAAAACCCTGGGACCAGTAGCATGCCAGTAGTATCACCCTCCAAGTGAAAAATAATCTTCAGGTATGAAGATATTACTGCTCAATTAGTCATAAGGGTTTTGTCTGAGAATTGCAACTACCTTATCAAGCATTCTTATCTGACAGAACATGGTCCATTGGAGAAGGGAATGGCAAACCACTTCACTATTCTTGCCGTGAAATCCCCATGAACAGTATGAAAAGACAAAAAGATAGGACACTGAAAGATGAACTCCCCAGGATGGTAGGTGCCCAATATGCTACTGGAGATCAGTGGAGAAATAATTCCAGAAAGAATGAAGGGATGGAGCCAAAGCAAAAACAATACACAGTTGTGGATGTGACTGGTGATAGAAGAAAGGCCCGATGCTGTAAAGAACAATATTGCATAGGAACCTGGAATGTTAGGTCCATGAATCAAGGCAAATTGGAAGAGGTCAAACAGGAGATAGCAAGAGTGAACGTTGACATTCTAGGAATCAGCAAACTAAAATGGACTGGAATGGGTGAATTTAACTCAGATGACCATTATATCTACTACTGTGGGCAAGAATCCCTTAGAAGAAATGGAGTAGCCACCATAGTCAACAAAAGAGTCCAAAATGCAGTACTTGGATGCAATCTCAAAAAAAGACAGAGTGATCTCTGTTCATTTCCAAGGCAAACCATTCAATATCATGGTAATCCAAGCCTATACCACAACCAGTAACACTAAAGAAGCTGAAGTTGAACGGTCCTATGAAGATCTACAAGACCTTTTAGAACTAACACCCCAAAAAGATGCCCTTTTCATTGTAGGAGACTGGAATGCAAAAGTAAGAAGTCAATAAACACCTGAAGTAACAGGCAAATTTTCCCTTGGAGTATGGAGTGAAACGGAGCTTAGGCTAATAGAGTTTTTCCAAAGGAATGCACTGGTCATAGCAAACACCCTCTTCCAACAACACAAGAGAAGACTCTACACATGGACATCACCAGATGGTCAACACCGAAATCAGACTGATTATATTCTTTGCAGCCAAAGATGGAGAAGCTCTATACAATCAGCAAAAACAAGACCGGGAACTGACTGTGGCTCAGATCATGAACTCCTTATTGCCAAATTCAGACTTAAATTGAAGAAAGTAGGAAAAACCACTGACCATTCAGGTATGACCTAAATCAAATCCCTTATGACTATACAGTGGAAATGAGAAATAGATTTAAGGGGCTAGGTCTGATAGACAGGCTATCTGAGAGAGAGGCTGATGAACTATGGACAGAGTTTCATGACATTGTATAGGAGACAGGGATCAAGACCATCCCCATGGAAAAGAAATGCAAAAAAGCAAAATGGCTGTCTGAGGCCTTACAAATAGCTGTGAAAAGAAGGGAAGTGAAAAACAAAGTAGAAAGGGAAATATATTCCCATCTGAATAGAGTGCCAAGGAATAGGAAGGGGTGATTTAAAAAAAAAAAAAAAAAAGACTTCTTCAGCAGTCAATGCAAAGAAATAGAGGAAAACAATAGAATGGGATAGCTTAAATATCTCATCAAGAAAATTAGAGATACCAAGGGAACATTTCATACAAAGATGGGCTCAATAAAGGACAGAAACGGTAGGGACCTAACAGAAGCAGAAGATATTAAGATGAGGTGGAAAGAATACACAGAAGAACTGTCAAAAAAGATCTTCACGACCCAGATAATCATGATGGTGTGATCACTCACCTAGAGCCAGACATCCTGGAAAGTGAAGTCAAGTGAGCCTTAGGAAGCATCACTATGAACAAAACCAGTGGAGGTGATGGTATTCCAGTTGAGCTATTTCAAACCCTGAAAGATGATGCTGTGGAAGTGCTGCACTCAATATGCCAATAAATTTGTAAAACTCAGCAGTGGCCACAGGACTGGAAAAGGTCAGTTTTCATTCCAATCCCAAAGAAAGGCAATGCCAAAGAATGCTCAAACTACCACATAATTGCACTCATTTCACACACTAGTAAAGTAATGCCTAAATTCTCCAAGTCAGGCTTCAGCAATACATGAACCGTGAACTTTCAGATGTTCAAGCTGTTTTTAGAAAAGGCTGAGGAACCAGAGATCAAATTACCAACATCTGCTAGATCATCAAAAGAGGAATAGAGTTCCATAAAAATATCTATTTTTGCTTTATTGACTATGCCAAAGCCTTTGAATGTGTGGATCACAATAAATGTGGAAAATTCTGAAAGAGATGGGCATACCAGACCACCTGACCTGCCTCTAGAGAAACCTGTATGCAGGTTAGGAAGCAACAGTTAGAACTGGACATGGAAATACAGACTGGATCCAAACAGGAGAAGGAGTATGTCAAGGCTGTATATTGTCACCCTGCTCATTTAACTTATATGCAGAGTACATCATGACAAGTGCTGGGCTGGAAGAAACACAAGCTGGAATCAAGATTGCCGGGAGAAATATCAATAACCTCAGATGTGCAGATGACACCACCATTATGGAAGAAAGTAAAGAAGAATTAAAGGGCCTCTTGATGAAAGTGAAAGAGGAGAGTGAAAAAGTTGGCTTAAAGCTCAACATTCAGAAAACTAAGATCATGGCATCCGGCCCCATCACTTCATGGCAAGTAGATGGAGAAACAGTGGAAACAGTGGCTGACTTTATTTTTCTGGGCCCCAAAATCACTGCAGGTGATGATTGCAGCCATGAAACTAAAAGACATTTACTCCTTGGAAGGAAAGTTATGACCAATTAACAAGCAGAGACATTACTTTGCCAACAAAGGTCCACCTATTCAAGGCTATGGTTTTTGCAGTGGTCATGTATGGATGTGAGTTGGACTGTGAAGAAAGCTGAACGCTGAAGAATTGATGCTTTTGAAGTGTGGTGTTGGAGAAGACTCTTGAGAGTTCCTTGGACAGCAAGGAGATCCAACCAGGCCATCCTAAAGGAGATCAGTCCTGGGTGTTCATTGGAAGGACTGATGTTGAAGCTGAAACTCCAATATTTTGGCCACCTCATGTGAAGAGCTGACTCATTGGAAAAGACCCTGATGCTGGGCAAGATTGAGGGAAGGAGGAGAAGGGGACAACGGAGGATGAGATGGCTGGATGGCATCACCGACTCAATGGACATGGGTTTGAGTAAACCCCGGGAGTTGGTGATGGACAGGGAGGCCTGGCGTGCTGCAGTCCATGGGGTCGCAAAGAGTCAGACACGACTGAGTGACTGAACTGAACTGGACTATCCTTCGGGTAACACCATGGTGTTAACTGTAATTTTTTTTAATGATCTTTCCCAAAAAAGGAAGTTCTTCCCATTTTTCTCTCAGTGGTTATTTGATTTCAAGGAATGCAATTCTAGACATCTATTTAAATAATTGTGGTTTTCTCCTGTGTTCTTTAAATATGGTCATTTAGGATACAATTTGTCACTTTTTCTATTTACTCCTAAAGTAAATCAAATTTAATCCTGGTTAATAATGCTATAGTTGATGTATTCAATTTGCTAATTTTTTTTTGGTCTGTGTTCATTAGAAATATTGTTCTTTTTTTTTTTTTCCTGAGTATTATTCTGGCTTAATAAATGGAATGGGAAAGCCTGTTTTTATAGTATTGTAATATGAGAAGAAATATTAATAACATTGGTGATCTTTAACTTTGAAAACAATGGAGATCTCTGAGACAGATTTCTTAGTGAGAACTTTTTACAGTAATTATGTAAATTATTTCTTGATTAGATCATGATTATTCTGGCTTTATTATCTATCCTTTTGGATTTAATTTCAATAAATCTATTTTTCTAGGAACTCATCTATTTCATCTCAGTTTTTAAATTATTGTCATAAAGTTACTCCAAGATCTCAAGCCTTTTTAATTTCTGAAAGCTTTATGGTGGTTCCTTTTGTTTATAATTTCTTACGTTGTTTGCTTTATCTTCTGTCTCCCCATTTTATATCATTCTTAAATTAGGTATTTGTTTTCTACTTGTTTCAGGTTCTAATTTCTATTTCTTTTGCTTTATTTTTTTCATTTTGCTCTTAAAGCAATAGATCATTAATTTGACCTTTCTTTTTTCTTTTCCAATGTGAGCTACA
This sequence comes from Hydropotes inermis, assembly GCA_020226075.1. Taxonomy (NCBI): domain Eukaryota; kingdom Metazoa; phylum Chordata; class Mammalia; order Artiodactyla; family Cervidae; genus Hydropotes; species Hydropotes inermis. Next base: position 98,795,049 of record CM035271.1, on the reverse strand, counting down.
AGTTTTATTTTATTTTTCCAGATTTAGTGATGCAGAAATTATCTATATTGAAAGTGTATGATTTGATGTTTTAATATATGTATACTATGTGAGGATTACCACAGTCAAGTTAATGGATGTATCTATCACTATACAAGGTTACCATCTTGTGTGTAAGAACACTTAATATTTACTCTCCTAGTACACAGAAGTAAACTCAAAATGGATTAAAGACCTAAGTAAAAGGCCTGAAACTAAAACTTGTGGAATGAAACTTAGGGATGAAACCTTTTGAGGTTGGTTTGGGCAATTACTTCAAAAGTACAAGCATTAAAGAGAAAAATGGAATTGCATCAAACTAAAGAGCTCCCACACAACAAAGGAAACAATGAACAGTAGGTAACATGATTTATGAAATGAGAGAAAATACTTGCAAATCATACATTTAATAAGGGGTTAATATTAAAAATGCATAAGGAATTCAAATTGTTCAACAACAAAAGAACAAATACTGGGCCAGGAGACAGAAGACATGCAAATGGCCAAGGAGTTCATAAGGAGATGCTCAACATGTCTAGTTATTAAGGAAATGCAACTCAAAATCACAAGGTATCACTTCACATCTGTCAGAATGGCTACTTTCAAAAAGACAAAAAGATAGTCAGTGTTGGTGAGGATGAGGCCAAAAAGGAACCCCCTATACACGGTAGCAGTGGCGCAGATGGTAGACAGACGGAGCAATTAAGCCCAGCCCAGCATCCATTGTAGGAGAAAATGTTAACCTGTACACTCACTGCGGAGAACAGTATGGAGGTTCCTGAAAAAATTAAAGGTAGAACTACTGTATGAGCCAGAAATTCCTCCTCTGGGTCTATGTTTCAAAGGAAGTGCAACTAACATCTCTAGCAGATCTGTACTTCCCCGCTCACAGCAGCGCTATTCACAGAGTGTGCATGCTAAGTCACTTCAGTCGTGTCCGACTCTTTGCAACCCCATGGACTGTAGCCCACCAGGCTCCTCGTCCATGGGGTTCTCCAGGCAAAAATACTGCAGTGGGTTGCCATGCCCTCCTCCAAGGGATCTTCCTGACCCAGGGATGGGACCACCATCTCTTATCTCTCCTGCACTGGCAGGCAGATTCTTTACCACTAGCACCCCCTCACATGTGGATTGATGAATGTGTAAAGTTCAGTGTGATACACTTTTAAGGCAATGCTGTTTGGCCTTCAAAAGGGAGATCCTGTCATTTGTGACCACATGAATGAAACTGGAGGATGTTTTGTCAAGTGAAATAAGCTAGCTCAGTTCATTTCAGTTCACTCACTCAGTCGTGTCCGACTCTTTGCGACCCCATGAATTGCGTCACACCAGGCCTCCCTGTCCATCACCAACTCCCAGAATCCACTCAAACCCATGGCCATTGAGTCAGTGATGCCATCCAAACACCTCATTCCCTGCCACCCCTTCTCCTCCTGCCCTCAATCCCTCCCAGCATCAGGGTCTTTTCCACCGAATCAGTTCTTCACATCAGGTGGCCAAAGTATTGGCGTTTCAGCTTCAACATCAGCCCTT
>CM035271.1:98762805-98784575 GCA_020226075.1 Hydropotes inermis | reverse complement strand
AAAAATGACAGAATGATTTCTGTTCATTTCCAAGGCAAACCATTCAATAACACAGTAATCCATGTCTATGCCTTGACCAGTAATGCTAAGGTTGGACGGTTCTATGAAGACCTACAAGACCTTCTAGAACTATCAAAAACGATGCCCCTATCATTCTAGGGGACTAGAATGCAAAAGTAGGGAGTCAAGAAATACCTGGAGGAACAGGCAAATTTGATCTTGGAGTACATAATGAAACAAGGCAAAGGCTAATAGAGTTTTGCCAAGAGAACACACTGGTCATAGCAGACACCTGTTTCCAACAGCACAAGAGAACACTCTACATGTGGACATCACCAGATGGTCAATATCAAAATCAGACTGATTATATTCTCTGCAGCCAAAGATGAAGAAGCTCTATACAGTCAGCAAAAACAAGACCAGGAGCTGACTGTGGCACAGACCATGAACTTCTTATTGCCAAATTTAGATTTAAATTGAATAATTTAGTGAAAACCACTAGACCATTCAGGTATGCCCTACTTCAAATCCCTTATGATTATACAGTGGAAGTGACAAATAGATTCAAGGGATTAGATCTGATACAGTACCTGAAGAACTATGGCGGAGGTTCCTGACATTTTACAGGAGGCATGGATCAAGACCATTCCCAATAAAAAGAAATGCAAAAAGTCAAAATGGTTGTCTGAGGAGGCCGTGCAAGTAGCTCTGAATAGAAGAGAAGCTGAAGTCAAAGGAGAAAAAGAAAGATATCCCCATCTGAATGCAGAGTTTCAAAGAATAGCAAGGAAAGATAAGAAAGCCTTCCTCAGTGATCAAAGCAAAGAAATAGAGGAAAACAATAGAATGGGAAAGTCTAGAGATCTCATCAAGAAAATTAGAGATACCAAGGGGACATTTCATGCAAAGATGGGCACAGTAGAGGACAGAAATACTATGGACCTAACAAAAGCAGATGATATTAAGAAGAGGTGGCAAGAATACACAGAAGAACTGTACAAAAAAGATCTCACGACCCAGATAATCATGATCATATGATCACCAACCTAGACCCAGACATCCTGGAATGCAAAATCAAGTGGGCCTTAGGAAGCATCACTATGAATAAAGCAAGTGGTAGTGATGGAATTCCACTTGAGCTATTTCAAATCCTAAAAGAGGATGTTGTAAAAGTGCTGCAGTCAATATGCCAGAAAATTTGGAAAACTCAGCAGTGGCCTCAGGACTCAAAAAGGTTAGTTTTCATTCCAATCCCAAAGAGAGGCAATGCTCAATACTCAAATTATCGCACAACTGCAGTCACCTCACATGCTAGTAAAGGAATGCTCAAAATTCTTCAAGCCAGGCTTCAACAGTACATGAACCATGAACTTCCAGATGTTCAAGCTGGATTTAGAAAAGGCAGAAGAACCAGAGATCAAATTACCAACATCCACTGGATCATTAAAAAAGCAAGACCGTTCCAGAAAAACATCTAGTTCTGCTTTATTCATTATGCCAAAGCCTTTGACTGGGTGGATCATGATAAACTGTGGAAAATTATTCAAGAGATGGAATACCAGACCACCTGACCTGTCTCTTGAGAAATCTGTATGCAGGTCAGGAAGCAACAGTTAGAACTGGACATGGAACAACAGGCTGGTTCCGAATAGAGAAAGGAGTACGTCAAGGCTGTATACTGTTTCCTGCTTTTTAAAATTATATGCAGAATAATCATGAGAAACATTGGGCTGGATGAAGCATAACCTGGGATCAAGATTCCCAGGAGAAATATCAATAAACTCAAATATGCAGATGACAGCACCCTTACAGCAGAAAGTGAAGAAGAACTAAAGAGTCTCTTGAAGAAAGTGAAAGAGGGGAGTGAGAAAGTAGGCTTGAAGGTCAACATTCAGAAAACTAAGATCATGGCATCCAGTCCCATCACTTCATGGGAAATAGATGAGGAAACAGTGGAAACTGTGTCAGACTTTATTTTTCTGGTCTCTGAAATCACTGCAGATGGTGGTTGCAGCCATGACATTAAAAGACACTCTTTGGAAGAAAAGTTATTACCAACCTAGACCACACATTCAAAGGCAGAGACATTGCTTTGCAAACAAAGTTTCGTCCAGTCAAGGCTATGGTTTTTCCAGTAGTTATGTATGGATGTGAGGATTTGGACTATAAAGAACACTGAGCAAAAAAGTGTTGATGCTTTTGAACTGTGGTGTTGGAGAAGATGGTTGAGAGTCCCTTAGACTGCAAAGAGATCCAACCACTCCATACTAAAGGAGATCAGTCCTGAACACTCACTGAAGAACTGATGTTGAAGCTGAAACTCCAATACTCTGGCCACCTGATGTGAAGAGCTGACTCATTGGAAAAGACCCTGGTGCTGGGAAAGATTGAAGGCTGAAGGAGAAGGTTTCTACAGAGGACGAGATGGTTAGATGGCATCACCAACTCAATGGACATGAGTTTGAGTAGGCTCCAGGAGTTGGTGATGGACAGGGAGGCCTGTGTTGGTGAAGTCCATGGGGTCGTAAAGATTCAGACACAACTGAGCAATTGAACTGATCTGAGCTGAACATCTTGTACTTATGAACCTGGATTCCTTGGAGATATGTGTTTTATTTTATTTTTTAAAAAAGGTATTCTAGATTAGTTTTAGATAAATGTTGCTAAGGCAGTAATAAAGACTCCACATGCCTCATGTACCCTACATCCAGTTTCTCCCACTAGTAGAATGAAATTTAAAGATGCTCGCTCTTTGAAAGAAAAGCTATGACAAACTTAGACAATGTATTAAAAAGCAGAGATATTATTTTACCAACAAAGATTTGTCTAGTCCAAGCTATGGTTTGTCCAGTAGTCATGTATGGATGTGAGAGTTGGACTATAAAGAAAACAGAGCGCAGAAGAATTGATGCTTTTGACCTGTGGTGTTGGAGAAGACTCTTGAGATTCCTTGGAGTACAAGGAGATCCAACCAGTCCATCCCAAAGGAAATCAGTCCTGAATATTCATTGGAAGGACTGATACTGAAGCTGAAACTCCAACACTTTGGCCACCTGATGTGAAGAGCTGACTCATTGGAAAAGACCTTGGGAAAGATTGAAGGCAAGAGGAGAAGGGGATGACAGAGGATGAGATGGTTGAATGGCATCACTGACTCAATGGGTATGTGTTTGAGCAAACTCCAGGAATGGTGATGGACAGGGAAGCCTGGCGTACTGCAGTCCACGCGGTCACAAAGAGCTGGACATGACTCAGAGAGTGAACAACAGCAACTATGTTATATATGGCACAATTAGTAAATATTAACACAAGTTCATAATTTATCCAGATTTCTTTGCTTTGTATCTAATGTCCTTTTTCTGTTCCAAAATCCTAGCCAAAGAACATTTACTGCTCCTCTGGTTTTTAGTGACCTTGACAATTTTGTAACATACTGTTTAGTTAATTTTAATGTTCTTTAATTGGGACTTAACTCATATTCTTATATTAGATAATACTTATGAATTTTTAAGGGAAGAACACAAAGGTAAAATGTCATTCTCACATCATAGCAAGGGTGCATAATAACAGCATGACAATGTTTTTGGTACTAATTTTGTTCATTTTGCTGAGGTAGTGTCTGTCAGGATTCTCCATTGTAAGTTATTCTTGTTTTTTTTTTTTTTGTTGTTGTTTCATACTGTACTCTTTGGAAGGAAGTGACTCTGTGCAGCTCACTAAAAATCTGAGAACTTATGCTCTATCTCCTTGAAGGACAGTAGAGATTATACAATACAGTTTTAAACAACATACAGGTCAAAAAGAAATCTCAAGAATAGTTAAGAAATATTTTGAACTAAATAAAAGTTAAAATACAGCTTATCAAAATTTTAGAGATGCATCAAAAACAATTCTTAGAGGGAAGGATATAGCATTGTACACATATGTAAGAAAAGAGGAAAGATTTAAACTCTAATCAAAATTTCCACCTCAGAGAATTAGCAGAAGCAAACTAAATCCCAAGTAGTCAGATGAAAATAAAAAGAATTAGAACAGAAATGAAAGCAAATAAAAATAATTAGAAATGAAATTGAGATCAGGAAAAGAGAAAAATCAATGAAACCAAAAGCTGCTTTAAAAAAAAAAAAGATTAATAAGACTGTTAAGCCTTAGTTCAGTTCAGTTCAGTTCAGTTCAATTGCTCAGTTATGTCTGACTCTTTGTGACCCCATGAATCACAGCACGCCAGACCTCTCTGTCCATCACCTACTCCCGGAGTTTACTCAAACTCATGTAGATCAAGTTGGTGATGCCATCCAGCCATCTCATCCTCTGTGGTCCCCTTCTCCTCCTGCCCTCAATCTTTCCCAGCATCAGGGTTTTTCCAATGAGTCAGCTCTTCGCATGAGGTGGCCAAACTACTGGAGTTTCAGCTTCAGCATCAGTCCTTCCAATGAACACCCAGGACTGATCTCCTTTAGGATGGACTGGTTGGATCTCCTTGCAGTCCAAGGGACTCTCAAGAGTCTTCTCCAACACCATATTTCAAAAGCATCAATTCTTCAGTGCTCAGCTTTCTTCACAGTCCAACTCTCACATCCATACATGACCACTGGAAAAACTATAGCCTTGACTAGACGGACCTTTGTTGGGAAAGTAATGTCTCTTCTTTTTAATACTCTATCTAGGTTGGTCATAACTTTTCTTCCAAGGAGTGTCTTTTAATTTCATGGCTGCAATCACCATCTGCGGGGATTTTGGAGCACCCCCCAAAAAGTAAGGCTGAAAAAAAGACAGAAAGGTCATAAATTATTAATATAAGAAATGAAAGGTGGGCCATCACTACAGATCCTGTGGTCATTAAAAGGACAATAAAGGAATACTACAAACAATTCTATGTCCACAGTTTTCAAAACCTAGGGTGAAATGAACCAATACTTTGAAAGTCAAAAGTTGACAAAACTCACACAAGAAGAAATAGACAGTTTGAATAGGCCTATATGTGTTGAACAAATTGGATAACTTTGGGCATAGTGATGACTCTTTAGATATAACAACAAGGGCACAGTCTAATAAAGAATCCATAGATTGAGAGAAAATATCTGCAAAAGACACATTTGATAAATGACTTTTATCAAAATATACAAAGAATCCTTAAAATCAAAATATATCAAAATATATCAATATATATATAATATATATAATAAATATATAATATAATAAATATACAATATATATAATAAATATATCAAAATATATCAAAATATATTATATATATATCAAATATATATATATATCAAAATATACAAAGAATCCTTAAAATCCTTGAATTTTTAAAATTCAACAATAAGAAAAATAAAAAAAACAAATTAAAAAATTGAATCATTTGTAAATTTCTCAAAAACTGAAAGATACCTCCATGAAGAAGATATATAGATGGCAAATAAGCATATGAAAAGATGCTAAGCATCATATGTGAAAGAAATGCAAATTAAAATAACAATAAGATATATGGGTTTCCATGATGGCTCAGCAGTAAAGAATTTGCCCCTAATGCAGGAAACAGAGGAGACTTGGTTTCGATCCCTGGGTCGACAAGATCCCCTGGAGGAGGAAATGGAAACCCACTTCAGTATCTTTGCCTGAAAAATCCCATGGACAGAGGAGTCTGGTGGGTTGCAGTCCATGGAGTCATAAAGAGTCGGACATGATTGAGTGGCTAGGCATGGGGAAGCAATGGAAACAGTGACAGACTGTTATTTTCTTATTTTCATGGGCTCCAAAATCACTGCAGATTGTGACTGCAGCCATGAAATTAAAAGATGCCTGCTTCTTGGAAGAAAAGCTATAACAAACCTAGACAGCATATTAAAAAGCAGAGAGGTTACTTCACCAACAAAGATTCATATAGTCAAAGCTATGATTTTGTTTTTTTCCCATAGTTATGTATGGATGTGAGAGTTGGAACATAAAGAAGGCTGAGTGCAAAAGAATTGATGGATTTGAACTGTGGTATTGGAGAAGACTCTTGAGAGTCCCTTGGACTGCAAGGAGATCCAACCGGTCCATCCTAAAGGAGATCAGTCCTGGGTGTTCATTGGAAGGACTGATGCTGAAGCTGAAACTCCAGTAGTTTGGCCACCTCATGCGAAGAGTTGACTCACTGGAAAAACCCTGATGCTGGGAGGGATTGGGGGCAGGAGGAGAAGGGGATGACAGAGGATGAGATGGTTGGATGGCATCACCGACTCGATGAGCATGAGTTTGAGTGAACTCCGGGAGTTGGTGATGGACAGGGAGGCCTGGCGTGCTGCGATTCATGGGACTGCAAGGAGTAGAACACGACTGAGCAACTGAACTGAACTGAATGTGGCAAGCATATGGAGTAATAGGAACTCTTATTCATTGCTGGTGGGAATAAAAAAGGTACATTCATGTTGGAAGACAGTTTTGCGGTCTTCATCTTAAATCTGGGTTTCCCTGGTGACTCAGATGTTAAAAAAATCTGCCTGCAACATGGGAGACCTGAGTTCGATCCTTGGGTTGGGAAGATCCCCTGGAGGAGGGTATAGCAACCCATTCCACTATTCTTTCCTGGAGAATCCCCATAGACAGAGGCGTCCAGAGGGCTGCATTCCATGGAGTTGCAGAGTCCAACGTGACTAAGCATGATCTTAAATCTAAATGTACTCATCATGTATTCCAGCAATCATGCTTCTTGGTTTTTATCAAAATAGTTGAAAACTTATGTCCATATAAAACCTGCACATGGATGTATAGAAGAATTATATATAATTGCCAAAACTTGGAAGTAATGAAGATATTTTTTCAGTAGATGAGTAGATAAACAACCTGAAGTACATCCAGACAATGGAATAGTATTCATTGTTAAAATGCCGTTCATGGGGTCAGAAGAGTCAGACATGACTTAGCGACTGAAGAAGAAAAAGACATGACCTATGAAGCCATGAAAAGACAGACAGGGAACCTAAAAGCATATTGCTAAGAATACAACCTGGAAAAACTATATACTATGTGATTTCAACTATATGGCATTCTAGAGAAGGCAAAATTATGGAGCTAGTGAAATATCAGTAGGGTGGGGAAGAATAGTTTATAGTAGAGAGGATTTTTAGGGCATTAAAATACCCTGTATGATACTATTAAGATGGATATGTGTTATTATATATTTGTCCAAACCCATAGAATGTACAACAACAAGAGTGAACCCTAACATAAGGTTTGGACAATTTTGACGTATCAGTGTATGTTTACCAATTACAATAAATGTGAGGCTTCCCCGGTGGCTCAGATCGTCAAGACTCTGCCTGCAATGCGGGAGACCTGGGTTGGATCCCTGGGTTGGGAAGATCCCCTGGATGAGGGCAGGGCAACCCCCTGCAGTATATTTGCCTGGAGAATCCCATGGACAGAGGAGCCTGGCGGGCTACAGCCCACGGGGTCGCAAAGAGTCAGACACGACTGAGGCACTCCCACACATGTGGTGGTGGCAGGGGCTACCGGTGATGAAGGAGGCTATCCACGTGTATGGGCAGGGCTATATGTGAAATCCACATACCTTCTTCTCCATCTCACTGTGAACCTGACAACTTTATTTACTTTTTTAAGCCTTAAGGTATCTCTTTGGCTCTTTAAACCCTTATCTCAGACTTTTCATTTTCCCATTTGTTTCAAATGTCCTTGTAATTGTCGTTGCAGCATTTTATGGCAGTTATTCAAAATCCTGATAATTCTAGGATCTGTATCATTCAGTTTTGGCATCTGTTGATTTTCTTTTCATTCAACTTCCGATTTTCCTATTTTTGACAGCAGGGAAAAGGAACTGACACTAATTACTTCCTACCAAGTGGAAGTCAGTCCAGCTTTTCCATTAAGCCTCTGTGGCCACCTAGTGGAGAGATTCTACTGATTTTTCAGGGGAGGGGTGGGAATCAAGATGACCCCAATAAGACCTCCATTTCTACTGCATTGGCTGAGAGGGCAGCTCTTCCTTGGCCTTTACGGGCATGGTCTCCTATGATAAGGCCAAGAATCGATGCCCCTAGGTCTCTTCTGACACTTTCTCAACAGAGAGGATAAGGAAGTTTTTCTTTCTTTTTTTTTTTTTAAATCTCCATGTAGGGGTCTGAAATTCAGGCTCCCTGTGTGGGGCCAGTGGGTTAGGCTCAGCCATGCTTGGCAGTGATGAAAAGCCCTTGGTTCCATACCTTGCCTTGTTAGATACCGTATCAGCAAGGATCTGAGTGGGATCACGTATCCTCATTACAACCTGATGCCCTTGGAAATCTGGGCAGCTGCAAGTGGCAGAGGTTGGACAGCATGTTTTCTGTTTTCTTTTTTTTCCTTTTCTTTTCTGTAGAGTGTTGATTGCCTAAATGATTTCTATATTGCTAGCTCCCACGCTGGAGCTTGTTGTTTTAACAGAGCAATTTTTGAGTTCTTTGAGTTTTTGAGGGGTTCTATGATTGTAAAGGCTTTTCTTCACTTACCAGACTCCAGTTAATATTTTAGCATATAAAAAATAAATCATAATCTAAAACATGGGACACTTTAAAGAGAAATTGTGCTTTATCAACTGCAAAAGTTGCATAGATTAGGACAACATATTTATAGTAGCTACATTACTAGTTAAATTCAGGGTCATTTATGAATTACTGGTGGAGTGGGAAATGGCAACTCACTCATATTCTTGCCTGGAAAATTCCATGGACAGAAGAGCCTGGCAGGCTATAGTCCATGGGGTCACAAAAGAGTCCTATACTACTGAGCAACTGACTATGCATGCATGAATTACTGGAGAGTAAGGTGACATAGTAAGAAAAATTTGAAATTTCACAGCCCTATATTTGACCACTGGAAAACATGAGACAAAATAGTCACTTTCTAATGATAATGATTCTCTAAGTGAATCCTTAAATGGTGAAGTATTACTTTTTAAATTTTTGCTCAAAATAAAAAGAAAATAATCAGGTAAGGCAAAGGTGAAATTTTGAAAGGAAATAATTGAGTAATTAAGAATAAACATGTAAATTTGACATGTGCATATATTAAGGATATATATAAATATGTATGTATATACACATATATATTCATACACACAAACACACATGTGATTTTAGAATCACAAAAATTTTTACCATAAGTTTGAAAATTTTTAATGTTGCTTTTGATTAAAGAAAAATAGTAATGGTTTCACTTCTTGAAGAAAAATTAGTTCCTTGATAAATCTGAACTTAATTTCAATGAAAATGATTTCTCCATATATTTATAATTTAATGATATTGGGGATATTTCCCAAGATTCAACTCCAGTGCTTAGCACTGAAATTGCACACACAAAAACACATACACACATATAGAATTTGTATGTAAACATATTTTTCTGTTTACAAACAAAAATAAAAACATATTTTATCAATAACATAGATCCTCTCAGATGGTTTCAACTAATGGAAAGAAACACAATAATTACTTGCATTTAAAGGAATATGATGAAGTGGAAATCTCAAGTTATATGCATGATGCTTTTATGGAAGGAGAACCTTAGGCACATCATGGTTTAGAATTTTGATAGAGTTCATCTTAAGTTAAATATAAAAGTAAATCTCCAGACATATTGTACAGGAGTCAGTGATCAAAACCATCCCAAAGAAAAAGTAATGCAACAAGGCAAAGCGGTTGTCTAAGGGGGCTTTACAAATAAAGCCCAAGGGAGCTTTCTCCCAAGGGAGAAAAGGAAAGATATACCCAGCTGAGTGCAGAGTTCCAATGAATAGCAAGGAGAGATGAGAAGGCCTTCTTCAGTGAACAATGCAAAGAAATTAAGGGAAATAATAGAATGGGAAAGATTAGAGATCTCTTCAAGAGAATTAGAGATACCAAGGGAACATTTCATGCAAAGATGGGCTCAATAAAGGGCAGAAATGGTATGAACCTAACAGAAGCAGAAGAGATTAAAAGAGGTGGCGAGAATACACACAGAACTATACAAAAAAGGTCTTAAGGACCCGGTTAACCACAATGGTGTGGTCACTCATTTAGAGTCAGATGTCCTAGAGTCTGAAGTTAAGTTGGCCTTAGGAAACAAAGCTAGTGTGAAACAAAGCTAATGGAGGTGACAGAATTCCAGCTGAGCTATTTCAAATCCTAAAAGATGATGCTATGTAAGTACTGCACGCAATATACCAGCAAATTTGGAAAACTCAGCAGTGGCCAGAGGACAGGTAAAGGTCAGTTTTCATTCCAATCCCAAAGAAAGTGAATGTCAAAGAATGTTCAAATTACCACACAAGTGTGCTCATTTCACATCCTAGCAAGGTGATGCTCAAAATCCTTCAAGCTAGGCTTCTCAAGTTTAGTTCTCTGAACTGAGTACTTCCAAATGTACAAGTTGGGTTTCAAAGAGGCAGGGGAACCAGAGATCAAATTGCCAACATGTGTTGGATCATAGAAACTGCGAGGGAATTCCAGAAAAACATCTATCTCTACTTCATTGACTATGTAAAACCCTTTGACTTGTGGCTCACAACAAACTGCAGAAGTTGTTAAAGAGATGGGAATACCAAACCACCTGACTTGGTTCCTGAGAAACCTGTATGCAGGTTAAGAAGCAACAGTTAGAAACAGACATGGAAAAACAAACTGGTTCAAAATTACGAAAGGAGTACGACAAGGCTGTATATTGTCACCCTGCTTGTTTAACTGGGCTGGATGAATCACAAGTTGGAATCAAGACTGCCAGAAAAGTATCAGCTACCTCAGATATGCAAATGATACTCTAATGGTTGAGGGCCCTAAGAGAGTAAAGAGCCTCTTGATGAGGGTGAAAGAGGAGAGTGAAAAAGCTGGCCTAAGCTCAACATTCAAAAAACTAAGGTCATGGCATCTGGTCCCATCACTTCATGGCAAATAAAAGAGGGAAAAGTGGAAACAGTGACAGATTTTCTTGGGCTCTGAAACCACTATGGATGGTGACTGCAGCCATGTTATTAAAAGATGCTTGCTCCTTGGAAGGAAAGCGATGACAAATCTAGAAGATGTATTAAAAAACAGAGACATTATTTGATGACAAAGGCCCATATTGTCGATGTTCTGTTTTTTCCAGTAGTCATGTGCATATGAGAGATTTGGATCATAAAGATGTCTGAGAGCCAAAAAAATGGATGCCTTTGAATTGTGGTCTTGGAGAAGACTCTTGAGAGTAATTTGGCAGCAAGGAGATCAAACTAGTCAATCCTAAAGGAAATCAATCCTGTATATTCACTGGAAGGTCTGCTGCTGAAGCTGAAGCTCCAACACTTTGGCCACCTCGTACGAAGAGTCAACTCATTGCAAGGGATCCTGATGCTGGGAAAGACTGAAAGCAAAAAGAGAAGGAGACGACAGAGGATGAGATGATTGGATGGCCTCACCAGCTCAACGGACATGGATTTGAGCCAATGCTGTGTAGGTACCGTGCGCATGTGTGCACCCGGAGCTCAGGGGAACACCAGCTGCTACACCAGCTGCAATGTGAACGGCCCTGTGACGGTGCTGTTGGGAGCAAGTCAAGAGACTCAGAGGCTCTGCTCAGTTCCTGAGCCCTGGATGTCTGGGTCAACCACTTAGCCTTATGTTTAGGATCTTCAACAGTTAAAAAGTATCTATACTCAGTGATAAAAGTTAAAAAAAAAAGAGATAGAGAGAGAGTGAGAGAGAGAGAATTATTTGAATAAAATAATACCTATCTTTTGAAATAAACCATTTCTCAGAATGGATAGCACTTTTTAAGGACAATTTTATGCCTATTGACTTCCTAATAGGCAGTAAACATCTTGGCAAAGAGAAAGAACCTCTAACATATGTACTTGGTCTCAAATTGAAAAATAATATTGAGAAATAATACTTATAACTATAAATTTTACTTATTTTCAGTCATTCACGTTACATGGACATGTGAGTGTACATACACACACACCCCTGCAGACTGCTATACTTTCAGTAACAAGTCCCTTCTGCTTTCCCTAACCTCTAAGGCTGTATATTACCACATCCTCAGGGTGAAAAATGGGGTATTATGCATACCCTAATGTACTACTTTGAAGAGCATAATATCAAACTTAAAATCAGAAAAATGGAATATTTCACATGTGGGCTTCCAGCTTCTACTCTGAAGATTTGTTTTATCCTGTATTTTTAACTGTCTATGACACTGAATGTAAAGTTAGCTGCTAAATTTACTAGATGTATAATGATAATAAATAGCACAGTCCAAGTTTCTGTTCAGACTTCAGGATAAATTTAGTTTATTCCGTCACAAAGACGTCAAACCTCCATTTTCATAAATAGAATACATGGTTGGATGGTACCAGTTAAAGCAAAATGATAATTACATTTAAAGAAATGGAAACTACAGAATCACATAGTCACAGCCAATATTTTTTCTGAACATTTTAGATGGAATCAAAGTCAACACGAAAAAGAACTGATGAAGTCTGCCTAATTAGAGATATGTTTTTTGCACAAATGAATAAACAATGACGAAGTTTTACAAATGATAGTACTGAAGCAAGAAGCAGCTATCTCTGCACAATTTCTCATTGTAGAGTATGAGAAATAAAGAGTATAAAAGAGACTAGAATAACCAGGATTAATCATGATTATATTTAGAGTTGGATTTGGTGAATTATTTTTAATCACTACCTCTGTAAAGAAAGCTGAGCACTGAAGAATTAATGCTTTTGAACCATGGTGTCCCTTGAACTTCAAGGAGACGCAACCAGTTCATCCTAAAGGAAATCAGTCCTGGGTGTTCATTGGAAGGACTGATCCTGAAGTTGAAACTCTAATACTTTGGCCACCTGATGCGACAAGCTGACTCATTGGAAGAGACCCTGATGCTGGGAAGGATTGAGGGCAGGAGGAAAAGGGGACGACAGAGGATGAGATAGTTGGATGGCATCATGGACTCAATGGACATGGGTCTGGGTGAACTCAGGGAGCTGGTGATGGACAGGGAGGCCTGGTGTGCTGCGATTCATGGGGTCGCAAAGAGTCGGACACAACTGAGCAGCTGAACTGAACTGAATGGCATCTGTATTTGGGGAAAGAAAGTTAGCCTTGATTAAGGACATATTTTTCCAGTAAGCTCTCTTGTAAGCAGCATTCTAGGTTGTCTCCAAGGCTCACACACACTGGAGCACACGGCTTCTGTGATCTCCGTCCTTTCTGGTGGGAAGGGCCCTTGAATATGATGAGACTAAACTCTATGATACATTGTATGAAAAACTGTATGATACATTTTTTCAGATATAATTAAAGCCACTAGTCAGTTGTCTTTGACCGAATTAAGATGGGAGGTTATCCTGGGGGTCTTGACCTAATCAAGCAAGCTCTATGAAGGACAGACGGGGACCTTCCTGGAGGCCATTTATGGCTTCTGAATGGCCTTGAGAGGCCATGTGAGCCAAGTGTGTATGCGGAGATCAAAGGGCGAGGACCTGGGGGTCACTTAGGAAGTAAGCATAGCCTCCAGTTAGTAGCCAGTAAGAAAATGGGCCCAGTCAGGCAGTCACAAGGAAAGGAATTCTGCTAACAACCATGTGGGTTTGGAAGAGGGCCCTCAGCAACAAAAAGGAATGCTGCGTGGCAACCACTTTCATTTCCATGTTTTGAGACCCTGACGAGCAAAAGGTGCAGCAAAGCTATGCCCAGATTCCTGTCCCACAGAAACCGTGAGGCAATATATGTGTATCGCTTTATACATGTTTACATTGTTCATTACTGTCTGGGATGATTTTTTACGTAGTCATAAAAAACTAGTAAAGCCTCTAACCCTCAAAGTAATCTCCAGCATCTACCTGTAAAACCAACCTAAGCATTCTCCATTATTTTCATGATACTAAGCAAATTTTAAATTCTTTAATGATAATAGTCATATTAATCAATTTATTTTCTATTTTATGATAACAATCATACTTCACAATAATGCTTCTTAATTTCTCATTTTCAAAACAATACATGCTTTTTGTCAAGAATACATTTCATGTACAAATTCCCTACATAATCCTGTATGAGGGGGAAATGTGCTTTTCATTTAGAGACAGGAGTAATTTAAATAAACCCCTTACTGTCAAACAGGTCCATTCTACTGATGTTTCAGCCATTAACGCATATCTAGTTGTGGAACCTGAACACCCAGAGTTGAAAAAGTAAATGGTTTATAGTGCATGAGGCAGCCCAGTTTACAAGGTACATTAATCCAATGCACAAAGAGTTTTAGGAGCATGCAGTCGTGTACAAACATCACTCCTTGAGGAAGGAAATCATTGCTGAGATGAGTTTTAGTTTGCTCTGTTTGCAAATGAGACACAAAGCAATATTTTTTCAGAAAAGCACAACATGTTATCTCTGATATTCATCATATTTGCTTATATTGGTTATTTGGCCACCAGCTATGAATGTGCTATTCAGGGAGTTACTGATACTGCTTGTAAAGCACTCTTCAATGTACTCTCAGGGATGCCAAGACTGCCAACTCCTCACCAAGGGCTTAAGCCTCATCGCTAGGCTGCAGTTATTGTTTCCCCTTCTCAGAAATAATTAACTCCTGGTTCAAAATGTTTCTACCTAAGGATAATTAGAATAAGTCTATAACATTGATTCTCTCTCTCTCTCTTTTTTTTAACCTTTTTTCACATGGAAAATCATACCACTTCAAACTAAGTGACCATTCTTCAGTAGCTTGCACTCCCTGCTAATAAATCTTCCCAGATAATTTCAACAATTTACTAAGCATCTACCATGGGGAAGCCCATTGTGGACACTGATCTTGTATTTCTTACAGCAGCTCTAAAAGATAGGTTTCAATCCAAGCTGCAAAGGCTAAAGTTTAGCAACTTACCCTGAAGGCACAGACCTTGAAACATTGAAAAGATGCTAACCATTTTTTCTGACTCTGAAGCCATTTTTCTTGCCCAGTTCAATGTCGCTCCATCTTGTCTATGTCTGTTGTTTCCCCTCTTTTATTTCCCCAAAGTTCATCCTAAGCCTCATGGCCCTAATCACCCAGCTCTGTAGCCACAGTTAATGAAGAGAAACAACAAGATGGAGAAAAATAAAGAACCGTGTTCTTTCTCGTGTGTATTTTCATTGTGAAGCTGGTAAAAAAGAAGTAAAGAAAGACTGAATAGGGAGGCATGCTTAGAGATTTTATTCTTCTATGGGACTGGGCAATCTTATTTTTCTGAGTCACTGAGACTAAAAGTGATTTTTGGACTATTTATGATATATAATGTGAAGTAAAAGCATGATCCCGTTAGAATTTTCATCTGGATCAGGGGAGTTTACACTCAATCAACAAAGCTTAAGAGGACAGTGGAAGAAGATAAGTTGTTCCTGCTCCAAACCAAAGTTTGAACATCTTCTTACTTATGTCTATTTGCTTTTCATGCAGCTCTATAATCTTGTTCAAATAGATTTAGTCTCTATAATTAACTATTTTGGTGACAGAAAAATCAATGCAAACTGCCTTAAGCAACCAGAGACTGTATTGACTCAATAAGCACAAATGTAAATTGTAGGCTTCAGTGGGAGTGGCTCAGACAGTAAAGAAACTGCCTGCAATGTGGGAGACCCAAGTTTGATCCTGGGTTGGGAAGATATCCTGAAGAAGGAAATGGCAACCCACTCCAGCATTCTGGCCTGGAGAACCCCATGGACAGAGGAGCCTAGCAGGCTAATAGTCCATGGGGTCACAAGGAGTCAGACACGACTGAGCAACTAACACTAAATAAATGATGGTGTTCGGCTCCTGTTTTCTTTCTGTCTTCAACATGTTCACTTCATTCTGTGCTGTGCATAAAGGGCAAGATATGTGGATACAACAGATGCCCCCTTGTTACAGTCCTGTGGAAGGAGATACTGTCTTGAAAGAGCCTTGAGAGTCACTCTGATTGGATTAGCTTAGCTTGTTTTCACCCCTAAATGAATCAGGTGGCCAGAAAATCTTGTTCAAGGATGGACTTGGTTTACATAGAGCAGAACCTCAGTTTCAGGACACATAGACTGAGAATGGGGGAAGGATGGAAGACCAAATGAAATCAGGGGCCATCTCAGGATAAAAGAGGAATAGATGGTGGGGAAGCAAATAACAGTCCACTGAGAATGGTTTTATGATTGTTACCCCATGGACTGTAGCCCATCAGGCTCCTCTGTCCATGGAATTTTCCAGGCAAGAGTATTGGAGTGGATTGCCATTTCCTTCTCCAGGGGATCTTCCTGACCCAGGGATCAAACCTGCGTCTTCTGCATTGCAGGCAGATGCTTTACCGTCTGAGCCACCAGGGAAGCACCCTATAGTCTATCAAGATTTATTTATTTATGCATGTTCCTATAATTATACCAGACATTAAGAACCAGATTCTTTCTGCTGTGTGACTGCAGCCTGCATATTTCTTTTTATATTAGCTTTTTACATCTTCCACTGTTATCCACCATCTGCAGGTGTTCAGCCCTGGGTTATCATAAGCCCTCCTCAGAGGTTTTTCCAGAAGCCTGATGACAGTCTTTCTCCCTTGCCCCATTGGCAAAGGTAGATTTGAGTATTGCTCATAAATGTTTCAAGAAGTTAGATGAAATGTCTAAATCAGCCAAATGAATAGTTAAATGTGTTTTTCAGTCTGTATAACCTTTACTTGATGCTGTGTAACTGAGATTTTCACAGAAAGCCTCCAGAACTACAGTGTTTCTAGAATTTCTTTGTGAGAACACTCACTGAGTTTAAAAAGCTGAACTGCAATGTTGAAGCCATATAATGGCCTTCAGTTCCATAGCCATTTGCTTCCACTTGCTCATTTATTTCTAGTAGAAATCTAAGTGTTTAGCTTAATTGCCCTACTATGAAATACAGAGATTTATGAAAAGATGTTAACAGCTTGTCCCCATGCCTTCATTGAAAAGGCTCACTGGGTATTCAATAATAGGAAAGAAATAAAGCTTAAGTATAAAGAGGCAAAAGTTATTTAGATCAACATAGCAGAGGTTTCTAGGGTACAAGAAAAATTAAATCAAACAGTGGGGTTCTTTTCAATTGAAGCTTTAAGGAAACAGGCAAGATGTAATGTTCTTTATTTGTCAGATAAGTGACAAAGTTAATCAGTGCTAATTGCTCAGGATTGGCCTCTCAGTTATGACAGTTAATTAAAGTACACCCTCATAGATACTGACCAAATCCTTCTATGTGGTGGGTAGGCAGAGAAATGAAAGGCCTATGTAGTAAGACCCTCTTCTAGTGGGAAAAAAAAAAAATCAATACTGATTTAGCTGTAGCAGAATTGAGCCATTTTGTCTGCAGTCTTTATCTGCAAGGCCCCGTGGCCATCAGTGTGGGGAAACATTCATGGAACGAATGCATTTAGCAAGAGTAATCATCATCATCGTGAAGTGCTTATCAGAAATGAAGACAAAATGCAATTAGGCTAGATTTACAGTTGGACCAATAATTACCACTCAGATGTTTCAGCTGAATGGAAAATACATGATTCCAAACCGTGACATTTGTGTTCGATTGCTTTCTCCTCCTTTCTCTTGTGATCCCTAACCCTCCGCCATTTTCTCCTCTTTTTTTCCTTTTTTTTTATTAAATATGTCAGTCATGATGTAGCACAGCTGAATAATTGTCATAGAGTCAAATGCCTGCAGATGGTTAATGGAAACAGAAAATTAAATGAACAGCAGTAAAGAAACTCATACAAAATTAAAGAACTCTATTGCAAATTTAAAGGGTCATTTGGTTTCATCAAAAATCAAATAATATGAATATGTTATCCTCTGCATGAAAGAGACTATGTTAAATTGTTTTGAGAGCTGAAAAATGAGCAATCAATGATGTGCTAATGAAATTTGTGAAAAAATCATGCGCTATTGAAATATGCTCTAAATTGTCATTTAGTCTCTACAGA
Source organism: Hydropotes inermis (assembly GCA_020226075.1). Taxonomy (NCBI): domain Eukaryota; kingdom Metazoa; phylum Chordata; class Mammalia; order Artiodactyla; family Cervidae; genus Hydropotes; species Hydropotes inermis. Next base: position 98,766,637 of record CM035271.1, on the reverse strand, counting down.
AGAAAGTCTACTTTGGGGGAATCAATTTTTTTGAGCTTATTGTTTACTTAAATCATTGAACTAATGATAGGACTTGAAGGAAGTTAAGATTGTTACTAAAAAGAAATGAAAGTAGGATTAAACTTAAGCAAAAAAAAGAAAAACAAACTATTCTTTCAAAAGTATCTTGTCTGAGATATTTTCCTCATATGACAGAAAAACCCAACAATTCATAACACATTCATGATATGTCTAAATAACAGAATCAATGGCCCCCATTGACCTGCTGGGATTTAAGACAGTTTAGGCCAACTAAGCTCTCATCTGCCTGGCATTTTTGAAATATATAATTGATAAAACTTTTCTGAAAAGAAAAGCTGTCTTTCTGGTGAAGCATTAGATATAATGTTGTACAGTGTCATTCAGAAGTGGATCTCGGTTACAGATTCTTTAAAAACAGATTTCAAGATTACAAAGCATTACATTCTTTATTCACTCCTTTTTATTTTTCATTATCCTCTCCATTCGTTGGGAAACCTCAGAGTCAATATGAAATGTCTTTTGTCCATCACAGAAATGATTTTCGTCTCTGATGATTGCTCATATCAAAGGGGAAGAAAAATAAAGACATGTAATTGAGTCTTCATTGAAAATAACTCAGCCATTTGTAACACTGCCTTGAATGACTATCTAATAGCTTAATATTTTTAATGACTAACAAAATCTTAGGTGTTTGAAAGTGAGTCAGTTTTTCACATAAAAAGTCTGTAAAATAAATATTCCTTTAAAAAGTAGACTTTAAAAGGTTAAAATAAGTATTAAAAAAAGTCCTTAGGATGCTTCATAGTCTTCAAATATAAAACAAAATGTATCTTTCCTTGCACTAATGAGAAAAAAGTATACATATTTTTCTTTTCAATATATTTTATGCTTTAAACCATTAAAACTCTTTGATAGTTCCTATTTTCTGCTCTCACATTTCTGAGTGGTCAGTAATTTGTATACAAAACTGTTACAGAGATGAAAATATTGGTTCAACTTTTCATTTGACTAAGTTCAGAACATCTTATGTTAAATCATACCTGGCAAAGGTAACATTTAGTTGCTTGTTATTTCATGTTCAATTAAGATGAGAACAAAAACAGCTCAACAATTTGAATAGTTTATATGAATAAGTTATAATTAAATGTCCAATTTTATTGAGTTAAAGCATTTTCCTGTACACTTTCAAATGTTACTCCAATTTAAAGACTTTCTGCCTTTTTTCTAACTAGACCTTTTTTGAGCAAGAGTGATATTGCTTTCATTTTAAACTCAGCCATTTAAATACCAAATGTATAAACATTATCTACACACTGTACAACAACATGCTTTGAAAATTCATTACAGAAAAATAATTATCTGTAGATGAAATCTGTGGCAGGGACATTGCTATCAATCCCACTTAATAGTATCATTCTTCAGTTTTCCTTATGAATTAAAATTTTACCTTTTTTCAAATAAAATGTAAAATATTTTCATGCCCAAAGCAAGATCTTTATTTTGTTGTATGGAATTGTGAATTCTACAGATATCAAATACAAAAATCTCACTGACCTCAAGTTTTAAGGAAAAATGCAAACTTGTTTTATAGGAAAAAATAGTAAATTAATTAATCCAGAGATATTGTCTCTTAGGTGATGATAAAACAAATTAGTCTGTATAAATTTAATTCAATTATATCTATGCTTGATATTATTTACCTGCTTTGTCTTAAAAATATAATACATTTCATTGTGCTTTTAAAAATTATGAGCATTTAGTTAATCAGTAAGAGTATACCTAAGAAGCCACCTCCTCTGGCTACCACAGGTGCCAGATTCAAAAAGATCCCTATTCTTCAGGCAAAGCTGTAAAATGTGGCATTGATATCCACAGACCTTCATGCATGAATAATCACAGGGAAAAGATTAAGCTAAATAATAATGTGATGATAATAATGAGGTGTTGATTTTATCCAAAACACTCAGTAACAGTGCTGCTTGGGGATCATTCCCATAGGGAGGATGTAGAATTCACCTCCCCCAACACATCAATCACATCAAAAATACATCTCCACGTGGAACTGTGCTCCCAGCAGGACAACCAACCGGAAACTGACGGAACAACTCCTTTACAACCACGACTGCAAGGGAGAGCTCCGCATGAAGAGGTAGGACTGACAAAAGGGCACCCTGCTGAGACCGGCGCCCGGAGGGGAGGCCTCTGAGGGGAGGGGAAGGGACGGAGACGGCGGAGGGGAGGCCTCTGAAGGGAGGGGAAGGGACGGAGCCGGCAGACCTCGTCCTGGGGCGCAAGCAGGCCGAGCCACAGACGGGCATCCTCCGGGTCCCGCGCGGCGGAGCGAGCCGCGGGGAGACGGGAGTGCGCGAGGCCGGCCGCCCTCACGCGGTGCGCGGGCGCCCTCCTGCCACAAGCCCGGCAGAGCGCGCCCAGCGCTGGCGGCCGCCGCCCCACCGCGCCCCCGCCCCAGCAAGGCGGACGCCCTGGCCCGTCTCACCCCACCGCACGGCCCCAGAGACGGCTCCTAGCTAAGCAGACACCACCTCGGGGCCCGGGCTCCGACCCGGGGGAGCGGCAGCGGGCCTCGTGAGACGCCCCGGGCGCAGCAGGCCTGGCCGGGCCTGCCCTCGGCGCGGCGCTCGCCACGCCGTCGTCCGGCGCGCCGCCTGGGGCAGACCGCCGGGAAGAGGGGTGAAGACGGGCGGAGCGAAGGCCCCGAGGTGGGTGTGGCGTCGGCGGCAGGCAGGCAGTGAGTGCGGGCTCCTTCTGCGCCCCGCGGAGCTCTGAAATCTGCCGTCGCTTCAGTCTCGCAGCCGCAGTGCCCGCACCCCCGCCCAGCACATGCTGCCGCCCGGCCACTCTGCGGGGCCTTGCGCTCGGCCGGGACGAGCACTTCGGTGACGGGAGGCAGCCCTGGGAGTAAGGCTGTTGCTCCCCACACAGCTCCGGAGACCTCTGAGCACACGCCTCACAGGCCTCAGCGCTCCCTGCAGACTCAAAGCGGACAGAGGCGGCGTGAGCTGACCCTCGGGATGGTTCCTCCCGCATCAGGACAGCAGGCCTCACCCCTGACAGGCCAGCAAGGGCCACGGGCAGAAGACAAGTCCGGCATCACACAGGATGCGTTCAAATCCTCCATCCGCCTCACTGCCTAGCAAGGCGACAGTGGCCAGTAGGCCCTAAGGAAGGCTGCGGTCAGTGTCGCGGGAAAGCCACCCTTGCGTGCAGACGGCGCGCACACAGACTGCATAGGAGCATTCTCACATCAAACTCCCTTTCGAAGCCACAATAGATAACTGTTTCTCCTAAATTCATAGAGAAAGAGAAGGTTGGCAAAATGAAAAAGCAGAGAAACTGCTCCACATAAAAGGGAAAGAAGAATCCCCTGGAAGAACAAATAATGACCCAGAGGTCATTAATCTACCCCACACAGAATTCAAAAAGGTGGCAAAAAATAGTATCAATATAAAGACAGATCATTTTAACAAGGAACTAGAAAATAAAAAGATGATCCAAATGTAAAAATGACAATTCAATTTCTGATGTAAATGGCGATGTAGAAACAATAGCTGACTAAATAATACAGAAGAATGAATGAGTGATCTGGAAGATAGAATAATAGAAATAATCCAATCAGGGCAGCAGACAGGAGAACACATTTTTAAAACATGAAAGCAACATATGAGATCTATAAAATAATATAAGATATGCCAAGTTATGCATAATTGGGGTTCCAGATGAAGAAGAGAGAGAAGGGGATTAAAAATGGTTCTGAAGAAAGTTTGGCTAAAAACTTCTCAAACCCAAAGAA
>CM035271.1:98723974-98762795 GCA_020226075.1 Hydropotes inermis | reverse complement strand
AGAAACAGATATCCAGGGACAGAGGGTCCCAAACAGGATAAATTCAAATAGATCCAAACCAAGTCAAGACATATTCTAACAAACAAAGGGTAAAGAGAGAATTCTAAAGGCAGAGAAGAACAAAACAGTCATATATGAGGGACTCCTCACAAGACATATTTCTTCTCGTAAACTGATTTCTTTCTCGTAAGCTAATTTCTCTGAAAGAGAAAAATCTGATAACTTGGATACTCTAACCAACAAGACTGTCATATATAATAGAAATAATTTCTCAAACAAGCAAAAACTGAAAATATTCAGCAATACTAAAGTTGCTTACAAGAAATATTAAAGGGTCTTCACTAACTGGAAAAAGAAGCAAGAATCTACAGGAAAGGGAAAATCCCAGTAAGAAATGAGAATATATAGTAAGGATTGAACATCACTGAAATAAGCCAGGGCACAACACATCAAAAAATTATAACATCAACTATAACAGCGGTAGAATGATAAGTATAAAGATGTAAAAGAGGGCATAAAAAACACAAAATGTGGAGGAGGGGAGTAAAAATTTAGACTGTGGAGAATGTATTTGAACTTCAATGATTATCAATTTAAAGCAAGCAGATTTAAAGCAAAATATATGAGCTCCATGTTAACTAGAAATCAAAAAACTACAAGAGATCCAAAAATTTAGAAAGAAAGGAACTCAAATATATTACAAATCAAAATCAAACCACAAAAAGAAAAGCATAAGGAAGGGAAATGAACACAGAAGAACTATGAAAACAACCGGAAAACAAGGAATAAAATGACAATAAGTACCTAGTTATCAATAATGTCAATGGACTAAATGTTCCCATCAAAAGACACAGGGTCGCTGACTGGATTAAAAAACAAAAACAAAAACAAAATAAGACTCTTCAATATGCTGCCTACAAGAGACTTACTTCATGGCAGAAGACATACACTGAAAGACATTTCAGTCAAATGAACAAAGACCAGACAAAGTAGAATGGAAAAATGGTGCTATTTAATGATAAAGTGATCAATGCCCAAAGAGGATGTTACAGCCAGTAACATATATGCACTAATACAGGAGTACCTAAATATATAAAGCAATACTAACAGGCAAAAAAGTAGAAACTGACAGTAATCCAGTCAAACTTGGATTTAATATGTAATATATTAATTAATGCATGAATATTTAATATTTAATAATAGTTAAATGTTAACTGTGTCAATGGATACATCATTCAGAAAGAAAATCAACAAGGTAACAGAGGTCCTAAATGACACAATGGATCCGTTGGCCTTAACTCATATCTACAGGACACGACATCCAAAAAAGCAGAATATACATCTTTTTTTTCCAGGTGCACATGGAGCATTCTATAGGATATATCACATACTAGGTGAAAAAAAACAAAACAAGCCTCAATAAATTTAAGAGGACAGAAATTATATCAAATATCTTTTCCATCTATAGAATACGAAATTAGAAACCAACTACAGAAAGAAAACTGGGAAGAAAACAAACCTGGTATCTCATAAGAAAATCTGATGAACAGTTCTATGCCAACAAATTGGACAACCTAGAAAAAGTAGACAAATTTCTAGAAACATAGCCTGCCAAGAGTGAGTCAAGAAGAAACAGACAATTTGCATAGACAAATCACTACAAGTGAAATAGAATCTGTAATTAAAAATAAAACTCCCTGCAAATAAAAGTCCAGGACTGAATGGCTTTTACAGGGGAATTCTATCAATCATATAAAGAATATGAGGCATATAGGTGCAAAAATTCTCAATAAAATATTAGCAAACCAAATCCAACAATACATAAAAAGTATGATACACCATGATCAAGTGGGATCCATTCCAGGATCACAAGGATAGCTCAACATGTGCAAATAAAACAATAATTGATATCAATAATATGTTACATTAACACAAGTAAAGGCAAAAACCACATGATCATCTTGATAGATGAAAGAAGAGCGTTTGACAAAATTCAACATCCCATTAATGATAAAAAGTCTCATCAAAGTGAGTATAGAAGAAACATACCTCTACATAATAAAGGCCATTTATTACAAACCCACAACCACCATAAGACTCAAGTGTGAAAAACTGGAAGCTTTTATGCTAAATTCAGCAACAGGACAAGGATTTCTACTCTTTCTGTTTCTATTTAACATGGTATTGGACCTCCTAGCCATGGCGATCAGACAATAAAATGAAATAAAAGTATCCCCATTGTAAGGGAAGAGGTAAAAGTGTTAGCAATGGCAGTTGATGTGATACTCTACACAGAAAACCCTGAAGTCTCAACCCCAAAATTTTTAGAATAAATGAATTCAGCTGTTGCAGGTTAATATATAGAAATCTGATGCATTTCTATATGCTAATAATGGAATATCAGAAAGAGAAAAAACAAATCCCATTTAAAATTACCTAAAACAAACACCCAGGAAGAAACTTAACCAACGAGGTGGAAGACCTATATGCTGAAAATTATGAAACATTGATAAGGGAAACTGAAGATGATTCAAAGAAATGGAAAGGTATCCCTTGGATTGGATGAATCAATATTATCACAATGGCCATACTACCCAAAGCAATCCCTATTTAATGCAATTCCTATTTGAATACCCAGGACATTTTCCACAGAAACAGAAAAACATAATCCTAAAATTTATATGGAACTACAAAAGACAGCAAATTTTCAAAGTAATCGTGAGAAAAGAAGAACAAAGCTGGAAGTAAAACCTAGATTTCACCATATACTACAATATTCTAGTATTCAAAAATATGATGTGGGCACAAAAACAGACATATAGATCAACAAACAGAATAAAGAATCCAGGAACAAACCCACACATCTAAACTCATTTAATCAGTGACAAAGTAGGCAAAAATGTACAATGAAGAAAAGATAGTCTTTTAAGCCAAGAAAGCCTGACAGCCATATCTAAATCAATGAAATTAGAACATTCCTTCACACCATATACAAAGGTAAATTCTAAATGAATTAAAAGCCTAAATTTAAGACATGACACCATAAAACTCCTAGAAGAGAACATAGCTGAAACACTCTTTGACATAAAATGCAGCAATATTTTCTTATATCAGTCTCCCAGGGTAAAAGAAAGGCAAAAATAAATAAATGGGACCTAATTAACTTAAAAGCTTTTGCACATCAACAATATGAGAAGAAAACCTATCAAACAGAAATAAATGTCTCCAAACAATGCAATGATGAGAGACTTCGGTCAAAAATATTCAGAGTTCATACAAATCAATATTTAAAAAAAAAATCCGAATGTTGTCAGAAAATTTGAGAAGAAATGTTTCCAATAAATGCATACAGATGATTAACTGTCTTATAAGATACTCTACACTGCAAATCAATAGAGAAATGCAAATTAAAACCACATTGCAGTATCACCTCACACCTCTCAGAATGACTATTATCAAAATATCTATAAATTGCATACGGAGCATATGTGGAGAAAAAGGAACATTCACACACTCTAGGTGGGATTGTAAAATGGTACATGGAAAACAGAATGGAAGGAAACTGATACAGCAGTTTCCATATTTCCAGCTGGAAATATGATCCAGCAATTCCACTCCTGAATATATATCCAGCAAAAACAAAAACACTAACGCAAACAGATACATGCATCCCAGTGTTCAGCAATACTTAAGATATGGAAACAACCTAAGTGACCTTCAGCAGATGACTGAATTAAGACAATGTGTATATATCTGCAATGAAATTTTATTCAGCTACAAAAAGATGAGCTATGGCCGTTTGCAGCAATATTGGTTGACCTAGATGATATTATGCTAACTGAAATAAGTCAGACAAAGGCAAATACTATAGATTGCTTATATGTGGAGTCTAAAAAATAATACAAATGAATCTATATACAAAACAGAAACAAATATATAAACATAGAAAACTTATGGTTACCAAAGGCAAAAGGGAGGAGGGGGATATAAATTAGGAGTAAGGGGTTAACAAATACAAACCACTATACATAAATGATTTCACATTTTCAAAAATGTTGAGGCTCAGTTCAAGATCTCGTTTTTTCCTTGAAACTATGTATTTGTGTATTTAGCCCCAAATTATTTCCTACAAGCTGGTCTCTTTTGACATTTATTCCCAGAACACCATAAAAAATTCTTTCCACATTTACAAAAAAACTCGAGGGGGTTTGTCCCCACAAACCTATTTGTTCCCACAAATAAATAAGTTCCCAGAAGCATGAATGTTTTATACTATTTTTATATCCATTATTGAACCTAGTAGAGTTCTGAGTGCATGATCATTAATTCAATAAATACTTACAGATGGGTTATATCTGAAGGTTATAGGAAGCTTTCTAAATATTAAACTAGAATGCCCTTGAAAGGCTGTTCAGTGGAAGATACTGATTAAAATAGTCTGTTCATTTACAAGAGGAGGTTTCCAGCTGATCGATTTTATTGCCTGTTATTTAGACAATTCAAACACTGTAACAGGGAGTATCTTGTAAACAAAATTTGCCTTGACTATTGGGCATAACCAGCTTTAACTGCTACTTTCAATCTCCCCTAAAGGCTCAGAGAGAACTAAAATGTGAGGTGTTTAGCAGGGAGATGGACCAAAAATCAAGTTAGTGCAGAAAGTAACCTGAGTAAGAAACAGAACACAGAAATCATGTGTTCTAAGAACGATATGCCCTGTATCTCTCCAATTTTTCCTTCATTCATGTTTTTGTACCACACATTGCATCTTCTCTCAGTACTCAGGTCTAAGTGTAACTTCCTATAAATCTTGTCTTCAAAGAGAGGTTTATACATCTTAGGTGACCACTGATTTAACTATTCCTAGCTCCTATCATTTGGATGATCAAAGCCTGGCCACCTCCTCCCCTTGTCCCACCATGCAATTTAGTGAGTTTTCACCATAATTTATGGGATTGAGATTAAATAAACAAACAAAGCATGGATGACAAGAGTGAAAAGCATTCAGAAGTAGAAAAATCTCCAAAGGGAGCCAGCGAGCCGTTGGTGATCTAAAATCTGAGGCATAAGCTGTACTTTTTTCTTTTTTCCTTTCCTGCAACAAAAAATAGGCTGGTGAAAGCATGACTGGATAGCTTGGAGATGCTACTTTGTTCATTGAAAGGAAAGGACTTTGCCATTTACATCTTATGGATCTCCTAGAACTTTATGAGTAGAATTACAGAGTTGGAGTGAACTTTAGAAGTGATCTTGTTGAGACCTTACTAGTAACTGCTAACTAAATTATTTTCTATGTGGCCTGTTTCAGAAAACTGTTGTCTCTTCCATTGCCAAGTACGTGACTGAGCCACTGGTAAAATGATGATATATATGGTTCCATATGAGACTGATGATTTGAGTGGCCTATCAGTGGAATCTTTGCCAGGTCTGGGAATGAGCATTCCCAGCACCATGGGACACAATGGCCATGAAATGCCCCCAAACCTTGGTCAAATTTATGAAGGAGCCTCTTTATGGCTATGAAGGGACCTTGCTGATCAGAAACTGGCCCTTGCCAGCTGCCTCTGCAAAGATTAAATCATGGCCACTTCAGCTGCTGCCCTTCAACACCCCCTAAAAGGAATTCAGAGTAGATATTAGGAATTAGGTAGTTAAAATGTGCTCTGGGGAAAATTTGGCAAAACACACCTTCAGAGAGTCAGATATTTTTTTATTTATGATCCAAATTCTTGGCATCTTCTCATAACGTAGAAAAATGGTAACATCACAGGCTAATGTCTGGTCTTGGTTCTCCTGGCTAGCCTTTATTCTAGGCACATTTTCAGCTCTTCTATGTTTATGCATGCTTTAAGTTTGTTTCTTTGAATATGCAGCAAATGGATCCCCAAATGGTAATACAAGAATGTGCTCAACTACTCAGTCATGTCAGGCTCTTTGCGACCCCAGGAACTGCAGCCCGCCAGGCTCCTCTATCCAAAGGATTCTCCAGGCAAGAACACTGGAGTGGATTGCCATTTCCTTCTCCAGAAGATCTTCCCAACCCAGGGATCGAACACACGTCTCCTACATTCCCTGCATTGGCAGGCAGATTCTTTACCACTGAGCCACTGAGGAAGTCCCAATACAAGAAGATCACCCCGCCAAGACCCAAGACAACTTCACCTGCCCTAGTGCTACTGAACAGAACAAAATCATAGACTCTTGCAAATGTGATTTTCATGGTACTCTTCCTGCCCATACAAGGTGTAGGGTTGGATGGACATGATGTGCTGATTTCATGTGTTACCTGTTGTTTTTAGAGAAAAACATTGATTACCTCATTCTTACTAGAAATTATCTAAATTTTGATAACTGCAACCACTTACGGACAGACTGTAACAAGGCCACCGAAAGACGGACCGACTTCTTGAGTTTGAGAACGCTGCTTATTGGCACGCTCCATCAGTTACTGCGAATGGACTGTTTTCCCTGGGCCTACAGTATGCTCTGCACTGTTACTCATAGACTGAGTAAGACTGCTCGTGGTGGTGCTCTGCCTGATTCCTATGCTCTTCAGCCTACATAACCCTGGGCTGACTGTTAGGACAATGAAACAGTCTTGTTTAGGCTTCAGAGACGGAGCAGAACAGGCTCCTTGCATTGCTTCTAACCTGCCTGGACATTGCTCTGACAGTGAGCGACTGTCCTGAGTGCCCTGACCGCCTGCTGTGAGGGCAAGCCCAGCAGCCAGGTACGTAGATGGTTGAGCCCCTGGAAGGACTCTGGCCAACCAAGCCCCGCCCTTAACAACAGTCCCAGTTTGACAAGACAAACAGACAGCATTAACAGGAAACCAGAGCTACAATTTGCTCACAGATCGATGACGATGTCAGTTTGTATCCCGGGATTATATATAAGCGGAACCGAACTGCAGAGTTTCAAGTCTCACCCACAGAGTGGACCCGCTGCCTGGGACCTTCTCCCAGCTGGGACTCCAGAGGTGCTGTGTCACAGGTTCCCCGGGTATGTTTAAGTCTAGGTGTTGGTCAAAACCCAATTTGGTGATATATCCTTGGTTGCTTCTATTTCTCTTTTCTTTTAATGCTAGTTTATTGAAAGTAAGCTAGATAATTCTCTAATAAATATTGGTATGATTTATTTGTGAAAAAAAGAAATAATCTTGTTGAAACTTTTGGACAATAGTGTATATATTAAATTATTAAAATTGAGGTTTTTATATCCATAAAGTATGGGTAATATTTTCTCCTTGATCTTTATGATTATTGAAATTGAAAATATGAAAGTAACTTGGAATTATAAAAATAAGTTTTATAAATGGTTTTTTTAAAAATGAAATATACTGGCTTCTCAAAATGTTAAACATAAAACTAACATTGACCCCCACTGCATACTCAGTCATGTCTGACTCTTTGTAATCACATGGACTATAGTCCATGAGGCTCCTCTATGCATGGGATTTTCCAAGCAAGGATACTGGAGTGGGTTGCCATTTCCTCCTCCAGGGGATCTTCCCAACCCAGTATCAAACCTGCCTCTCCCAAGTCTGCATTGCAGGCAGATTCTTCACCACTGTACTGCCACGGAAGCCCCAGAATAAGCACCCTTCAATTCCAATCCTAGGTATATACTCAAAAGAACTGAAAACAGGTGTTCAAGTAAATACTTGTACACATATATTCATTACCCAGAGGTGAAAACAACTTAGATGTGCATTAGCAGATGAGTGGATAAACCAAATGTGGTACAGTCATACCATGGGATATTATTCAGTCCAAAAGAAGAAATGGAGAACTTATGCATGTAACAGTGTGGATGAGGCTGAACTTTGAAAACATTATACAAAGTGAAAGAAGCCAGACACAAAGCATACATATTCTGCAATTTCATTTATATGAAATATCCCAGGGAGGTAAGTCCATAGAGGAAGTAAGCATATTGGTCGTTATAAGAGGTTGATGGTAGATAGACACGGCACCCCACTTATAAGTATAGGGGCTCTTCTGTGGATGATAAAGTTTTTTAGAACTAGATAGAGATGATGGAACAGCATTGTGAGTGTACTAAATGCCACTGAATTGCATACTTTCAAAGGGTAAATGTTATGTTATATAAATTTTACCTCAATTTAAAAAAAAAGAAATAAATAAAAAAAAGGCTGAAATGTTTCTATCACACAACTCATGTTGCAACTGACAGTATCATCCAGTTTAAATACTCAAATTTTTCATTATACCCTCACCCCTTTTTCTTCATGATCCGTATTAGTTTCACTAATATTATATTTAGCAATTCACAGAGATCTATCCAACATAAATAGCTGCTTCTGTTTTTAAGTACGTCTGTGTTCATTGGTTGATTTTTAAAAAAAAAAGAAATAGTAAACATGAATATAAAGTAAAGATTATAACCCTTCTGTGATTTACATTTGAATGCCATTTATGCTGCATTTGCATATTCTTTATGGAAAAAGCTACACACTTCAGTTTGTATTCAGCAATATCCACCACTTTAAATTATTGGCAGGGAGTAGCTATTTTGCATTAGTCATTTTGCACAGTTTATAATGTAATGATTATAATCCAACCCGAAGGACAAAATGCTATATTTTCAAGAATGGAACTGGACTAACATTTATCTTTAATGTAGAATACATTCTATTTTAAAATGCAGAAAAAAAATTTTTTATAAACAGCAGTCGTGGAGGGTCACAGTTGGCAGAACCTGTTATGGACTATCTCAGGCGTTAGTTTTTGACTGTCCAAGACACTAGTGAATCACCTATGACAAGTCTAATTAAAATAATCTCAGCTCTGTAACTGGGATACTAAGCAGATGGTAGAAATAAAGATGTGCTGAACTAACCATAAATAACTGAGACAGGGAAAAGTGCAAGCTAGTGCCAGCAGTCTGTGTGAGCACCGGCAGTCTCCCGTATGTTAGCATATGCCTTTAGCATCGTACCTTTGCAAATACACGTTGTGAGATATACGACATCATCCTTGGAAGCTGAGCATTTTAGATGCTATAAAGATAATCCATAAAATGTAGCTAAGGCTTATGACAATCTATTGAGGAATGATATAAAAAGCATATAAATGAGACAGACAATTGGAAGGTGATATAAGGGTTCATAGTCCCTGTGAGCAATGAATTGATAGTAGTAATTTGATTATATAATTTCTCATCATAAAGCCAATACTCATTTTCATAGTGAAATCTGCTTCTCCTCCTGTCCAGAGGCTTCCAACAGAATGGAATTTTACTGTGATGGGATTTCAAATGTTAAAGCGGAAAATGATCCTTTACAGTTCTCCTGTCTGGACCATACAATAGTCAGGGAACTGCACACCACAAGCAATGACTGTTCACAAAGCACATATTCCCAGAGCAGATTCCTTGAATTCTATTACTACCCATGACATGGTCAAACAGCATCTCATGGGCTCACTTGGAAGACATGGGTGAAATAGACCTGGATGTGCCATAAAAGAGAACTTCTCAGGAATTCTGGGTGTGGATAAACAATTCAGGAAACCTAGTTATCTTCTCTATTCTATTTCCTCAACACACATCACAAACGGTAGCGAAGTTTGAATATCAAGCTGGACGGGAGATGCCCTCTGCTCGAGCCTCCTGGCGGTCTGATCCACACGTAGTCCTGGCTTAGGTATAACAGAATAGCAAGGGGAAGTCATGGAATTCCAGAGGGATAGTATCCAGTGTTTTTTCTCCTCTTTAAAAATACTTCTTGGATGAACACACAGCTTAGAAGGTGCAGCAGGAATCTAAAGCAGAGAGGCCAAACTTGAACTGAGCCGTAGGAGAGGACACCACGTCTTCTCCGCGGAGCTCACCATACCACCACCACTGGGAACCCCCGAGTTTTCTCACCTTCATTTCCCTTGGATCTTTATTATTTTTCCCATTATCACATTATCAGTAGTTACACCCCACAATTAAAACATCTGGAGTCTATAAGAACTTTGGTTACCAAAGGAATGAAAAAGAAACTATAAGGCAGTTATGAACAGTGGCATGAAATAATTAGCCCATCATGGCTTGCCCCAAATGGCAATGTTCATATGTTGTGAGGTTAACATCTGCTGATTTATGAATACACTTCTGTTTTTTTTTTTTGTGATCATACAACAGTTCTGTCCTTTTCCAGTGTGATATTTACCTTCTCTGTGGACACCAGACTTTTAAAAGTACTTCCTGCAGGTAAAATGTACTTGGTTTGTTACTATTTAAGAAATAGCTGATCATTGGCACACATGTTTATTTGATTACCAGCAAGCTCATTAGTGAGTACTTTTGGGAAAGTTGTCCTTGATTCTTGTTCTGATTAAAAAATAAGTAGAGAACATCTGAGGTTTGATTTGGGGGACTGAGCTAATGCCTGGGTGTAATGAATGGAAAAAGGGGATTTTACCAAAAATATTTAGGAATTACTGCAGAAGATTGAGAATAAAAGTTTCTTAAAAATTTGAAGTAACATCTGATACATTATGAAATTACAGCCATTCAGAAAATAAATAATGGCTCTAGAATAAAATGATGCCAGAATAAATATTAAAACTTTAATTCTTTTCAAAATTCTTATTTCTAAGTAACTCTTAGATTTTTCAATTAACAATTATTTAAATCTCTTTTTTCTCTCTTTGTTTTTATAGTTCTCCTGGGTTTTGATGCTGCTTTTGGAGAAAATGGTCTTAATTTTAACTCAGCTGAGGGTACTCTCCCATTTTACATTTCACAGATTGTGGAATCATTTATTATCTTTCATAAGACAATACAGTTTAAAGGAGGATTTAAGTCCCTATTTTCCCTTCTAATAAATGCAGCTCTGAAAACTGTCTAGTTAATAATAAAGAGATTCTTAAGTGGGATGGAGGAAGCAGCAATGAAACCATTAGAAATGATAAGAGTTTCCAAAAGTGAAAACAGAAAGTGGACCGGCAATGAGATGTAATTTTGCTTTCATGAAGGCTTAAAGAAGGACTGCCTTTATGAAGAATGAGAAAATTACATTTTAGAGGCAAGGAATGCAGAGGTCTATAGAGGAAGACTTATCCTTTCTGTTAAGACTAAAAATGAGAACTCTACTTAAATCTCTTTTGGCACTAGAAAAATCTTGTGAAATTGAGTTTCATATTCCATGGACATGTCAAGATATCTTATTCACCTAAGAAATATTTTCACCTAAAAATGTGACTTGTTCTGCACCATCACAGGCCTTAGTTTAAGCATAGCACTTCTACTTTCAAGGAGCATCGTGCTTGCATCAGCTTCATCAGGGTTACAAGGTAAGTGGAGAATTGAGGCCATCAATTTTAGGGCCATAGAGTTGAAATGTCTAGATTTTAGAAACTGACTTTAGAAACATCTTTATGGGCTGTATTTATTCGTTTAGGCCACAGCATAATGAGATCTATGAAAGAATTATTTTAAGTCTGAATCTAGATTAAATCAGTAAGCGTAGTTTGTCATTCACTTCCAGAAAGATCTCATATGAGAGTGAAGTATTAGA
The DNA here is from genome assembly GCA_020226075.1 of Hydropotes inermis. NCBI lineage: Eukaryota > Metazoa > Chordata > Mammalia > Artiodactyla > Cervidae > Hydropotes > Hydropotes inermis. Next base: position 98,751,265 of record CM035271.1, on the reverse strand, counting down.
AAAGACAGAGGTCATTTAAAAATGCATCTAAAGGTCACTAGTTCAAAACCCTTTCTTTCATATAAAAACATGAGTATAGTCTGCATTTTAAATAGTGAGAGAGGAAAAATGAATATGTAAATAATTATTTAAAAATATAGACAAGGATGAAACAAGCTTCTAATGAAAAATAACACTTTGCTTTGAAAACTAAGCTAGATATTCTTTGTGGAAATTGCACACAATTAAAGAAAACTAAAAGACCCAAATCACCAATATTGAACCACAGAAACTTTACAAAAGGATACTACAAATGCACTTTCAGGAAATAGTTTAATTAATAAGTAGGTTCACCTGGGTGACTTTGTCTCTCTCTCAAATATGAAGGTGAGGAAATAAAGCTGATTATGCTCTGACAATTACAGTAACCAGGAAAATGTTGCTGTGTTCTTCAATTTGCAGCACTAAAGAATATCCTGAAGATAAAATGAATAATCAGTAAGATAGTATTAAAGGAGAAATTGCTAATGGCCCTTCTGTTGTAGGGAAAATCATACCAGATTAATACTTTTGTAATTGAAATGTGAAACCATCTATTTTCAGATCAGTGACCCCACTGATTGCCGGGTTGATCCATAGATCTTTCTTGTTTGGAGAATTGTCCTTTTTCATCACTTACTAGCCTGCATGCAGTGGGAAAGGATGTCCATCTTGAAAAAGAAGTAACATTCTTCTTTCAAAGATATTAATTTTCTTTAAACTATTTGTTGAAAATTTATTTTGCCAACAAATGTTCTGTTGTTGTTGTTTTGTTTCCCAGTCGTGTCCAACTCTGCGACCCCATGGACTGCAGCATGCCAGGCCTCCCTGACCCTCACTGTCTCCTGAAGTTTGCCCAAGTTCATGTCCATTGCATTGTTGATGTCATCCAGCCATCTCATCCTCTGACACCCTCTTCTCCTTCTGTCCTTAATCTTTCCCAACCTCAGGGACTTTTCCAATGAGTTGGCTTCTCATTTCAGATAACCAAAATCCTGGAGCTTCAGCTTCAGCATCAGTCCTTCCAATGAGTATTCAGGGTTGGTTTCCTTTAAGATTGACTGATTTGATCTTCTTGCTGTCCAAGGGACTTTCAGGAGTCTTCTCCAACACCACAGTTTGAAGGCATCTATTCTTTGGTGCTCTGCCTTCTTTATGGTCCAGCTCTCACATCCGTACATGATGTTCTCAGTCCAGTTCAGTTCAGTCACTCAGTCATGTCCGACCCTTTGCGACCCCAAGAATCGCAGCACGCCAGGCCTCCCTGTCCGTCACCAACTCCCGGTCTAGGCACTGGCAAAAATCATGACTCTGTGTGTTTTTCTCTCTATGAGGAAATGTTGCTTATGCAGTTTGTCCTCTGCTAGATATAAGAGTATTTTTATTTCTCTACTGGGAAATAAAATATTTTATTTTTCTACTGTTGGGTGAGGAACATGGGGCATCCACTCCAGCTCATTTACACTCTGGACCGTGACTATTAGTTTAGTGTTTCTGCACCTGCTTTCTTTCAAGCTAGAATTTCTTCTCAAGACCAAAGGAATACCAGTCAACAATGTTGAAACAAACAAACAAACAAAACAAAACAAAAAAGACAATTAAAATTGTTCACCCTCAACTCTCTGATGAAGCTCATCCTTTCTTGAGACATCAATCCATTACTTAAGCCAGTATAATCCACTGATGTTTTTGAACATGGGATAACCTGCTGAGCAACAAGAAACCTAAGACTCTTGTTAGCAGTTGTCTCCCCATCAACTTCTGGCTATCTTTAGTGGTTAGTACCAGCCTTTCAAACTAGCCATTTATCTGAAAGTGGTAAGGTATAATTATGACAATTCTTAAAGTGTTTGTACTCTCACATTCTTTAAACACTACTGGAGTAAGTGTAAACCTTTATCAAAATAAATACTTGTTAGCAATTCAGGTGGAGAAGAAAATGGCAACCCACTCCAGTGTTCTTGCCTGGAGAGTCCCAGAGACAGAGGAGCTTGATGGGGTCGCACAGAGTCAGACACGACTGAAGCGACTTAGCAGCAGCAGCTCAGGTACTGCAGATAACTACAGGAGAACTGTCAAGAGTCTGGGGTGTGAGCTAGAATTATTAACAGAAGCACCTCTCATTATTTTAATATGAAATTTGTTATAATCTATTATATACTCTTCTTAGGTTAGACCACCTCTATGAGGATAGAATCTTGACCAAGATTTTTGGGTCAATTTCCATGAAAAAACTAGGAGATTTTGTTTGGGATGCTAAAAAAAAAAAAAAAATAGGTAATTTTAAACAAAGAATTTGAGTATGAGCTAAATCCTGTTTCTTTCTTCCTCATGCTGTATGCCCTTTGAGAACTTGTTTCACAGTTTTACTCTGGGACCCAGTCTAATAAAGCAGTTTCCACCCAGAATATTTCCAATTACTGTTGTCACAGGACAGAGAAATTTCAAAGCAAGATCTGGCATTTAAAAACATTCTGTGTTGGAACTGGCATACACCATACCAAGTCTAATGGCCATGACTAACTTCAGCAGGATGGGGATGCACAATTATCCCACAGAAAGAAGTACCACAGAAAAGGCAACTTGAATATTTAATATAAAATATTTACATTTACCTTGATTGTAAGCCCCTGAAAATTAAATATCATCAAGTCATATGATGATTTATAGCCAAGCTTATATTAAGCAGTCCTGAACACATACCAATGGTGAAAGGAGAAATCTGTATTAATTTTCAAATGATAATTCTGGAATAGAAAAGAAAGAAAAATACATGCTCAACTTTGTGATAAGTGTTATGTATCATCTTGGCAAATCCACTGAGTATTGCTAAAAATATATATTATGTAAATTTATAGAGCCACTATGGAGAACAGTATACAGGTTCATTACAAAAGTAAAAACAGAACTGCCATATGACCCCACCATCCCACTATTGGGCATACACCCTGAGAAAACCATAATTAAAAGACACATCCACTCCAGTGTTCATTGCAGCACTATTTACAATAACAAGGACAAGGGAGCAACCTATGTGTCCATCAACAGATAAAGAAGATATAGTACACATACACAATGGAATATTAACCATAAAAAATAACAATATTGGGTCATTTGTGGATGGCCTGGAGTCTATCTTACAGAGTGAAGTAAGTCAGAAGGAGAAAAACGGATATCGTATATTAATACATATACATGGAACCTAGAAAAATATTGCAGATGTACCTATTTGCAGGGCAAGAATAGAGATGCAGATGGAGAAAACGGATGGGGGGACTTGGTGAGGGGGATGAACTGGTAGACTGAGGTTGATGTATGTTGATGTATGTACAGTGCCATGTGCATATCATAAATATATGCATGTGTATACATGTGAGTGATTTAGTCGCTCAGTCGTGTCTGACTCTTTCTGCGATCCCATGGACTGTAGCCCGCCAGGCTCCTCTGTCCATGGAGTTCTCCTGACAAGAATACTGGAGTAGATTTCCATTTCCTTCTCCTATATATATATATCTCCTATATATATATATCTCCTATATATATATATATATATATATATATATATATATATATATTTGTATATAACGAAATACTGTAGTAAATAATTATTGCCCGTAATGTGGGGGAAAAAAAAACGCAACTCTGTGTAACTGTATTAGCAACAGGAAGCTTTGAAAATCTTGTTTTGACATTGACAAAAAGCAAAATCGTCTATCACTGTGCCTTATCTTCAGTGAGATGAATCCAGGGGCGATGATGTGATAGCTAAACTGGTGACACTGGATGATACCCATCCACATTGTTTCTTTTACTCAAAAGCTCATTGATCCTCTGTGGACCTATATAAAGCCATTTGATAATCTGTGTATTACACGAATATGATTCTCTTGTCATTTGCATCATACTTGAAAACCCTACAATTAAGCAGAAAAAAAAAGAAGAAATAACAATAAATTCTAAACTGAAGCACTTTCTATGGAAAGAAGTTTTTAAAAAGTGATGGTAATGATCCATTATTAACCTAATATGCTTTCAGCGAGAAAAATGAATAAATACAGCATTCTCTGAGTAAGCATGGGGCTTCTGTACACCTCTCCTGCCAAGCAGACTTGGTCACGGCCACAGCGCAAGACTTGGACACCACAGTGAGGACTGGATATCAGCTTCCCTAAGTCTCTCTGCACTTGTCAGCTTTGAATAGTTCAAAAGTTGCTGGTTTGATGACTGAGCACCGGTGGCAGTTTAATTAAAATAAGTTCTTGATGAATTTGGTGAGACCCAGTTGCACAGAGATTTTGTTCTGGAACAAGTTGAGGGCATCTATGCTATCCAGCCCTTTCTCCTCCCATCAGTATTGCTCAAGTGCTCATTTCACATTTTATTTCCACTCTCTGTTACGATCTGGCCTCTAACTAGGCCTCTGGCTTATTCTCCTCCACTGTTCACCCCCATCAAAAATCACATTCCAAGAACACTTGCTATACCATACTTTCTAAGTCATAAATTTGCTCCAAATGTCCATGACTTGCAAGTACTGGCCCTTCCCTTTTGACAGTTTCCCATCCCACCTTTCCGTCTGACACAAATTCTAAAAACATAACTCATAATTTCATGTTTTCAATAGCAATGAGAACAATTCTCCATGGAGATCTTCTGCATAGGAAGCACTGATGGGTGGCCCTGCTACTTCTACCACAATATATAATAAAAGGCCATGCCTGCAAAATGCAGGACACATCTGTGTTTCATCTGGCACGTAACTTCAGTTCACGGACTTGCCTTTGGTGTGACCAAATCTTTCGTAGAGGTGGGTGTGCTGTGGTCTGAGACTGTTTATCCCCAACCCTATCTCCTTCCTATTCTCCTTCCCGGGAGTCAGATTGCATCATGCTTGCTCTGACTCCCTACGATGTATTTCCTCGATAAATATCTTGCACAAATAAGCCCATTTTTCACATCCTCCTTTTTCTCTGAGGATCTGAACTAACACAAATTTTGCTGAAAGAGCTCACAACATAGGTGGCAAGACTAAGGATTAGAGAGAGGCTCAATCATGACACCAAAGGTTTTGGCGTCCTAAGTGGTAGGTGAAGTATAGAGACGATGTAATACAACACAGTATGCTAACTGCTAATGATTTCACCATTACTGACCTGGAAATGCATTCCAGGGGAAGAAAATGCCTTTTTAAGGGCAATGATTCAGGCATTTGAAAAATATGAGGGTAGGGGGCAGCATCAAGAAAGCCAGTGGGCTTCTGCACTGTACTGGTGCTCTGCAGAGAAGCTGAGGTGTATAAGCAAGCAGTTAACAGCTAAGTATGAGTTCCAGAGGGCCTCTCATAGTGTTAAAGAAGATCCTTATATCTTGGAGTGGAAGCACTGTCACAGAAGCAAAGTGATGATGTGATGATTATAAGGGCAAAACTCCAGACACATCTGAAGACTCCTTCGACCACATCTTTTGTGCTAAGATTAAAACTTTTTCTGGGGCCCTGAAACATGAATGGGGGGGCATCTGGAAGGACATTCATGTAGACGATGATTCTGCAGATGTCGAATTGACAGAACTTGGAAAGCAGCCCCATCCTTGCCCAGTAAGATTTAATTATCCCACTTCCTACTTGGGATCTCACTTCCTACTCGAGGACATAGCATGGTCCTCCCCCACCATGAGACAGTGAGTGCTCCCCGCAGCAGTTACCCCACTTCTTCTCCTGGCTACTAGGATGTAGGGTTAAATCCTACCATAACCTAGCTAAGGACCTGCTGGACCTAATATGAAGAGAGATATACGATACAATAGGAAATAGCAAAATTTAGGAGCAGGAACATACAGTAACTGGAACGTATTACTGTGGTTGGATTTTGAGAGCACCTGACCAGAAGAATAAAATGCAAGACTGGAAAGGCCAAAATTCATCAACGTAGAGAGTCCTAACCAAACTTGGGTTTAATATTTTGGCTGGGATGCCAGGCCAGCTCTCTTGCAGAGATGCTCTTAGAAACCCAGAGAAAAGTGTTGGCTAATATTAAGGAAAATGGAAATGTCTGATTTTCCCTGGAAGAAAGTAAAGGAAGTAATAAAGAGGCTGAGGCAAGTAGATTTGTTGGAATGGATCTATTATGTGAGGTACGAAGACCTACTATTTGGTTATGTTCCATAGGAAGGCCCTGAAATCGCACTATTCATCAAAGCCATCAGCATGCACTGATGAGAGGTGCATAGGATCTCTAAGACAGTGGTAGTTCTCCTCTCTAGGCAAAGGCTGACACAACAAAAAATTGGCTCAGAACTGGGCAGGATGTACCTGTGAGATGGTGGTGCCCTAAGATAGTAGAGGTGCTTGGAATCCAGAAGTCCTAGGACAGCAGTGACTGTAAAGACTGGCAGGATCAAATAGACCACAAAGGGAGCTTGACCCACAGAGAGCTGCGGAGATGATTAACTGAGCACTGAGCTCTAGAACAGAATAGATGGGGAGATGACACAGTTGCCAATTGATATCTACATCCCATCCTCCCAAAAGCAAGAATTAAGACACAGGGATTTGGGTAGTTCTCCTCAATAAAATGTTTTCAGACCAGTCCCAATTTTCAGCCCACTGCCAATTGGGAGACATTGACTGAACAGGTGGTGGGTTCCCTTGGAGGAGGTGCCGTGCAGCATGACAGAACATTAAAAGGCTGAAGAAAAGGGAAGTGCCCACACATTTGAAGATGATCAGAATCTGAGTGTGAGCTGACATGAATAACCGAAGACCCCAAGTGTCATAACTGTCCCATTTTGAGTGGAGGCTTAGGCATGGCAGAAAATTAAAGGAATATTGACTAGGATCTAAATCACAAAGGCCCTACTCTGTCTGTGGATTTACTCAATGGGTGCTTCCTCTGTCCCCAAACATAAATTTGGACTTTATTTGGCAATTAGAGGGATAGTCACATGTGGTTCCTGGCTTGTAGTGTAAGAGCCATGACTGGAGAAGGTCAGGCCTCAACTCCTTAAAATGCTGCCTCCTCTCCAGGTAAGACAGTAAATAAAAAAAATGTCACTTTTTCAGAGGGGTGTTGGAGATTATCACTGCCACTCAAGATCTAAAAGTTGCAGAGGTGGTCCTTATCACATGTACATTTAATTCACTTGTCTGTCCTTACAGAAACTCAGATTTGCATAAAGACCATAGATTCCTACAGACTTAACCATGTACAAGCTCCACCTCCAGCTGCCCTGGCAGATGAAGCGCTAGAACTGTTTAACAAGGTCTCAGATACATGGTGTACAGCCATTGATTTGGAGAATGGGTACTTTTTCATTCTGACAATAAAAGAGGATAAGAAGCAGTTCACATTCATATATGAAAGTAAAGGATATTCACTTAAAGTTTTGCTTCATGAATAATTTAATTCTCTCTTCTGTTGTGCTTACTTGCTAAGTCACTTCAGTCGTGTCCGACTCTTTGTGACCCTGTGGACTGTAACCCACCAGGCTCCTCTGTCCGTGGAATTCTCCAGGCAAGGATGCTGGAGTGGGTTGCCATGCCCTCTTCCAGGGGATCTTCCCAACCCAGGGATCAAACTCATGTCTCTTACATCTCCTGAGTTGGCAGGAGGTTCTAGCACCACCTGGTCTGGCAACCCCATGGAATATCACTGTGACTCATCACATCAGCAACATTATGCTGATTGTATAATATGAGTAAGAAGGAGATGATTCACTAGCCTTGGTAAGATGTGTTTTCCATAATAAATGCTGGAGAGAGTGTGGACAAAAGAGAACGCTCCTACTGTTGGTAAGAATGTAAATTCATACAGCCACTATAGAAAACAGTATGGAGGTTCATTAAAAAGGTAAAAAAGAATTACCATATGATCTAGCATTCCTACTCCTGGCATATATTCAGAGAAAATAATAATTTGAAGAGATGCATGCCCCCATAATGTTCACTGCAACACTATTTACAATAACCAAGACATAGAAGCAACATAAATGCCCATTACCATATGAATGGATAAGGAAAATTTGGCATAAGTATCCAGTGGAATATTACTCAGCCATAAAAAAGAATGAAATAATGCCATTTGTAGCAACATCGATGGACCTAGAGATTAACATAATAAGTCAGTAAGACAAACACAGATATCATATCATATCATTTATATGTGGAACATAAAAAAATGATAAAAATTAATTTATTTACAAAACAGAAACAAACTCACAGACTTCAAAAGCAAACTTATGGTCACCAAAGGATAAACATGGAGGGAAGGTATAGCCTAGGAGTTTCAGATTAACATATACATACTACCATATATTAAAAAAAACATAATCAATGAGGACCAACTATATAGCACAAGAAACTCTACTCAATATTCTATAATATCCTATATGGGAAAAGTCTGAAAAAATTATATATATATATATATATGTATATATATATATATATGTATAACTGAATTACTTTCTTGTACTCCTGAAACACAGCATTGCAAATCAACTATTTGTCAATATAAGATAAACCACTACAATAGTGTAAAGTAATTAGTCTCCAACGAATAAAAATAAATGGAAAAAAAAGTTAAAAAGACATGTGTTTACATGAGAGGTCGTAAACTCTACAAAGATCCAGGAATGAACCAGTCAGTGGTATTATCGGGGCCCTGTGTTCAGATGTGCGTTGAGAACCGTCCCACCGTAGAGACGAACTGATGCATTTGGCATTCTTTGTCACATAGAAGGAAGACAGCACTTGGTGGGCCTCTTGGGGATCTGTGGAAATATAGCCTGCATCTGGAATGTTGCTGTGGTCTGCACACCAGATGACACGGACAGAGGCCCAAAAGAGAGAAGGTTCCCTGTTGCTACAGTTGATCTCAAGGCCTCAGGCCTCACCGTTAACCATCACCTTGGCAGGGAGCTATAGTTCACCTCACTAACCTATATTTCTCCCCCAGCCAGTGAGCTATGTACATATGTACTGTGTCCATGATTTTCACTGGTTGCCCCCAGCCAACAAGTGAACATAGAAAGACGAATTTCTACAAAATGTAAGACTCGTCTCACTGGTGATGTTGGCTCAAGGATGCTGTATTCCCATCCTGGCCAAAACTTGCTTAAAGCTGTGCTCTGGTCAGGGATGTTCCCATGTCTCTTCCTTCCTCCCCTTTCTCCACTGCAGTAGTCACATTTCGTCTTGTTCTCATAGTCCTGCCTCCTCCAGCTTCCTCCGTGTTCCCCTCATAAGTAATTTTTCCTCAATAAATCTCTTGCACTTCTCTGTCACTGCTTCTCTGAGGAGCTGAACTGACATTCATTCTAGTAGGCAGGAAACTGAGATTATTCCCCAAATTCATGCACTAGGTAGTCAGGGTCTTTCTGGACTAGTGATTTTAAAAATACACTTTAAAATTCTATCAAGTAGACTTTTTCTTTAGGCATTCACATGGTGAAAAATGATGGGTACTCTCCATTTCCTGAGAAGCCAGTTTCAAAGTTTCTCTCTGATGACAAATCAGTTGCTGTTGTTGTTTATATTTATACCTATAACCAAGATTGTGATTTTCTATCCTTTCATCTCATTATGCATATACACATGTACAATACCTAGTTTTGTATTAGCTTAAATACACCTTAATATTCCCAGGTTAGGAGGAGAGAACGAATTTAAAACAGAAATCTGAGTATGCATGTGTAATTCAAAGCTCCCTAGGATCTACCCAATTCTATGAGAAATGCCTCTTTAATGGTGCTATCTCAAATTCCAATGAGTTATTGATTTCAGAGTCTTTCTTTCCAGGAGTCACTGCTCTTCCAGCATTACAAATGTGGAGTATATTGTGCATGGTGCAAACACTGGGTAATAAATGGAGGAGGAGGGAGGATCTTTCCTGTGGAAGCTGTTTTGTCTTTGATACTATTTGCTTCTCTTCATTAGTAGGCAAGGAACAGAACCTGTGTGTGAGGCGGCTCCACCAGGCTAAAGCTGGGAGGCTCAAACTAACATGATCTGTGCATGAGAAGGCTAATGTCATGACTTATCACATAATAAAGGACACAACATTTCTCTTCCTGCCTGAACATAACTCTTTTCCAGATTAGTTTTTAGTATTATGATCATGGGTTGGTTTTTTATCAGGCCTTCAAGTTAGTTAGTTACTCGCAAAGTGAAGTGAAGTGAAAGTCGCTCAGTCATGCCCGACTCTTTGCAACCCTATGTACTATACAATCCATGGGATTCTCTAGACCAGAATACTGGAGTGGGTAGCCTGACTCTTCTCCAGGGGATCCTCCCAACCCAGGGTTAGAACCGGGATCTCCTGGTCTCCTGCATGGCAGACGGATCCTTTACCCACTGAGCTATCAGGTAAGCTGCAGATGTCCTTATTTCCTGCTTCTAGATCCCACCCAACCTTTCATTTGAAAAGGGAAAAAAATAATTAAGTTCATGAACTGTGTGAGGAAGAATGGTCTCTCAAAAATGTCTATACTTTAACTAAAAATGTCTATTCTAATCCTAGAATCTCATGACTATGTTATGCTACATGAAAAAGGAATTTTCAGGTACAATTACAGTTATAAATTTTAAAATAGATTATCCAGGATTATCTCGATAGGCCCAATCTAATCAAATGAACATTTTAAAGCAGAGAATGTTCTATACAAGGGCCAGAGAGAGGCCTCTAGGAGAGACAGAGACCTACAACTTCGAAGTCTTACAATTTGGATTTGACCAACAATTCAAGAGGCTCCTTATGAGAACCCAGTCACATATCATTTTGATTTTAGACTTATTAAACCAGGAGAATAATAGATTATGACCTATACATTTATATTGTTTTAAATTAAGTTTGTAATAAATGTTGCAGAACTAGAAAACTAATACATGAACTATCCATACTCACTTTTTTTGCCAACCTCAGGCAAATTTGAGATAGCTCAGTTGGTTAAGAATCTGCCTGTAATCCAGGAGACTGCGGTTCAATTCCTGGGTTGGGAAGATCCACTGGAGAAGAGAAAGGCTACCCACTCCAGTATTCTGGCCTAGTTAATTCCATGGACTATATAGTCCATGGGATCACAAAGAGTCGGACACAACTGAGCAAATTTCACTTTCACTGGCTTATACGGTAAAGAGTTTGCCTGCATTGCAGGAGATCAAGATTTGATATCTGGGTTGAGAAGATCCCCCTGGAGAAGGGAATGGCTACCCACTTCAATATTCTTGCCTAGAGAATTCCATGAACAAAGGAGCTTGGTGAGCTCCTTCATCCATGGGTTTGCGAAGAGCTGGACATGACTGAGCAACCAAGACACTGTCAGGCGAATTTAACCACTTGCTACTCCATGTGTTCTGTGTATGCATGCACTTAATAACTTATTAAACCTTATAACTTTTAAAAATTCTCCATCTTTATTCCTAACTCGTCTGTGAGATTCTCAAGGGTCTCAATTATCTTTAAATTTCTGGTGTCTACTGGAGTAGCTGAACTTCTGAAACAAATAAGGTGTACAATATTTAGTACTGACACAGGTCATCCAGAATTTCACCCATTTATAAGTGGTTTAAATACAACGTAAGTGATCAAAGTTTAATTGATTACCTTAATTAACTTATTGTAACATATTTTTTCTCAACTTTGAGTTAGTGAAATATTGTCAAGACAAATGATATTGGCTTTTTCATAGAAACTGCAAAGTAAACCTTTTGTAGAAATCTATTTACATATTTCTTAGAAAAAAAAAATGCCTTAGATACTGATTCCTAAAAGGTTTTTATACCTATTTTTCTTTTTGAAATGGTGAAAAAGGGTTTTTCTCTAGATACTCATATTTTATATTCAAACACAGCTTTCAACAATATCAGTTGTTTGGTTATTTAATCATAAAGGGCATTTCACAATGGCTTTCATATCTAATAATGTGATTATATTGTACAGAGTAGATATCATCATTAATCATTGCTGAGATCCCAAAACAAATCATAACTTCCATCTTGCACTCTCAATACACTTGCAAAGACCATATTTTCCATCAACTTTTCCTCAACTTTCTACACCTGATTTGATGTCTGGATTTTGTTAATGTGTATAATATACTTAGCCTAGATAATATGATTTCTATGACAGTTATTTATATATAATGTATAACTGCATGCTTCCTAAGATCAAACTACTCAATAAATGATAGTAAATCTGTGGTTTCTAGAGCTTACTGTAAGTAGATTTTCATGTGATTCTTCTATAGAGAAATTATACTCTGGATGTTAGATTCAGGAAAAAGCATATGTAATTATCTGAAACCATGTTTGACTTGTGTCCCCATTATTTATTTTGATATAATAAGTTATTTCAGAAGATGGCTTAAAGCGATCATCTTCCTAATCTAATTCTCTTATTTGTGGGATAGGGGTTCTGGCAGGACTTAGGCAAGTGGTTTTTCGGTCCTATGTGATGTCAACAGGAGTTACCTGGTGGGTTTTAGCTATAGGCTCATCCAGTGGGACGCAGCATGCCTTGACTCACATGTCTGCTCCTTTGGCAGGGATCTGGTTGGATCTGGCCTCGGACCGTACTGTTGACTTGGGGGCCTATAGTTTTCAGCATGGTGGTCATAAGTAATCAGGTTTTTTATATTGTGACTCTGGATACTGAGGGTGAAAATTTTAGCAAACAAAGGAGAAACTGCCTGGCCTTTTGAAAACTAATACTGAAATTGTCATCCTGGACTTCAGTCAGTTGCTTTATTACAAGCTCACTCAGATGCAAAATGAAGAATTACTTTATGGGAAGAGCACCAAAATTTGGTAACCATAATAAAAATCTCACGTAATTACAGCTTACTGTTATTATTATGTACATCACTCTATTACTTAATTACTATTACTAATAAAAACAGTATTTCAAGTAAACCAGAAACTGTGTAGTACCTGTGATATGTAGGAAAAAAGTAAAGCGGAACTTCCTGTAACCACTTCAGGTATTTAAATTGGATCTGTCTAAAGTCATAATTGAATGCCATTATCCTGCATTCATATATATCATCATATAACCTTTTAGGTTAAAGTTTCTTTCAAAATAAACTACTGAAATATACAGAACAGAATTATTTCTATAAACAGTGTTCTTTTCCTATCTGGATTGTGAGTCCGTTGCACACTATATGAACAATTCATATTACAGGTGAAAGGGAAATTTTTTATAACACTATACATTTTCTTAATCTTCACCTTAAGGGAAAAAGTAACAATTAATTGCATGGCACATGAATCCCACAAAAGTAAGTCTCTCCACTTTTTGGAGAAAAATATGATTGACATATTTCATCGTAATATAAATTTCAAAATAGTAGAATGAATAGCACTGGTGATTTCCAAGGCAGTCATTATATGTACAGTATATTTGGAAGTTCTGAGTAGGATTTCATATTCTATCACTTTATAAACACTTTAGAGTGAAATTGATCTCTGCTTTAAATTAGTCTAAATCTAAAAAATTAGGTTTTAGATTATGTAGACTTTCCAGACAGTACCTATCCTTGTCAATAAGAGGAAAAGAATTAATAGTCCTCCAGATTTGTGGTCCATTATTCCTACAAAATTAATTCTGGTTAACTCCACTCTGGAACACAGAGTAAAAAAAATAAACACACACACATAACACAGGAGGGTATTCATCTCTATATGTGAAACTGAGCTAACAGTTTAATAATTTCAAGCCCACAATTTAAATAGCACCAAGAAAAAATCAGGTGAAATATGGAAATAGCATATATTTTTGTTCTCTGAAATTTTCTTTGAGATAGTAATTTTATGTTGCTGCACACAACATAAACTAAATGTAGCATTTGAGGTATACAACTATGGATGGAGGTTTGTAATACAATATAGCAAGTAGTGACCAAAACCAGCCCCAAGAAAAAGAAATGCAAAAAGGCAAAATGGTTGTTGAGGAGGCCTTGCAAATAGCTGAGAAAAGAAGAGAAGTGAAAGGCAAAGGAGAAAAGAAAAGATAAACCCATCTGAATGCAAAATTCCAAAGAAAAGCAAGGAGAGAAAACAAACTCTTCTTCAGTAAACAATGAAAAGAAATAGAGGAACACAATAGGCTGGAAAGACTAGAGATCTCTTCAAGAAATTAGAGATACCAAGGGGACATTTCATGCAAAAATGGGCACGTAAGGACAGAAATGCTATGGACCTAACAGAAGCAGAAGAGATTAAGAACTGGTGGTAAGAATACACAGAAGAACTATATAAAAAAGGTCTTAATGATTCAGATAACCATGATGGTGTATCACTTGTAGCCAGACATCCTGGAGTACAGAAGTAATGGAATTCCAGATAAGCTATTTCAAATCCTAAAAGATGATGCTGTTAAAGTGCTGCACTCAAAATGCTAGCAAATTTGAAAAACTTAGCAGTGGCCATGGAACTGGAAAAGGTCAGTTTTCATTCCAAACCTAAAGGAGAGCAATGCCAAAGAATATTCAAACTAAAATACAATGGCACTCAATTCACATGCTAACAAGATGATGCTCAAAATCCTTCAAGCCAGGCTTTAACAGTACATGAACCAAGAACTTCCAGATGTACAATCTGGATTTAGAAAGGGCAGAGGAACCAGAGATCAAATTACCTACATCCATTGGATCATAGAAAAAGCAAGAGAATTTCAGAAAAACACTTACTTCTGCTTCATTGAGTGCACCAAAGCCTTTGACTGTGTGGATCACAGTAAACTGTGGAAAATTCTGAAAGAGATGGGAATACCAGACCATCTGACCTGCCTCTTGAGAAACCTGTATGCAGGTCAGGAAGCAACAGTTAGAACTGGACATGGAACAACAAACTGGTTCCAAATAGGAAAAGGCGTACATCAAGGCTGTATATTGTCACCCTGCTTATTTAACTCATATGCAGAGCACATCATGAGAAATGCATGACTGGATGAAGCACAAGTGGAACCAAGATTGCCAGGAGAAATATCAATAACCTCAGGTATGCAGGTGACACCACCATAATGGCAGAAATCAAAAAGGAACTAAAGAGTCTCTTGATGGAGGTGAAAGAGGAGAGTGAAAAAGCTGGCTTAAAATTCAACATTCAAAAATCGAAGATCATGGCATCCAGTCCCATCACTTCATGGCAAATATATGGGGAAATGATGGAAACAGTGAGAGACTTTATTTTCTTGGGCTCCAAAATCACTGCAGATTGTGACTGCAGCCATGAAATTAAAAGATGTTTGCTCTTTTGAAGAAAAGCTATGACAAACCTAGACAGCATATTAAAAATCAGGGACATTACATTGCCAACAAAGGTCTGTACAGTCAAAACTTTGATTTTTCCAGTAGTCATGTACAGATGTGGGATTTGGACCATAAACAAGGCTGAGTGTTGAAGATTTGATGCTTTCAGACTGTGGTGTTGGAGAAGACTCTTGAGAATCCCCTGGACAGCAAGGACATTAAACCAGTCAATCCTAAAGGAAATCAACCCTGAATATTCCCTGGAAGGACTGATGCTGAAACTGAAGCTCCAGTAATTTGGGTACCAGATGTGAAGAGCCGACTCATTGGAAAAGACCTCAGTGCTGGGAAAGAGTGAGGGCAGGAGGAGAAGGGGATGACAGAAGAGGTGGTTGGATGGGAGCATCAACTAATGGACATCAGTTTGGGAAAACTCACGAGATAGGGAAGGACAGGGAGACCTGGTGTGCTGCAGTTCATGGGGTCCCAAAAAGTCAGACACAGCTGAGCAACTGGACAACAGGGAAGTGGTAACATACACACATGCTGGCATGCCTATCTGTACAAGGCTTTTCTGTGTCTATCTCAAAATTCTGAATGAGTATATTCTTGTATGTCCTCTTTTAATCTCCCTAGTTCTTCTCTGACAATAACACAAAGTAACAGTTTAAGATACAATTTGCATCCTTTAATAACCTTTAATATCACATATATTATATATATATCACATAAATTAAGTTGAATTATCTATGTATGTAAGAACAAGAATGTGCTTTCATATATTACTGTTATACAGTAATAATAATGATGAGGGCACAAGAGTGCACCTGGGGTTAGGAATTAAGACACTACATCTATGCGGGGCTCAAGATCGTGGAGGAGTATTACATACCTGCATCAAAAATGCATCTACATGTGGAACAATTCTCACAGAACATCTATAGACACTGGCTGGAGACTTCAGACTACCAAAAGGCGTGAAAATATCCATGTAACTGGGTGGGACAAAAGACAAAATAAACAGAAGGAAATCAGGACGGAACCTGCACTCCCGGGAGGAAGCTGGGATAAAGGAAAGGTTTCCACACCCTGGGAAGTCCCCCTGCTGGTGGGGAGATCAACTGGGATGGAGGAGGAGCTTCAAGGCCTTGGAGGAGCGCACAGCCACAGGTTTGCAGGGGGTAAAGTGGAGAGAGACCTGTTCAGATGGTTGGTGCCCCCTCCTGAGAACTGAGACGCTTGTCCACTGTGTGGACTCTGGCTTCAGAGTCATACCCAGAGAGAGGACAGGGATTAGCTGCATGCAGACAGCTGAGATGTGGGGTGGACCCCAATCGAGGGTGCATGGGAAGAAGTCTGGGGCTGCCAGAGAGGCAAGGCACCATGGCTGGGGGAACGTGAGGTGGGGGCTCCACCACAGGAGGTTCATTCTCTGCACACTGGAGACAGCAGGGCCCTGCCCACACGAGCATCATGAGTAGCTTCATGTGGTGTGAGCAGGTGTGAGCTGGCCTCCAAAGGCAGAAGTGGGCCAGAGCCACTGCCGAGTGTCCTGCAGGTAGAAACCGATCACTGCCCCTGCCTTCGTGACAGTGTGTGCAACCTGCATGCCCCCCATCAAAGGGATAATGGCCAGCACATGCTGAGCAAGGAGGCAGAACACATCCAAACTATATAAAAGCAACCCTCACTCCAAAAATATTTTAAAAACCTCACAAGTTATACAGGGATTGGATAAGTGATTCTCCTAAACTCAGAGTAAGAGGAGTACAAGAAAATAAAGAAGCCCAGGAACCACTCCCAGTTCAAAGACCAAGAGAATTCCCCTGAAGGAACAATGAAACAGACCTCATCAGTCTAAACAGACACTAAGTTCAAAAGGATGTAATGAAAATACTGAACAAAATGAAGAAAAGCTAATGATGGAGATGCAGATTACTGCAAAAAGGAACTAGAAACTATAAGGAGGAGCCAAGAAGACTTAGAAAAGTCATTTGCAAAGACAAAACTGAGCTAAATGCAATGAGTAGCAGAATGAATAACACAGAAGAAAGAATAAGTGATTTGGAAGACAGACTAATGGTAATTACCCAATGAAGACAGCATACAGAAAGACAAATTTAAAAAAAATAAAAAAAAAAAAAAAACAAGAGAGCAATGTAAGAGACCTATTGGATAATATAAAGCATGCCACTCTATATGCACAATAGGGATTCCAAAAGGGAAAAAAAGAGAGAAAATATATTTGAAGAAATTTTGGCTGAAGCCTTCCAAAGCCTAAAGAAGGAACCAGATATCCAGACACAGGAAGCACTGTGCTGTGCTTAGGTGCTCAGTCAGGTCTGAGTCTTTGTGACCCCACGGACTGCAGCCCAACAGGCTGCTCAGCTCTTGGGGAATCTCCAGGAAAGAATTCTAGAGTGGGTTGCCATGCACTCCTTAAGGGGATGTTCTCAAACCAGGGATAAAATCCAGGTCTCGCACATCGCAGTCAGATTGTTCACCAACTGAGCCAAGAAGGAAGCCACGGGAAGCACCGAGGGTTCCAAACGAGATGAGCCCAAACAGACCTGTCCCAGGACTTACTGTAATAAAGACGACAAAAGTTAAAGATATAGAAAAGATTTCAAAGGCAGCAAGAGAACAATAAAGAGGTAATTACAAAGAAAGTCTCCATAGGTTACCAGCTGGTTTTTCAACAGAAAGGCTGCAGGTGAGAAGGGAGTGACAAAATATACTGAAAGTCATAAGAGGGAAATATTTGCAACCTAGGATACTCTGTCCAGCAAGATTATCATTTTTAAAATGAGGAAAGATCAAGAATTACTCAAACAAGCAAAACTTAAAAGAATATAGTAATACTAAGCCTATCTTAAAAGAAATATTATTGAAAGATTTTCTATTTCCCCCAAACAGAAAACAAGCAACAAGATATATAGGAAAGTAACCTAAATCAATATACAGAATGAAAGGAAAACAAAAAAAGAAACCTCTTTGTGAAAGTGATGATAAACAAAAGCAACAGCAAAAGGATATATAAGAAGATGTAATGAAGGACTTCAAAATCATAAAATATGAGGAAAGAGGATAAGAAAATACAGATTCTTTTTTTAGAATGGGTTTGAGCCAAAGCAAGCAGATATAACAAGTGGTTAACATACTTGAAAAACCAAAAATCAAAAATATACAATAAATTCAGAAAAAAAAAAAACAAGGCTAAAATGAAAGGAAATCATCAAACCACAAAAAGAAAAGCAAAGGAACAAAGAAGAAGCATAGAATCAACTGGAAAACAAAGTTTACAAAGACAATATATACTATCAATAATTACCTTAAATGTCAATGAATTAAATGATACAATAAAAATTACAGAGTGGCAGACTGGATTATAAAAACAAGAGCCTGTGATATGATGCCTACAAGAAGCACATTTTAGGGCAAAATACACACACAGATTAAAAGTGAGGAGATGGAAAAAGATATTTCATACAAACAGAAATGATAAGAAAGTGGGAGTTGCAACTCATATACAACAAAACAGATTTTAAAACAAAGGCCATAAAGAAAGATAACAAAGGACACTATATAATAATAAAATCATTAATTCGAGAAGAGTATTCTACATTTGTTGACATATATGCATTTAATATAGGAGCAGCCATATACATAAAACAAATATTAATAGACACAAAAGGAGAAATTGATGGAAATACAATAATCATAGGAGAGTTTAACACCCCACTGAAATCAGTGGACAGGTATTCTAGACAGAAAATCAATAAGACAACATAGGTGCTAAATGATACAAAACAATTAGACTTAATTGATGTTTTCAGACATTACATCCAAATAAAACAGAATTCACATTCTTTTCAAGTGCACATGGACAACTCTAGCATTGACCACATACTAGGACACAAAGGATTTCCTTCATAGCTCAGTTGGTAAAGAATCCACCTGCAATGCAGGAGACACCAGTTCAATTCCTGGGTCAGGAAAATCCCCTGGAGAAGGGATAGGCTACCCAATTCAGTATTCTTGGGTTTCCCTTGTGGCTCAGCTGGCAAGGAATTCCGCCTGTAATGCAGGAGACCTAGGTTCAGTCCCTGGGTTTGGAAGACCCCCGGGAGAAGGAAAAGGCTACCCACTCCAGTATTCTGGCCTGGAGAATCCCATGGATGGTGTAGTCCATAAGGTCCTTAAACAGTCAGACATGACTGAGCAACCTTTCACTTTCACTCTAGGATACAAAACAAACTTCAACAAATTTTAGACTACAGAAATTATTTCAAGCATCTTCTCTGACTATAATGTCATGAAACTAGAAATCAACAACAATAAAAGAAATGAGAAAAAAAAAAGATTTCATGAAGACTAAACAATGTGCTATTAAAAAACCAGTGGGTCAAGAAAGTGAAAGTGAAGTCACTCAGTCATGTCCGACTCTTTGCGACCCCATGGACTGAAGCCTGTCAGGCTCCTCCATCCATGGTATTTTCCAGGCAAGATTAGACAAAGAAAAATGAAAAAAAAAAATCTAAAGTCAGCAGACAAAAATAATACCAGGGAGGAAATAAATAGAGGTTTAAAAAAATAGAAAAGAATCAATAAGACCAAGAGCTCATTCCTTGAAATGGTAAATAAAATTGACAAGCTCTGCCCCGGCTCAAAAAGGAGACAGCCCAGGTAAACAAAATAAGAAAAGTAGGAGGAGAAATCTCAACTGATAGCATAGAATAAAAAATTTTTAAAAATAAGAGAATACTGTGAAAAATTAAATGCCAAGAAATTTGACAACCTAGAAGAAATGGATGACTTTCTAAACCATCTATTGCTGAGTTGCTAAATAGTGTCTGACTCTTTTGTGACCATATGTACTATAACCTGTCAGGCTCCTCTGTCCATGGGATTTCGCAGGTAACAATACTGGAGTGGATTGCCATTTCCTTCTCCATAGCGTTTTCTTAACCCAGGAATTGAACCTGTGTCTCCTGCACTGGCAGGCGTATTCTTTACAACTGAGCCCCCAGGGAAGCCCTTTGGGGACCATACTGCTCACCAAATTGAATCAAGAAGAAACAGATAGTTTGACGAGACCAATCACTACAAGTGAAATAATATCGGTAATAATAATAATAATAAGCTACCTATAAACCAAAGTCTAGGACCAGATGTCTTCACAAGCAAATTCTCACAAAAATACAGAGGAAATTTCACTGATCCTTCTTATACTCTTCCAAAAGATTGAAGAGGAAAGACCATTCCCAAAATCATTCTAGGAAGCCACTATCACCCTGATACCATAATTAAATAAAGATATCACCAAAAAGGAAAATTACAGGCCAATAACTTTTATGAATGTACATGCAAAAATTCTCATCAGAGTATTAGCAAACCAAATCCAACAACACAGAACAATGATCATACACCACTACCAAGTGAGATTCATTTCAAGCTCACAAGAATGGTTTAACATATACAAATAAACATAATACACCACATTAACAAAAGAGAAAACAACAACAACAACAACAAAAACACAACCTTCTCAATAGATGCAGAGAAATATTTGGCAAAATCCAAAATCCATTCATGATACAAACTCTTACCAAAGTGTGTATAGAGGGAACATACCTCAATATATTAAAAGTCACTTATGACTAACCCATAGACAGTATAATACTCAATGGTGAAAAGCTGAACACCTTCCTGCTAAAATCAGGAACTAAGAAATCAGTTGCACTTCTCTACATTAACAATGAATGGAATGTAGAAAAAAATATCTTTTAAAATTACACCTCCCAAAAATACTTAGGAAATAATCTAAGTATTAACTTCCTGTCCAAGGAGGTTAAAGACTTATACACTGAGAACTATAAAACATTAATAAAGGAAAGAAAAGAGGATTCAAAAAAATATATAAAGCTATTCCATGATCTTTGATTGAAAAAAATAATATTGCTAAAATTGCAATACTACCCAAACTGATATACAGGTTTAATGTGATTCCCTATCAAATTACCCATGACATTTTTCAAAGTACTAGAAGAAATTCAAAAATTTACATGGACTCATAAAATACCCAGAGTTTTCAAAGCAATCCTGAGGATGGGAGTGTGGGGGTGGGGGGACAGGAAGCAGAAACCTCCCAGAGTCCAGACAATACTGCAAAGCAATAGTATTCAAGACAGTGTGATACTGGTACAAAAGCAGATATACAATCAATGGAACAGAATAAACAGCCCAGAAATAAACCAACACACTTATGGTCAATTAATTTTCCAAAAAGAAGGTAAGAATATACAATGGGAAAATGACAGTCTCTTCAGCAAGTGATGCTGGGAAAGTTGGACAGCTGGATTTAAATCAAAGGAGTTAGAACACACCCTCACATTACAAAAATAAACTCAAAATGGTTTAAAGACTTAAACCTACGGCATGGCACCATGAAACTCATAGAGAAGAATATAGGCAAAACATTCTCTGACATAAATCATACCAATGTTTCTTAGGTCAGTCTCCCAAGTCTACAGAAATGAAGACAAAAATAAATAAATGGGGTTTAATCAAACTTCAAGCTTTTGCCAGCAAAGGAAACCATAAACAAAATGAAAAGGGATCAAAGACTGGAAAAAAGTATTTGCAAATGATGTCACCAACAAGGGCTTAATATCTAAAATATACCAACAGTTCATAAAACTCAACAAATAAAAAACAAACAAACCTCTCTGTAAATGGACAGAAGACCTAACCAGACATTTCTCTGAAGAAGAAGTACAACTGGTCAATAGGCACCTGAAAAGAATTTCAGCATTGCTAATTACTAGAGAAATGCAAATCAAAACAATGAGGTACTAACTCATACCAGTCAGAATGGACATCATCAGAAATATCTACAGATACCAAACCCTCAAAAGGGTGTGAAGAACAGGAAAGCCTCCTACACTATTGGTGGGAATGTGAGTTGGTACAGCCACTATGGAAAATGGTATGGAGGTTGCTCAGAAAACTAAAAATAGAATTACCATATGATGTAGCAATCCCACTCCTGGGCATCTATCCAGACAAAACTAGAATTCAAAAAGATACGTGCATTCTAACATTCATAGCAGCACTACTCACAATAGCCAAGACATGGAAACAACTGAAATGTCTATCAATGGATAAATGGATAAATAAGATGTGTGTGTGTGTGTGTGTGTGTGTGTACACATAATACATACACACAGGGAATACTACTCAGCCATTAAAAAAGAATGAACAAGTGCCAGTTTCAGCAACATGGACAAAACTATAGAGATTGTCACACTATGTGAAGTAAGTCAGAAAGAGACAAATATCATAGGGCATCGTTATGTGATGAGATGTAACAGAAATGAACCTATCTATGTAAAAGAAACAGAAACACAGGCTTAGAGAACAGACTGGTGGTTGCCAAGGGGACAGGGATTGGGGAACCACGGAGGCGGAGGTGGCTAAGCAGATGGAAACCTTCATATAGAGAATGGATAGACCACAAAGTCCTATTGCACATCACAGGAAACTGCATTCAACATCCTATGATAAGCCATAATGGAAAGAAACATAAAAATGTAAGCATATATATATATATATGTACATATATACATATACATATGTGTATATACAGGGGGGCTTCCCTGATAGCTCAGCTGGTAAAGAATCCGCCTGCAATGCCGGAGACTCTGGTTCAATTCCTGGCTTGGGAAGATCCCCTGGAGAAGGGACAGACTACCCACTCCAGTGTTCTTGGGCTCCCCTGGTGTCTCAGCTGGTAAGGAAACTGCCTGCAATGAGGGAGACCTGGGTTCAATCCCTGGGTTGGGAAGATCCCCTGGAGAAGTGGGAAAGACTGCCCACTCCAGGATTCTGGCCTGGAGAATTCCATGGACTGTATAGTCCAAGGGGTCACAAAGAATCACATACAACTGAGCAAATTTCACTTTCATTCTGTATAACTGAAAAAAAAAAAAAAAAACAGACAGTAAAACTATTTTTATTATCTTAGGTTATTCAACTCCTGACCATCATGTACTTACTATAAACCAAAACTGTTAAAACTTTACTTGTGAATCATACCCAATCTATAGCTAGTCACAAATAGTTACCATTATATCTTAGAATCAGAAGAAATTTTCAGAATCATCTAACCAAGTACTTTATTTTCTTCAAAGCAAATGTGGTGGAGCATATTTCTTAAACTCTTCCACACCTGTGGTATACCTGGACCCCACAAACATATATTGTTTGTAAGCATATAAGATTATATGATTATCATGCCATCAATATTTATCATAAATTTGAAAGAAGCTCTCAGAATTGGAAAATGTAAATCAAAACCAAGTCAATCAAACTACCAAGAATGAAACATCTCTGATACAAAGAAATAGCAAGTTTCAATTAAATATTCAAAGAGTTCTTTCTAGAAGGGAGAAGGATAAGCAGCTAAATTTATCAGTGACTTTATTTTGCCTGTGCATGATTTATTTAAAAAATAAGAGATATATGAAGTATAGTACAAAATGTTATCAAATTACTGAAGATTGAACAGACTAAAATTGGAAGTTACACTTCAGACAAGAAAGTAAAATCAGATCAGCTTCTATATTTACACATTTATTGTATGGATTTTGCTTTTCTTTTGTTCTAAAATTGGCAAATGTGTTATCATCATATTTAACAGTTTAGGAAAGAAATTTTATAGTTATGATTTTGTTCCTTTCATAGATCTAACTCACCTATATTAAGCAGGAGTTGCTACCTTGATTTATGATGCTACGTAATATTTTAAAATATTTAAAATCTTTTCAGATCTAAGGCAATGGGATATTAATAGAAGACAACTTTTTTCTACTTATCCGTTATGAACAAATCCAAATTTGAGTCTTAATTCTCCCATAAATAGTGACATTGGACAATGTATTTAACTTCTTTGATTTTCAGTTGCCATCTCTTTTGAAGAAGGTACTAATGGGCAACAGCTTAAACAGATTTTATAACGATTCGGTAAATACATATGCTTGTTAATGAAAATACACTTATGCCACCTAATATGAGGCAAAGTAACTCAGCTCTGAGAATTAGAAATGGGTGGGCCATATCTCCTGAGAGTTCTATTGCAACAAATCACCCAACATTATAATAATCTATCAGAAATTTATAAGAGCTCTTGAATTCAACTGACTTTCTGTAGCTAATCAGAATCAGGAAGAAAATGCAGTTTCATGGCTACATTCAGAAAGTGACAATAAATAATCGAGCTCAAGATAGATGCCAGGTACATATGGGGCTAAAATGTCCTACAAGTATTCTGAAGTCTCTCAAAGCAAGGACTCCAGAGCGCAAGGTCTCAGTGAGAGTGGCTTAGCGGGTTTCCCGTCCCCAGTCACAGCTCTGTCCTCCTCCGTCACCATCCATTTAATATAGCTAACTTCTGAAGGTGGACTTTTATCCTATGATTTGATTTTATCATGCCATGGTTTCTTACAAATGAAACTGCTGTGATCAGTAGATACCTAGCACTTGTGCTTTTTCATGTCTGCATGGAGACCCACATGGAGAAAATGTCATCATACAATGATTTCAGTTTATATAAACCAGAATGTTAACATGTCAATCTGAAAAACAAAGAAAAACTTAGAAGTGTATTGTTCTTCTCTGATTCCAATGGCCAGAGGCTCTGGAATGGTGGAGTGGGAGTAAATTAAAATAATGATGATACACCCAGTCATCTCGATGCTTTTCAAATTCCGCAACTCTAGGTTTTAGAAGAAACTTTGATAGAAATAACAAGCTAACCATGACAGCACCTGCATGGTGCAGAGGAAACATCTAACTCCATAGAAGAATAAAAATAGAAGTGTCTGTGAGTGGAAAGAATTGTGTTAGAAAAATGGTTTGAAACTTTGAAACAGGCAGAAGATATTACTGAGTGTTCTTTTAGTGTGGTTCTGAGCTTGAACTTTTGAATTATTTTGTATTGACTGGACTATTTTACAACTGTGTAGGAGTAGAGTTTAATATATAGATTATTTTTTTGTGGTCCAGAGAGGTGCAAATAATTTCTTTGAGTGGAAAAGCTAGCCCCAAGGATAGTACATTAAGTAGTTTTGTATCTAACCCAACAATTATATACTAGCATTCCTTTATCAAATTACCCATAAATACCCAATTCCTCAAATGTTCTTTGAACTCTAAAATATATATAGCTTACTGCTTTTCTCATTATGTAATACACTGAGTGAAACTTTAGAGATGTGTTCATTTTATATTTGCATGAGAATTACAATAGGACCTTTCTGAAAACTACAGTTTAATTATGTCTCTCCTGGCAAAGGACAGAAGTATCTAAGTGGAAAGTGTGAGATAGCTTACACTATTCATCACATGAGCATTCAAGAAGAAAGACTTCTTATTTGTCAATCAGCTCCTGGCCACTCCATTATTGTAGAGAGTCCAAGTTGTCAAACAAGAAAATTAGAAGAATCCAGAGGGCTAGATGGATACACATTAAAAAGAGCTGAGCCACATAGCTGACAGGTGAGATAATGGACAACCTCATGAGCTGCATTCTGGTGGGAGAGTATTTATCTCTGTTTTGGAATTGTTGAGGATGCTCTGGAATAGTTGCAATGAGGCAGAAATATAAAATATAAAAATGGACATAAAGAACCAAAAGAGAATACTAGGGAACTATGTTATGCATAATAGAACTGTATCTTTTTAAAAGCATTCAGACAGAATATTTGTGATCCTGTGTCCAAAGTTTTATTTTACATTTCAGTTCAATTCAGTTCAGTCCCTCAGTCGTGTCCAACTCTTCATGATCCCATGAACTGCAGCACGCCAGGCCTCCCTGTCCATCACCAGCTCCCGGAGTTTACTCAAACTCATGTCCATCAATTCGATGATGCCATCCAGCCATCTCATCCTCTGTCGTCCCCTTCTCCTCCTGGCTGCAATCGCTCCCAGCATCAGGGTCTTTTCCAATGTGTCAGCTCTTCACATGAGGAGGCCAAAGTATTGGAATTTCAGCTTCAGCATCAGTCCTTCCAATGAACACCCAAGACTGATTTCCTTTAGGATGGACTGGTTGGATCTCCTTGCAGTCCAAGGGACTCGCAAGAGTCTTCTCCAACACCACAGTTCAAAAGCATCAATTCTTTTGAAATCTTTGGGAGAGGGCAAGGGAGGGATGATATGGGAGAATGGCATTGAATCATGTAAATTATCATATGTGAAACGAATTGCCAGTCCAGGTTAGATGCATGATACAGGATGCTCGGGGCTGGTGCACTGGGATGACCTGTAGGGATGGAATGGGGAGGGAGGTAGGAAGGGGGTTCAGGATGGTGAACACATGTACACCCATGGTGGATTCAAGTCAATGTATGGAAAAACTGATACAACGTTGTAAAGTAAAGTAAATAAATTAATTAATTTTTAAAAAAGCATTAATTCTTTGGCTCTCAGCCTTCTTTATAGTCCAACTCTCACATCCAAACATGACCACTGTAAATACCATAGTCTTGACTAGATGGACCTTCATTGGCAAAGTAATGTCTCTGCTTTTTAATATGCTATCTAATTTGGTCATAAATTTCCTTCCAAAGAGTAAGTGTCTTTTAATTTCATTGCTGTAATCACCATCTGCAGTAATTTTGGAGCCCAGAAAAATAAAGTCAGCCACTGTTTCCACTGTTTCCCCATCTATTTCCCATGAAGTGATGGGAACGGATGCCATGATCTTAGTTTTCTGAATGTTGAGCTTTAAGCCAACTTTTTAAATTTTTTTTCACTTATTTTTATTAGTTGGAGGCTAATCACTTTACAATATTGTAGTGGGTTTTGTCATACACTGACATGAATCAGCCATGGATTTACATGTGTTCCCCATCCCAATCCCCCCTCCACCTCCCTCTCCACCCGCTCCCTCTGGGTCTTCCCAGTGCACCAGGCCCGAGCACTTGTCTCATGCATCCAACCTGGGCTGGTGATCTGTTTCACCCTAGA
>CM035271.1:98619946-98715004 GCA_020226075.1 Hydropotes inermis | reverse complement strand
TTGCAGGTCAGGAAGCAACAGTTAGAACTGGACATGGAACAACAGACTGGTTTCAAATAGGAAAAGGAGTATGTCAAGGCTGTATATTGTCACCTTGCTTATTTAACTTATATGCAGAGCACATCATGAGAAACGCTGGGCTGGAGGAAGCGCAAGCTGGAATCAAGATTGCCGGGAGAAATATCAGTAACCTCAGATATGCAGATGACACCACCATTATGGCAGAAAGTGAAGAAGAACTAAAAAGTCTCTTGATGAAAGTGAAAGAGGAGAGTAAAAAAGTTGGCTTAAAGCTCGACATTCAGAAAACTAAGATCATGGCATCTGGTCCCATCACTTCATGGCAAATAGATGCAGAGACAGTGGAAACAGTGTCAGACTTTATTTTGGGGGGCTCCAAAATTACTGCAGATGGTGATTGCAACCATGAAATTAAAAGACGCTTACTCCTTGGAAGGAAAGTGATGATCAATCTAGATAGCATATTACAAAGCAGAGACATTACTTTGCCAACAAAGGCCCATCTAGTCAAGGCTATGGTTTTCCCAGTGGTCATATATGCATGTGAGAGTTGGACTGTGAAGAAAACTGAGCACCAAAGAATTGATGCTTTTGAACTGTGGTGTTGGAGAAGACTCTTGAGAGTCCCTTGGACTGCAAGGAGATCCAACAAGTCCATCCTAAAGGAGATCAGTCCTGGGTGTTCATTGGAAGGACTGATGATGAAGCTGAAACTCCAGTACTTTGGCCACCTCATGCAAAGAGTTGACTCATTGGAAAAGACGCTGATGCTGTGAAGGATTGGGGAAAGGAGGAGGAGGGGATGACAGAGGATGAGATGACTGGATAGCATCACCGACTCGATGGGCATGAGTTTGAGTAAACTCAGGGAGTTGGTGATAGACAGGGAGGCCTGGCATGCTGCGATTCATGGGATTGCAAAGAGTCAGACATGACTGAGCAACTGAACTGAACTGAATACCAATAAAGATCTGCTATTTGGTTGTAAGGATATAATGTTGCATTTCCAAAATTATTCCATTGATTTATCAGTGATAATTTATGTAGATTTATAAGAATTGTTGTATATTTAAGAGACAATGTGATTCATTAATTTAAAGCTAATTTTGATTTTGAAATTACTACAAGGGATAGGAATATGATGATGACTTAAAAACAAATAAATAAAAATAATTATCTTATTTGTAAATTTCACCAAATCAAATGAAAATATGCCTCCACTAACCTATGGATTCTTTTTCTCTATCAGTATTTTGGAGCCTTTAACTGTCACTGAGTCAGTAATTTAATAGCACACCATGATGTACTCAGCATTCCATGGTTGATAGTATAATGTTTTATCTTGTCTTTTTTTGTATCTTAGAAAATAAAATCTGTGTTTTTTCAAGTATTCAAATTCTTTAGACAAAATGGAACTATTTCTAAGTTTAATATAGTAACTTAATAAATATGTCTCATCTTTATTTTTAATACAGCCCATGATAATATTTTGCCATTGAATGCCAGCAGTTCAATTGAAGTCTTATTCAGTGTCCTTCATATAGAATGAAAGCAAGTCTAATACATGGGATTCTAGAAGACAAGTCTTGTATAATAATGAATAAAGTGGCATTTTCTAAGACTTTCTTTTTAGAGCAGTTTAAGGTTCACAGCAAGATTAAGGGGGAAATGCAGAGATTTCCTATACTCCCCCTAGAAGCCCATATGAATAGCCTCCTACATGACCAACTTCCCCCACCAGAGTAGTACATTTGCCGCAAACAATTAAAAAGCCTACATTGACACATCATGATCATCCAAAGTTCATAGCTTACATTAAGGTTCCCTATTAGTGTTGTACATTCTGTGAGTCTGGACAATTGTGTAGTGACATAAATTCATTACTATAGTTATCATACAGAGCATTTTCACTGCCCTAAAAATCCTCTATGTTACATGTATTAATCCCTTTCAATCCCAATTCTTCATAATCTTTTTATTGGCCATAGTTTTGCCTTAACCATAATGTAATTTAGCTGGAATCATATAGTATATGGACTTTTCAGTCTGGCTTTTTTCACTTAGTAATATGCATTTTCAGCCCTGAATATTCATTGGAAGGACTGATGCTGAAACTGAAACTCCAATACTCTGGCTACCTGATGCAGAAATCTGACTCTGGAAAAGACTCTGTTGCTGGGAAAGATTGAGGGCAGGAGAAGAAGGGGGCAGCAGAGGATGAGCTGGTTGGGTGGCATCATCGACTCAATGGATATGAGACTGAGCAGACTCCGGAGGTAATGAGGGATAGGGAAGCCTGGCATGATGCAGCCCATGGGGTCGTAGAGAGTTGGTCTTGACTTAGAGACTGAACAACAGTATGCATTTAAGATTCCCTCATGTCTGTTCATTATCATTTAAATATAAAGTTTACCAACTGTATTTGTTTAAGAACTCAAAAAAAATGTCATTTTAATAAAACTTGTTTTTTTAAAGACAGCTCTTGGGAGTCAGAATTATATATGATTGAATCTATTATGATGGTCTCAAGGGAAAATATTAGGTTGAGCTTGCCCTAGGGCTGCCAGCAGCAAACACATGAAGTTATTATAAACAAGGTCTACAAAAAGTCGTAAAGCAGCAGACTTGAGAAAAATGAAGGAACCTGTGAAAGATACTGTACTATTTGTTCACTGGGAAGAGGTTGGGGAATGATCACTGACCTCTAAGTAACAGAGAATGGAACTCATCTGTCACTTCTGAATGAGCCCCTTGCTGTAATTGATGGCATTTCCTGAAATGGCTGTGATCATTAGGGCTCCAGTGACCGAATTAAAAGAAAATGAAGGATGCAGATGGCTGTACTAAAGCACGGAAAATGCATTTCTTCCTGTGACAGATACAACTGATCATTTTGCAAGGAAGTGCCTCACTGACAGTGTTTCAGCCATGTAGTTCTCAGGGAAAATGAAGAGTAATGCAAAAATTGGACAAGATGAAGCAGGCAGTTCCATTCCAGGTATTGACTACACAAGTCACTTTCAATAAATCAGCTGCTTATTGTACCTAAGACAGCAGTTTGTTAATATTATGAAGGTGTTATAAAATGTTCTCTTTGGTTAGGCAATCTTTGAGCATCATATGATAAAACACGAAGTTTTACTTAAATTGTTTTTTCTATTTGTTTTCTAGCTATCAACACTTGAATTATTAGACATGTTCATTTAGAAATTACCTCAATGATCAAAAGCAGCCAAGGGTCAGCAAAATTTTTCTGTAAAGGGCCAGATATTGCAATTTTAGACCTTCGTGCATAATGTAGTCACTGTAATACAAGTCAATTCTGCCATTGTCAGGGGAAAACATCCATAGACAATGGTAGAAGAACAGATAGAACTATGTTCCAATAAAACTTTATTTACAAAAGACAAATACCATCTGAATTTGGCCCTCAGGCTAATTTGTGGATTTCTGGTGTTTCCAGTGGTCATGTATGGATGTGAGAGTTGGACTATAAAGAAAGCTGAGTACTAAAGAATTGATGCTTTTGAACTGTGGTGTTGGAGAAGACTCTTGAGAGTCCCTTGGACTGCAAGGAGATCCTACCAATCCATCCTAAAGGAGATCAGTCCTGGGTGTTCATTGGAAGGACTGATGTTGAAGCTGAAACTCCAATACTTTGGCCACTTGATGCGAAGAGCTAACTCATTGGAAAAGACCCTGATGCTGGGAGGAATTGGGGGCAGGAGGAGAAGGGGACGACAGAGGATGAGATGGTTGGATGGCATTACTGACTCAATGGACATGGATTTGGGTGGACTCTGGGAGTTGGTGACGGACAGGGAGGTCTGGCGTCCTGCGGTTCAGGGGGTCGCAAAGAGTCGGACATGACTGAGTGACTGAACTGAACTGAAGCTAGCATATTGGATGGTACTGCAATTTGGAGCAATGAGGAAATTTAACAGCTTGCTACAAGAAAAGAAACGGAATGCTAAATATTTTAATCTTCTATGGGAAATGAGGATATGAGTTTTGATCCCATTTAAATAAATACAGAATATTGTTTTAAAAGAACCATATGTTGATGACATCCTGCATTGTTCAGGCATTAAGAGAAAAAATAATAATTTTGTGATAACTATCATGCACATGGAGAGGCTCAGTGGACAATTTTACTAGGTATTTTGAGTGCTGCCCATCTTTATTTTTGACTTCTAGCCTTCTACATAGTATTGTTAAAGCACTTAATTATTTATTTAAAATCCTTTGCAAATATGAATAATTTTTAAGTCACAAGGGTTCACCATAAAATCAAGTAGGGAGTTTCCAAATCATTGTATCAGAATGCTTTAATAATAAATTGTTTTAAATATTTAATAGATTTTGTAAAAAATTAAAATTACTGAGTCTCATGAAGTCATCACTACAGTTTATATTTTAAGTGCTGCTATTTTTAAACTTCAAAAGAAGAAAAGAACTCTTTAACTAAAGGGACTCATCGGGACAAGAGCTACATGAACCATTTAAATTTTTCAGTATGTACGAACACTTGTCTTGTGGCAATTACTTCTCCCAGTACAACTAAATAGTTACTTTGCTTTGTCCAGAAAATTTGTTATCCTGTAGCCTAAAACATTATCCAGCATTTCTGGAGCCAATTAGGACCTGAAAGTTCCATTCAGTCAAGATATTCCTAGTAATTAGTAATTGCTTCACTAAAGACATCTACCTTAGACTTACTCATCTGAAACTACAGAGACAAGGCACCATATTAGCTTGATTTCCAACTCAATCTCTGTTCCCTCATTTTCTTCTGCAACAAATCTGTAAAGTACAAGGTACAGCCTAGGACCTTTAATCACTTTTTAAAGTTAGAACCTATTTTGTTTTCATACCCAAAAGAGAAGATTTCTCACAGTCAGCATTTTATTTTTCCTAGATGCAGCTTGTCACTTCCACACCTCCCCCTTTCCCCTTTCAATATGACTTAGAAGTGCTCCTCTGGATTTGTCAAATTCAAAGAAGCTCATGAACCATCTGGTTCTTGGAACTCAGTCTCTTAAAAGTTCTTCCCCAAGGCTGAAGTGTTAACAGCTGACTTTTGCTTTTATTATATCTTTTCTTATCTTTTAGGAATCCCTTATGTTTCCATTCTGTTGGAATTAAAAAAAAAATTTTTTTAAATGCTGAGTTTTCCCCTGGCAAGTAATAGGATAGTGAAGCACTTTCAAGCTAGAAAACTTTTCTTGGGCCAAAGGGTTAAAACATTTTCTCAAGAAGATGGCTGCGAACCTATAAAATGCTATTTAAAAGTATTTGTGACATATCCTTTTATCAAAGTAGTCATAAATATTGATTTGGAAGACAGCAAGATTACAGGTCTGGTTTTTCTCTGTTTTTAATATTAGAAGCTTCCATTTAACCATGGGTGTTTACTTTCCAAGAAGAGTATTTAACAATTTGTCTGGGTTCAAATGAATAGATCATAATTTAATCCTTTGAAATTATTGAATCTTAGCATAAAAATACCCTTTATGTAAATCAGGCAGGAATTCATGAAAAAATTAATCATTTTGTTTAAAACATTTTTAAGACCAGAAATATGATGCAAGTGTTATGGATTAGCTTGACTATAAGGGACTTCTGTAGCATCTATTTTCTCTAAGAATATCAAATATGCAATGTATAAAGCCTAGCCATCCCCATTCTGTTTTTGTAGACCATAGAACACTTCTATGACAAGTCCAAGGAGTAGTAAGGAAAATATATGGACAAAAAACACACAAGTTTTCTCATTACAAAAGCTTTATGTGTTAATTGTAGAAAAGGAGCAAACGATTTCATGAATTTTAGATGTCATTATTTGGAACTTCCTCAGTGGCTCAGATGGTAAAGAATCCAGGTGCAACACGGGAGACCTGGATTCAATCCCTGGATCGGCAAGATCCCCTGGAGAAGGGAGTGGCAACCCACTCCAGTATTCCTGCCTGGAGAATTTCATGAACAGAGGCGCCTGTCGGGCTACAGTTCATTAGGTCTCAATGAGTCGGACAGGACTGAGCCACAAACGCTTTCACTTTCATTGATACACTCTGTAACAAATTAACTGTAAAAGATGATAGAAATACACCCTGCATGAGTAAAAAAAAAAAAACCATTTAGAGATGTATTTTATCTATATATCATATCTAGATTAATTAATTAGGGGATTATGACTAGAAATTAGTAGGAGAGACTATGCATTCAATAGCTTCCCTGGTGACTCAGAGGGTAAAGCATCTGCCTGCAATGCGGGAGACCCGGGTTCAATCCATGGGTTGGGAAGATCCCCTGGAGAAGGAAATGGCATCCCACTCCAGTATTCAGGCCTGGAAAATCCCATGGATGGAGAAGCCTGGTGCAGGCTATAGTCCATGGGTTGCAAAGGGTCAGATACAACTGAGCAACTTCACTTTATGCATTCAAAGAGTGGTTAATAGAAGAAAATAAAATTTGTCTAAAAGGGTAATCATGGTGCATGTATATATGTGTGTATGTGTCTGTGTATAAAAACAGTGTCTTTAGGAGAATGAGAAAAAAAAAAAAAAGGACTTAGAAAAAATGGGACCAAGAGTGACTTCCATAATAATTATATAAAAACATTCAAAAGACTATGGTTACAAGCTAAATTCAGCTTGATAGGTATTTTTGTATACCAAATGAGCTACAGAAGGTTTTACACTTTTTAAGTGGTTAAAAAAAAAGAAAAAACAAAAAACCTCAAAATATTTTGTGGCCCTTGAAAATTATATGAAATTCAAATTTCAGTGTTCACAAATACAATTGTGAATTTCACTAATAAAACTTTGTAGAAACATATCTTTATTTGTATATAAGCCACTACTTAATCTCCTGATTTTTGCCTCTTGTCTATCCAAGTCTAAAATACTTCTTATGTGCCCATTATAAAAAAATAAAACAAAACAAAAAACAACTTTACTATCTCCTGCTTCTAATACATCTTCCAAGATATTCTTTATCATAAATAAGTTTGTTCTGATTTCATAGAGAATGGAAGATATTTATTCCTTCATACTTGTATTGTCTAAAGAAATTTAGAATTATAGTAAAAGTCAGAATTTTCATCCAAAGTTCTGGGCTTTAGAAACTATTATACATATAGGATATTTTCTTTGAGAGTAAATCTCAAGTTGGAGATACTCAGAAGTATCTTAAAAGTATAAACATAAAATTTGATCCATTATGACAATGTTGTAGTGGCAAATCTGGGTAGATTTCTTTACTTCTACGTAACACCATTCTAAGTACCTGAATAGTTTTGAATCTTTCAACTTCCTGTGGCTCATCTAGACACATAATACTGAAAGAGAAATGAAACTGAACACCTATGCAAAAAGAGTTTTAAGCCATCTCCCAAACCCCACTTCCTGTGTACAAGCCCTGAATATTTCCATCTTCTTCAGAAAGAAGAAACACTCCTCTTTCCTGGCAAGGACTCAGCCAATGAAAAACCATGAACTCTGTTAAGTCTGTTTACTCTTTGTAGGACTATGAACTGCTTAACTTTCCTCCCTATAAAAGCATACTCCTTCACTTGTCATGAAGGGACTTTCATATTGCTGACAAAGGTTGCAGACGTGAAACTGCAATTCTCTACTAAAGCCCAGTGAACCCATTTTGCTAAAGAAAAATCTGGCCATTTGTTTGTTTCACGTTAACATGTTTGTGTTGTTTCAAGCTGCTTAATTTGTTAAGGTGTTGTCAGTCCAGGTCAGTCACTCAGTCATGTCTTACTCTTTGTGACCCCATGGACTGCAGTACACAAGACCTCCCTGTCCTTCACCACCTCCCAGAGCTTGCTCAAACTCATGTCCATTGAGTCAGTGATGCCATCCAACCGTCTCATCATCTGTCGACCCCTTCTCCTCTCACCTTCAATCTTTTCCAGCATCAGGGTATTTTCCAATGAGTCAGTTCTTCACATCAGGTGGCCACAGTATTGGGCCTTCAGCTTCAGCATCAGTCTTTCCAATGAATAGTCAGGATTGATTTCCTTTAGGATTTATTGGTTTAATCTCCTTGCAGTCCAAGGGACTCTCAAGAGTCTTCTCCAAAACCACAGTTCAAAACCAACAATTCTTTGGCACTCAGCCTTTTTTATGGTTCAACTCTCACATCCACACAAGATTACTGGAAAATCCATAGCTTTAACTAGAAAGACCTTTGTTGGCAAAGTAATGTCTCTGCTTTTTAATATGCTCTTTAGGTTGGCCATAGCCTTTCTTGCAAGGAGCAAGTGTCTTTTAATTTCATGGCTGCAGTCACCATCTGCAGTGATTTT
Source organism: Hydropotes inermis (assembly GCA_020226075.1). Lineage (NCBI taxonomy): Eukaryota > Metazoa > Chordata > Mammalia > Artiodactyla > Cervidae > Hydropotes > Hydropotes inermis. The sequence goes on along the minus strand of CM035271.1, from coordinate 98,706,663 downwards.
GGAGCCTAAGAAGATAAAATCTGCCACTGTTTCCATTGTTTTGCCATCTATTTGCCATGCAGTGATGGGATTAGATGCCATAATTTTCATTTTTTGAATGTTGAGTTTTAAGCCAACACTTTCATTCTCCTCTTTCACTTTCATCAATAGGCTCTTTAGTTCTTCTTTAATTTCTGCCATAAGGGTGGTGTCATCTGTGTATCTGAAGTTATTAATATTTCTTCCAGCAATCTTGATTCCAGCTTGTACTTCATCCAGCCCATCATTTTGCATGATATACTCTGCATGTAGTTAAATGAACAGGGTGACGATATACATCCTTGACGTACTCCTTTCCCAATTTGAAACCCATCTGTTGTTCCATGACTAGTTATAGCTATTGCTTCTTGACCTGAACACAGAGTTCTCAGGAAGCAGGTCAGCTGATCTGGTATTCCCATCTCTTGAAGAATTTTCCATAGTTTGTTGTGATCTACACAGTCAAAGGCATTGGATTAGTCAATAAAGCAGATGTAGATGTTTCTCTGGAACTCTCTTGCTTTTTTGATGATACAATGAACGTTGATAATTTAATCTCTGGTTCCTCTGCCTTTTATAAATTCAGCTTTAACATCTGGAAGTTCTTGATTTATGTTTTGTTGAAACCTCACTTGGAGAATTTTGAGCATTACTTTGTTAGCATATGAAATGAAAATTATTTGGCACTACCTTTCTTTGGGGTTGAAATGAAAACTGACATTTTCTAGTCCTGTGGCCACTGCTGAGTTTTACAAATTTGCTGGGATATTGAGTGCAGCACTTTCACAGCTAAAACAATCTTTTAGGACTTGAGATGTCTCAGTTGGATTTCCATCACCTCCACTAGCTTTGTTCCTAGTGATGCTTCCTAAGGCCCATTTGACTTCACATTCCAGGTTGTCTGGCTCTAGGTAAGTGATCACACCATCATGATTATGTGGGTCATAAGCTACTTTTTGTATAGTTATGTGTATTCTTTCTACCTCTTCTTAATATCTTCTGCTTCTGTTAGGTCCATAGAGTTTCTGTCCTTTATTGGGCCCATCTTTGCATGAAATGTTCCCTTGGCATCTCTAATTTTCTTGAAGAGATCTCTAGTCTTTCCCATTCGATTGTTTTCCTCTATTTCTTTCATTGATCTTTTAGAAGACTATCTCATCTCTCCATGCTATTCATTAGAACTCTGCATTCAGATAAGGATATCTTTCCTTTTCTCCTTTGCCTTTCACTTCTCTTCTTTTCCACTTATTTCTAAGGCCTCTTCAGAAAACCATTTTGCCTTCTTTGCATTTCTTTTTATTGAGGATGGTCTTGATCACTGCCTGCTGTACAATGTCATGAACCTCTGTCCATAGCTCTTCAGGCACTCTATCATATCTAGTCCCTTAAATCTATTTCTCACTTCTGCTGTATAATGATAAGCAATTTGATTTAGGTCATGAATGATCTAGTGGTTTTCCCTACTTTCTTCAATTTAAGTCTGAATTTGGCAATAAGGAGTTCATGATCTGAGCCACAGTCAGCTCCTGGTCTTGTTTTTGCTGACTGTATAGAGCTTCTCCATCTTTGGCTGCAAAGAATATAATCAATCTGATTTTGGTGTTGACCATCTAGTGATGTCCATGTGTAGAGTCTTCTCTTGTATTGTTGGAAGAGGGTGTGTGCTATGATCAGTGCATTCTCTTGGCAAAACTCTGTTAGCACTTGCCCTGTTTCATTCTGTACTCCAAGACCAAATTTACCCATTACTCCAGGTATCTCTTGACTTTCTACTATTACATTCCAGTCCCCAATGATGAAAAGGATATCTTTTTTGGGTGTTCTAGAAGGTCTTGTAGATCATCATAGAATTATTCAACTTAAGCTTCTTTGGTATTAGTGGTTGGGACATAGACTTGGATTACTGTGATACTCAATGATTTTCCTTGGAAACAGAGATCATTGTGTCATTTTAAGACTGCACCCAATACTGCATTTTGGACTCTTTTGTTGACTATAAGAACCACTCCATTTCTTCTAAGGGATTCTTGCCCACAGTAGTAGATACAATTTTAATCTGAATTAAATTCACCCATTCCGGTCCATTTTAGTTCACTGATTGCTAAAATGTCAGTGTTCACTCTTACCATATCCTGTTTGACCACTTTCACTTTACCTTAATTCGTGGACCTAACATTCCAGGTTCATATACAATATTGTTCTTTACCACATCAGACTTTTACTTCCATCACCAGTCACATCCACAACTGGGTGCTGTTTTTGCTTTGACTCCGTCTCTTCATTCTTCTGGTGTTATGTCTCTACTCTTTTCCCAGAGTAGCATATTGGGCACCTATCTATCTGGGGAGTTCATCTTTCAGTGTCCTATCATTTTGCCTTTTAATACTGTTCATGGCGTTTTCAAGACAAGAATACTGAAGCGGGTTGCCATTCCCTTCTCCAGTGGACCATGTTTACAGCAATAGAAAACAAATATGCATTTATTTCAAAGGGAAATAACACATTTCATCCTCTTTCTTGAGACTCTCAGTAAAATTAGTTTTAATCACCTCTGTATGATTTTTCAGGCGGGCTTCCCTTTTGGCTCAGGCTGCAATGAAAGAACCTGCCTGCAATGGAGGAGACATGGGTTTGATACCTGTGTCAGGAAGATCCCCTGGAGAAGAGAATGGTTACCCATTCCATTATTCTTGCCTGGAGAATTCCATGGACAGAGGAGCCTGGCAGGCTGCAGTTCATGGGGTCACAGAGAGTCAGACATGACTGAGTCACTAAAACTTTCACACTTTTATTATCCATTATCTCTGTTCTTCTTTTCTTAGATACTATGGTTAGGGCACTTTCATTTATGGAATCATATGAAGTGACTGGAGGCGGTAGAAAAAAAAGTTACCAAAACAAGGTAAATAAGTAGTGAATACTCCTCCAATAATTATCCTTTGATCCTAAGATTATGAGGGAATTTTACATGTTTTCTACTTATATTCTACCCTCTATCACTAGATTCTCCAGTTTGCTTATTTACGTGATATTCCCCCAATTCCTGATCATATATTAGAAGACCGTTTAGTCTAATCTTTGTTCCTTCAATGTTTCCTAGAGGCCTCTTTTTCATAATCAAATATGCACATATCTGTTTGTCTCAAAAGAAGAATGTTCTTCTTAAAAGAAACCACTTATTTGACTCATATATTCACAATAGAGTGGTTGTGAGAGAAAGACAACATATTTTAACACTGCAATATGTAAATGCAATATTAATATAAGGTAGTTAAATGCACAAAAGGTTTATGAGATAGTGGGATAAATTAGGAATTGCATATGAGCTTTGCAAAGAAGCTTTTCCTATGCTAGTGGTTTTTTCACTATTTATTAAAAAATATATTCAAAATTTAAACATGAAATTCACTTGCTGTCCTACAAATTTGGTGTGAATTAGATATATACCCTCCAATAGATTTTTTGTATCTGTGAGTGCTGTCTTAAATGTTGGACTGTAAAAATTAAGGGGATAACTTCAAAAGCATTTATAGTACTTTAATTTCACCTCTGTTAGAGGTTGCCTTTCTGGATTTTTTTTACCTCTATTTAATCATATTTCTTCTTTTCAAGCTTTGTATTCTCTATTTGAGCAAAAGTAGCATATTTCTTTTTCACATTCTAGGATATTTCACTCAACTCAATCTGCATTTTTTTTTCCAAGTAAGAAGGACTCTACTTCCCTTTATCAGTGCTAAACAGTTTGACTCCTCACTTACATTTCTACAGAATTGCTTAAAAGATTGGAACAAATGGCTATTTTCCCCAAACTTCAATGCTAGTCATTTCAGTCCTTTCAATAAGTTATAAACAGTATACAGATAAAGGTAGTTTTGTCTCTGACAAATGGACAGCCATTGCCTGGCCTTTACTGCTGCTTTTCTCTGAAAACCATGTCGTCCAGATCAAAATATGTTGCCTATATGCCAAATTATTTGGAGTTTTATAAAAAAAAAAAAAAAAAAGAAAACCTAATTCAATTCCTTCACTCATTTCAGCTCAGTTCAGTCACTCAGTCATGTCCAACTCTCTGCGACCCCATGAACCACGGCATGCCAGGCCTCTCTGTCCATCACCAACTACCAGAGTTTACCCAAACTCATGTCCACTGAGTCAGTGATGCCATCCAACCGTCTCATCCTCTGTCGTCCTCTTCTCCTTCCACCTTCAATCTTTCCCAGCATCAGGGTCTTTTCCAAAGAGTCAGATGTATGAGGTGGCCAAAGTACTGGAGTTTCAGCTTCAGCATCAGCCCTTCCAGTGAAAACTCAGGATTGATCTCCTCTAGGATGGACTGGTTGGATCCCCTTGCAGTCCAAGGGACTCTCAAGAGAATTCTCCAACACCGCAGTTCAAAAGCATCAATTCTTTGGTACTCAGCTTTCTTTATGGTCCAACTCTCACATCCATACATGACCACTGGAAAACCATAGCCTTGACTAGACGGACTTTTGTTGGCAAAGTAATGTCTCTGCTTTTTAATATGCTATCCAGGTTGGTCATAACTTTCCTTCCAAGAACTAAGCATCTTTTAATTTCATGGCTGCAATCACCATCTGCAGTGATTTTGGAGCCCAAAAGAATAAAGTCAGCCATTGTTCCCACTGTTTCCCCATCTATTTGCCATGAAGTGATGGGACCAGATGCCATGATCTTAGTTTTCTGAATGTTGAGCTTTAAGCCAACTTTTTCATTCTCCTCTTGCACTTTCATTAAGAGGCTCTTTAGTTCTTCACTTTCTGCCATAAGGGTGGTGTCATCTGCATATCTGAGGTTACTGATATTTCTCCTGGCAATCTTAATTCCAGCTTGTGCTTCTTCCAGCCCAGCATTTCTCATGATGTACTCTGCATATAAGTTAAATTAGCAGGGTAACAACATACAGCCTTGACGTACTCCTTTTCCTATTTGGAACCAGTCGTTGTTCCATGTCAACTAGGTAGATGTAGATGCTAAGTTTCTGACTGAGTTTAATGTTTTAACTGAAAATAATGCGTATTTTACATTTTTATTCTACTTTAAGGTTAGTAGCAGACTCAGAATGGGCTTCAGTTCTATGTTTATTGTATGTATATATACATATATATATATATATGTATATATATTCTACTTTTAAATGTTTTTCAAATATGTATTACCCTGTCTTCTTCAGTTTTCTAATTGCTGCTTGATTTGCTTTATAATATCATTCTGCATGGAACTTACTCCTTGGAAGGAAACTAGACCAAACTAGACAGCATATAAAAAGCAGAGACATTATTTTGCCAACAAAGGTCCATGTAGTCAAGGCTATGGTTTTTCAGGGGTCATGTATGGATGTGAGAGTTGGACTATAAAGAAAACTTAGCACCAAAGAATTGATGCTTTTGAACTGTGGTGTTGGAGAAGACTCTTGAGAGTCCCTTGGACTGCAAGGAGATCCAACCTGTCCATCCTAAAGGAAATCAGTCCTGGGTGTTCATTGGAAGGACTGATGCTGAAGCTGAAACTCCAATACTTTGGCCACCTAATGTGAAGAGTTGACTCATTGGAAAAGACCCTGATGCTGGGAGGGAATGGGGCCAGGAGGAGAAGGGGACGACAGAGGATGAGATGGCTGGATGGCATCACTGACTTGATGCACATGGGTTTGGGTGAACTCCGGGAGTTGGCGATGGACAGGGAGGCCTGGCGTGCTGTGGTTCATGGGGTCGCAGAGAGTCGGGCACGACTGAGCGACTGAACTGAACTGATCATTCTTCATACTTTCCAGAGTGATAATATGTATCTTTATAATACCTGTTCAATTTTAGGCCTAAAATGATCTATTGAAGGTTACTTTACATATCCTCTATTAGTATACTAAGGTACATCCACTAACATTTCTGTCAAGTCTTTTTCTTTCCCCTCAGATTCATTAAACTACTCCTTTTTTATGTTTCTATTATACCTTGTCTGGCTCTATTTTATATTTATCTTGAGTTTAAACTTTATCTTGATAATTTTAAACTTAAATACATTTAAGTAAATGTATTCTTTACATTTAAATGAATACATTTACTTAAATAAAATTCAGAGTGTGTTATTCACTCAGTTATGTCCAATTCTTTGCAACCCTGTGGACTCTAGCCCACCAGGCTCCTATGTCCATGGAATTCTCCAGCAAGAATACCGGAGTGGGTTGCCATTCCCTTCTCCAGAGGATCTTCCTGACCCAGGGATCGAACTTGGGTCTCCTGCATTGCACACAGATTCTTTACCACCTGAGCTACTATTATTCTAAATCAATGCCATTGTCTAGTGTACAACAATATGTGCTTCATTTAAGATATACTTATTTTTTAAGGGAACAAATAAAATGCATTTTTGTAAAAGCTTTTGTATACTTGGCAGAGCTCCTATCTCCTGGTTATGCATGCTACTAGGGTTTCTGCCCTCTCTTTCACATTACATAGAAAGCATACTCATAAATCCCATAGAACGGTAAACCAGTCATTTTTATGACCACCATTAACACTATATTTTTTCTGTTAGTTCTCCATTATAGTCATTTGAGCAAATTAATGTTGAGTAGCTGATACACAACTCGTGAGTTTATAAACCTTCCTACACAGAGGCTTCACTACAATGGACAAAGTAAGTTTGTGAAATCACCATGCACATGAGTATACTCTTTGTAATGATTTTGTATGTTTTCTACCTAAAATTCTATTAGATTAGGAAATTATATTCATGCACATTTTTTCTTTGTAATTGTTCACTAGAGATATCCTCACCATACTCCAAATTTCGTCTTTTATATATAAAGCAGAATAATCCCAAGGGTTGAAATACTCCATTTAACATCCTAGTTTAATTACTCAGAAATGCAACCTTAACTCTTGGCAGACTTTCATGTGGACATTTAGACCGTACTCTGAGCTATAGCTGAGCTAGCATCTTTTCTGGCTGTTAAATTACACATTTTCCTTTGTGCCACCAAGTTTATGTAACATCTGCTCTAGAAAAGCAAAGTAACTGGGCATAAAATAACAAAATTGTGTACTCTGAGCTATTTTTAAAAGAAATTGTCCAAATTTTAGACTTGCATTTTTTGGTAAGTACAGTGTTTCTTTTTATTACTTTGATGGCAAAATTTTAAAAAATCCATTAAGCTTTCATATAGAGACTGTGGTGTCGATCTCCCTAGGAATAATGGATTAGCTAAACATTCTCCCTAAATGTTTGTCAGGTCCCTAGTGTGTCTCAGATGTCTATCATATGCCACTCAGAAACAGGTAGTCAGCACTGACACAGAGGATGTGATTGGAATAAAAGTGATGGAAATATCATTTTGAAATCTTCTAGACTTTGTTTGTACTCGAATATTTGTTAGCTGTTAAATATCTTGCAGCTTCCACTCCAGTGAATGACTTCAAAACAGTATTTCCCTCATAGTTCAGGAGTAACAAGTAAGAGAAGAGGATGGATGGAGCTCCAAAAAGGGGAGGAAAGGAGAAAAGTCTGTCAAAGTGACAACTGGAAAGAGGGAAGAGAAGCAAACCTTCCAAGAAGGAGCAGACACCAAAGGAATAAAGAGAGTCTTTGAAGTTCTTCAGTATTTTACTCCAAAGAGCTATAATGATTTTGTCTTTTTGGCCTACATTTATTTTAAGGGAGAAAAGAGGGGCAGCACTGCCTGTATATAAAGTATTGATGAGAAATTAGCCTTAAACATATTGATTGTGAGAGTGCTTGTGGATTTTATTGAAGTGCTTCTGCAAATTACACTGAAAACCACTGTTTTTCTTATAACTTCAATTAGACATTTAGCGTGAAAGGGGGGCCTCTAGGGATGTTGAAAAAGAACTATGCAAATTTGCATTTTGGCATGGTAATTACTTAACTGTATTCAAACAGTGAAAGTATTTTAATCTTGTTAAGATGAACTGTTGTTTCCAAACTATATATATATATATATATATTTTTAACTGTTCTTTAAAAAGTTTATTTTAAAAAGTCAATATACTTATACACTACATGAAAGAAGAACCAATTATTCTGATTCCTATCCCACTCTACAGAAATTTATGGTTGCACTCACTTGCCATATTAGCCTAGAAAATAACAGTGATAACATTTTTAATGAGGGAGGAGAAGGGGACAACAGAGGATGAGATGGTTGGATGGCATCACTGACTCAATGGACATGAGTTTGAGTGAACTCTGGGATAACTGGTGATGCACAGGGAGGCCTGGTGTGCTGTGATTCGTGGGGTCTCAAAGAGTCGGACAGCTGAACGACTGAACTGAACGGAACTGAATTGACGCATGATTTAATGGATTTTCCCAAAGCCTCAATGGTAAAGAACCCCCCGCAGCCTGCAGTGCAGTGGCTGCAGGAGACGCATGTTCAATCCCTGCGTCAGGAAGATCCCCTGCAGAAGCACATGGCAGTGTTCTTGCCTGGAGAATCCTGTGGACCGAGGAGCCTGGAGGGTACAGTCCATGGGGTCACAGCGTCAGACACAGCTGAAGTGACTTAGCACAGCACACCCAGTTGATTTGCATTAAAGTAAAAGGCACATGTGTTAAGAGTATAGTTCCACAGTATTCACGATACCCAAACACGAAAGTATAAAACATTTTCATCAGCAAGACCCCTCATGTCACTTCCCAGCCAATTTATACTCTCTGTTCCCAGGGAAACATGGTTATGGCTTCATTTGCCATCAAGGGCTTTGCTTGTTCTATAACATCATACAAACTGAATAACATGCTACGTACTCTTCAGTTTGGCTTCTTTCAGTTAGCACAATGCTTTTTTCTGATTAATTCATGTTGCATGTATTAGTAGTGCATTCTTTTTTATTGTTGAAAATAAATCCATTGAATATTTCTTTCATCCATTTTGGTATAGATGAACATTGCACTCATTCTCAGTTTTTTAACTACTAGGAATAAAGCTGCTATGAACACTCATATTCAATTTTCATGTGTGCATGTTTTCCTTTCTCTGCTTGCTCATCCTCTCCGATAGTACGCAAAGTGGCTGAGACTCACTGAGTAAATGTGCTGTCCTATGGTACATCTTGGCTTCCCTGGTGGGTCAGATGATAAAGAAACTGCCCGCAATGCAGGAGACCCAGGTTTGAGCCTTGGGTCAGGAGGACCACCTGGAGAAGGGAATGGCAACCACTCCAGTTATTCTTGCCAAGAGAATGCCACGGACAGAGAAGCCTGGTGGGCTATCGTGCATGGGGTCGCCCACAGTAGGACACGACTTAGTCACTAACACTTTCACATGGCACATCTAGATGGTCCAGTTATTTTTGCTGAACTGTACTATGATGAAGAGTGGGCTTCCCGGGTAGCTCGGCTGGTAAAGAGTCCACCTTCAATGCAGGAGACCTGATTTTGATCCCTGAGTTGGGAAGATCCCCTGGAGGAGGGCATGGCAACCCAATCAAGTGTTCTTGCATGGAAAATCCCATGGATTGAGAAGCTTGGCAGGTGGGCTACGGTTCATGGGGCCACAAAGAGTCAGACACGACTGAGCGCCTAAGCACAGCACAGCACATGATGAAATAGATGAGAATTAAGACAGATCTGAGCAAAACTACAAATGTATTGACATGTTTTGTGATTCCATTTGAATGTGTACTATTATGATTTTTTGATTGGCTTAGAAAAGAATACATCCATCAAAGCAATGAATCTATACCTGGTACCTAAGTGGACACTGGTCTTCTCTGACCAAGATGCAAAATTAGACACATAAGCCTAATTCAGTTCTGTATTTTTGGTGAGCTTGAGCTTGTCTTTGGTCATCATTGACTTGTTCCAAGTCTTGATAAGAAAGTTGTTCAGTCTTTCACCATTAAATATGAGAATGTTTTCTTTGATTCCAGCTAATGAGTTTTTTTAAAATCAATGGGTGTTTAATATTGTAAATTTTGTTTTCTTTCCCTTGCATTGTTTAAGATATGATTCATGTTGCTTATCTTATAAATATGGAAAATTACCTTGATAAGCTTTGGATGTTAAACTTTCACTTTTGGATAAATTCCTCCTAGACATAATTCTCTGTCCTTTCTCTGTATTGTTGGATTTAATTTGTTCTTGTGTTGAGGAAGATTATTTCTATATTTTTTTTCTATTACAGTTGTTATACTTTGTGTCCTATTTAATTGATCTTTGCCTATCTATGAACATTTTATCCTATGCTTTCTTCAAGAAATTCTACAGTTTTACAATAGCATACATGATCTATTTCAGTTTTGAGTATAGTGTGCAAAGCTTTTTTCTTTTTTTTTTCTTTCTTTCTTTCTTTCTTTTTTTTTTTTTTTAATTACAGGCATCCAGTTTCTGGTAAAGAGTCCACCTGCAATGCAGGAGACTTGGTTCAATTCCTGGGTCAGGAAGAGCCCCTGGAGAAGGGATAGGCTACCTACTCCAGTATTCTTGGGCGGCTCAGCTGGTAAAGAGTCAACCTGCAATGCAGGAGACCTGGATTCGATCTCTGGTTTGGGAGGATCCTCTGGAGGAGGGAAGAGCTACACACTCCAGGATTCTGGCCTGGAGAATTCCATGGAATATATAGTCCATGGCGTCACAAAGAGTTGGACGCAACTGAGCAACTTTCACTTGCCAGTTGTTACTGTACCATTTAATACCCATGAATTATTTGGATGTGCGTCTTAAAAATCAATTGATTGTGGTTGCTTTTTGACACCTTCTATTTGTCTACATCATATCACATTGTTATGATTTTATAGCTTTACAGTATATTTGTGTAAGTATGCATTCTTTTACTTTTTCCCTATAAATTTTAGCTGCAGCATGTCAATCTCTCAAATATGCCTACTATAATTTTGATTTACTGAATTAAATCTATAGATAATAAGTTTTGGGAAAACTGATAATACAGCTTACAAAACCTGAATTTCCGGTGTGCATGTGTGTGTCGTTTTTTGTAGATTTTTTAAACGTCCTTTATATGTGATCATACTGTCTTTAGATAAATATTTTATAATTTACTTTTCACAGGGCTTATATTTCTCATACTTTCATGTTGCAGTATAATATTGAATAGAAGTATGAGAGCCCGTGAAAGAGACTTTACGATTTCAAGAATATAGAGCTATGGACTGCATCATTTCCTCTGCACTGTTCTGTTTTCACTGTCTTATTGCAACCAAATTAGACAGAGAGATCAAGCTGATATATTTCTGATCTTGATTCAGAGAAATTTTAAAAGATAATAAAATGCTGTTGTCTGAAGCATTTGAGATTTGAAAAGACTTGATAATACTAATAGAGTAGAGAGAATGGAATGCTGTCTTAATAAGCTTCTAAAATTTGTGACATAGATTCTGGGGTCAAGAAGTAGGCAAAGCCAGGAATAATCTTGAGATACTCAAAATTAAATAATAAAGGGTCTTAAAGAGAGAGTGGGAGTTTACAGGAATGCACGGAAAATATTGAACTTGGTGAATGCTGTCAATTGCATTAAATATAGGAATTACAAAATGCAACGAAATGACGATTTGGCAAAGAATACTTCTGGGGAGGAAATCAAATGTTCCAAAGTAGCCTCTTCTTACTCCATAGATAAAATTCAAGGAGAAAAACAAGAGCTAAAGAATAAACTTTTAAGTTAAAAATTCATTATTTCCTGTATTTGAAAATAAAGCTGTTTTCACTCTGTGTCTAAATCTAGAAAAACAACAAGAACAGCAGCAATAACAACAAAAACCCACAAAGCATTATCATGTTAACAAATGCTTTAGGAGAAATCTTCAAATCCAGTCTGTGCCTGTAAGATCCTTTATTAAGTCTTCATAAAGAATTAGTGTCTTAAAAACCCTTTCCAAATAGACAAAAGATCTCCTAAGCATCTGAGAAATGCCATGTAGATCCCACATGTTAAACCACAGGTACTTTCAAGAATCTTTTTGTGGGTTGTCCTACAGCTGATGGTTAGAGATCCCAAGGTAGAGAGGAGCTTATCTGAAGATGCTTATTATACTGCCTTTTCTAATGGAATGGATTATGTTTCAACACTGAAAATCCACATAATTTTTAAAAGGATTATACCAACTTAAATGAAAAGTGACCCCAAAAAAGTGAAAATGCTAAGAGGAATACTAGAGGAAGGAAGCAAGCTGAGTGCAAACACTGCCTGCTTTCTATAGGAAATAATAATCCAGAGAGTAAAATAAAAAGCCAGAAATACAAAACCAAGAGTCATGGAGAACTTGTACATGTTTCCAGCCAGATTTCAGAACTGGTATAGGTATGCCTCCTGTGTGCGCTTTTTTTTCGTGTTCAGGAGAATATACCGGTGGTTTTTCTATTCCTGTTTTCCAATTATACGTTGGCAATGGAGGTAAAAGGCATGTAACTTGTCTCAGTTGACATGTCTTCAGACTTAGAGGAATAATATTCAAGGTGTTATACCCAAGGAGCTGGAACCTGAGGGTGCCCATCTTAATCTTTACATGATTTAGCTATGGAGACTCAAACCCTCAAATTGATGCTGTAATAAGAAAAGACTTAGGAGTCTTAGGATAGGGTACAAGCATATTTTCCTATGAAATGATGTCATTGTGAGAATCCAGATTAGCAGATTGTATATTTTAGCATGATCATAAATGTATTTCTTTTTACATTGTGACTTTCACATACTTCAAGCCATAGGGTTTATATTTTATATCCCCTGCTCTTGACTCTGGGAAAACTAGAGCCTATGGTGGAAGTGACTATAGGTGCCTGCCTAGGCTAGGTAATCAAGATGCAACTTCTGCCTTGAAGCCTGGAACTTAAAACTGTTTTCTAAGCCGTTTACTTGTACCAAGGCTTCCGTGTTAAAAGCGCATCCCGACTAGTTGAGACATAGAGGCTACACAGACAGACCTTAAGTAGAACTACAGGAAAAGGAAGAGATGCCAGCCATTCCCCAGCTGCTTCCACATGCCTCCACTTCCACCTCCCCTATTGTTTCCTCTCCATCAGTCTCTGACTGTGACTGCATGAGTTACCCCAAACCAGAACCCCACATCAAGCCGTCCTGAATTCTTGATGCACAGAAACTGGGAGATAGTATTTGTGGTTATTTTAAGCCACAAGGTTAGGGTTATTTGTTAGGCAGATGTAGAGAACAAGAACTCTTAACCAGTTAAAATTTTGTTTTTATTTTTCTTTTTATAAGAGTTAGTTGATCCTTTTAATAGTCTGTTTCTCTCATCATTATGTTCATGTTTTTCTTTATATCCCCGAGTATGTTTATGATAGCTGTTTTAATGTTTTGTGTCCTATTTCCATCATTTATGTATCAGTTTCTATAGACTGATTTTTCTCCTGGTTATGAGTCATATCTTCATACTTTTTTGTATGCTTAATAATTTTATTGGGCATTGGACATGAGAAACTTTATTTCTGAGGGTAGCTTTTAGTCTTCTGAATACTGCTGAAGTTTGTTTTGACCAGTAGTTAATTTGTTGTTGTTGTTTCATCACTAAGTTGTGTCCAGTTCTTTTGTGACCCCATGGACTGTAGCCTTCCAGGATCCCCGCCCATGGGATTTCCAGGCGAGAATACTGGAGTGGGTTGCCATTTCCGCCTCCAGAGGATCTTCCCCACCCAGGGATTGAACCTGGGTCTCCTTCATTGGCAGGCAGATACTTTATTCCTGAGCCACAGGGAAACCCAGCAGTTAATTTATTTGTAGGTTAATTTGTAAACCTTCCGAGGTCCCTCTTGAATAACCAGGTGTTTTTAAAATTTCTGTGCAGTCTAGAAAGTCAGTTTAAATACTTCTTACCCACACATGTAATAATATAGGAATTATTCAGCAGAACTCTCCCCATCCCAGAAGTGGTTTTCTGCTTGGTCCCTGGTAGTTTCACTTTATCCAGCTTATGCATTTAGCAAGAGTCAAAGGAGACTTTAGGAAGATTTGTGGAACTCTTATGCATACCTATCTTCTATCCTGTACCTTGCCCCTCAAACTCAAGTGCCCTTACGTGTGAACATAGAAGGCTGCTGCAGTCTGTTTCTGCTACCTCTTCCTTCATCGCAGTTCAGAAGGTGCCTCCAGAAGAATGGTGGACTAATTTTAGGAATCAGGTAATTATGTTTTCTCTTAGGAGTAGAGTCCTGTGATGCCTACTTTCCAATGTCTGAAAAGATACATTGCATGTAGTTTGTACCATTTTCCCACTCTTTCTTGTAGGAGGTCCATCTATTCAATCACTGTTGGATTTTTTTTCCTTCATAATATGCTCTAATTTATTTTTTGTAAAATATCTTCCAGTGTGGTAAATCAGTCTCATCTTCCTTCTAATCTAGTGTTTTCTTTAAGGTTCCATATTTCAAATTTAATGTTTTTATTTTGTTCTTGGCATTTCTAAGAGTTATCAAGTCCCCTTGTTATTTTATAGATTCTATATTTATTTATTTTTGTTTTAATCATAACATTCTCATCATCTTTAAATTTTCAAGTGTTTTCCTTTGTTTTGTTGTTTTGTATTGTGGATTCTCATGTGTTTTGTAGTTTTTGCCTATGAATATCAAATCAGTTATTTTCTTCATGAAAATCCCAGTTATAACTATCTCTAAGATTTTGCAGGTATCCTTATGGAAGATTTTGAGTTTGTTTTAGGCAGGGTCATGTGGACTGGTTAAAGACCAGTTTTATCTTGGTTTTTCAATTTGGGCTTGATTCTCTATATATTTAATTTGATTTGGAGCCCAATACTTCTACATACATAATGTCTAATTTTCTAACCTATTTCGAAGTAACATTTTTTTTCAGTAAAGTCTTGGGACTGATAACTTGTTTCTGCTGTGCCCAATCTGCATCTATGCCAACATGAGCAAAGTTTTGCTTCTTTTATTTGAGGTGACAGTTTTATCCAGGTCTCTGTTTTGTCCAGGCTCTCAGATTTATGCAAATAAAGAGATAGGTCTGACTACATTAAGTTCATTTTCAACACTGATGCTTAAACACCAAGTTGTATGTACATGTTTAATATATTTAATGAAATGTTTGTATGTTACAGTAAAGAAGGAGGTCTTGTCATTTGGATTTAATTTGACATCTTAAGTAAAAGATATGATCTGAATTTGATATCTCTACTCTTCTTTGTCAAATCAGCTTAGATTTGTGAAACCTGATGAATAATCAACCCAATATGATTATTTTGCTTATGTAATTTGATATTTTATATTAGCAATGTATTAAAAGATACTCTTGTTTATAATTTTTAAATTACTACATTTAGAAACATTTCAATATTTTAAAGTATACCAGAAATTATTCTAGGCATTTACATATATATTACCATATTGAAATGCCCACCTATATTTCTGGAAAATTCTATGAATGCTATTAAGATTTTCAAAAAACCTTAAAAAGGATGAAATTTAAATTACATTATGTACTGTATTATGGATGATATGATTTACAAGTTTCGTTTCAAAATAATGTAGAAGTTGGTGAAGTATAGATTTAAGAAAATTGCCATGCATTGGTAATTACTAATACTAAAAACTATGTAGGGGTTTATTTTACTATTCTCTATACTCTTAAAAGGATAGCAAGTTTCCTTTATAAGAATATTAGACACATAAGCATTATACAGTGAGATTTATCCTAGGGATCCCAGGATGGTTTGAGTTCAGTTCAGTACAGTCAATCAGTCATGTCCTACTCTTTGCGACCACATGAATCACAGCACGCCAGGCCTCCCTGTCCATCACCAACTCCCAGAGTTTACTCAGACTCATATCCATCGAGTCAGTGATGCCATCCAAACTATTTCATCCTCTGTTGTCCCCTTCTCCTCCTGACCACAATCCCTCCCAGCATCAGAGTCTTTTCCAGTGAGTCAAATCTTCACATGAGGTGGCCAAAGTATTGGAGTTTCAGCTTCAGCATCAGTCCTTCCAATGAACACCCAGGACTGATCTCCTTCAGGATGGACTGGTTGGATCTCCTTGCAGTCCAAGGGACTCTCAAGAGTCTTCTCCAACACCACAGTTCAAAAGCATCTATTTTTTGGCACTCAGCTTTCTTTATAGTCCAACTCTCACATCCATACATGACCACTGGAAAAAACATAGCCTTGACCAGATGGACCTTTGTTGGCAAAGTAATGTCTCTGCTTTTTAATATGCTATCTAGGTTGGTCATCACTTTCCTTCCAAGGAGTAAGTGTCTTTTAATTTCATGGCTGCAGTCACCATCTGCAGTGATTTTGGAGCCCCAAAAAAATAAAGTCTGACACTGTTTCCACTGTTTCCCCATCTATTTGCCATGAAGTGATGGGACCAGATGCCATGATCTTAGTTTTCTGAATGTTAAGCTGTAAGCCAACTTTTTCACTCGCCTCTTTTATCAAGAGGCTTTTTGGTTCATCTTCACCTTCTGCCATAATGGTGCTGTCATCTGCATATCTGAGGTTATTGATATTTCTCCCAGAAATCTTGATCCCAGTTTGTGCTTCTTCCAGCCCAGCATTTCTCATGATGTACTCTGCATAGAAGTTAAATAAGCAGGGTGAAAATATACAGCCTTGATGTACTCCTTTTCCTATTTGGAACCAGTCTGTTGTTCCATGTCCAGTTCTAACTGTTGCTTCCTGACCTGCATACAGGTTTCTCAAGAGGCAGGTCAGGTGATCTGGTATTCCCATGTCTTTAAAAATTTTCCACAGTTTATTGTGAACCACACAGTTGAAGGCTTTGACATAGTCAATAAAGCAGAAATATATGTTTTTCTGGAACTCTCTTGCTTTTTCTATGATCCAGCGGATATTGGCAATTTGATCTCAGGTTCCTCTGCCTTTTCTAAAACCAGCTTGAACATATGGAAGTTCAAGGTTCACATATTGCTGAAACCTGGCTTGGAGAATTTTGAGCATTACTTTACTAGTGTGGGAGATGAGTGCAACTGTGCAGAAGTTTGAGCATTCTTTGGGATTGCCTTTCTTGGAGATTGGAATGAAAATGGATCTTTTCTAGTCCTGTGGCCACTGCTGAGTTTTCAAAACTGCTAGCATATTGAGTGCAACACTTTCATAGCATCATTCCATCACATCCACTAACTTTGCTCATAGTGATGCTTTCTAAGGCCCACTTGACTTCACATTCCAGGATGTCTGGCTCTAGGTGTGATCACACCATCATGATTTTCTGGGTCGTGAAGATCTTTTTTGTAGAGTTCTTCTGTGTATTCTTGCCACCTCTTCTTGATATCTTCTGCTTCTGTTAGGTCCATACCATTTCTGTTCTTATGGTTTAGTGTCCTCAAATTAATCAATGAGATACAGACACTAATTGAAGAATAAGAGCTATATGGTCATCTCAATCAATTCAGAGGAAACTTTGGCAAAATTCAGCATCCATTTATAGCAAGAAATCTCCAAAAAATGGATACAGAGGGAAATACCTCAACATAGAGCCATATATGACAAGTTTACATCTAACATCATCTTCAACAGTATAAAGCTAAAAGCCTTTCCTTTATGTTCAGGAATAAGCCAAATATGCCCACTATTACTCTTTTTATTTGATATAGCATTAGAAATCCTGCCACAGAAATCAGACAAGGAAAAGAAATAAAAGATATCCTAGTTGGAAGGAAGAAGTAAAACTTCTACTTTTTACAAGTGACATGACATTATAAATAGAAAATCCTAAATATGCCACCAAAATCCATAAGCAATCAATGAATTTAGCAAATTTGAAGGATACAAAATTAATATGCAGAAATAGTTTTCATTTGTATATACTAAAAACAAATTATAAGAAAGAGAAATTAAAAAAACAATCCAATTTATAACCATATAAGAAAGAATAAAATATGTAAGACTAAATCTAATGAAGTAGGTAAAAGTCTTGTACTTGGAAAACTGATGAAGGAAATTGAACAAAACACAGAGATGGGAAATAAATACTGTGTTCATGGATTGTAAGAAATAATATTTTTCAAATAACCATATTACCCAAGACAATCTACAGATTCAATACAATCCCTATCGAAATAACAATAGAATTTTTCACAGAGCTAGAACAAGTAATTCTCAAATTTGTGTAAAAACACAAAAGACTCCAAATAACAAAAACAACTTTGAGAAAGATAGAGAAATCTGGAGGTATCATACTCCCTAATTTCAAAATATACTACAAAAATATAGCCATCAAAACAATCAAAACAATTTGGTACTGACACAGAAACAGAAGATAGATCAACAGAACAAAATAGAAACTCAGAAATGAATCCACACACATATAAGCAATTAGTCTACAACAAAGGAAGCAAGATTATTCAATGTGGAAACGATAGCCTCTTCAATAATTGGTGCAAGGAAAAGTGCAGACACATGCAAAAAAAAATCAAACAACTATTCTTTCACACCATGCACAAAATTAACTCAAAATGAATCCAGTGTTAAAGGTAAGACCCCAAGCCCTAAAATTCCTATAAGTAAGCTTAGGTCATGTGCGCTTTGACATCAGTCTTTTTGGATGTGTCTTTGATGTTAGTCTTTTTGGATATGTCTCCTTAGACAACAGAAACAAAAGCAGAAATAAACAAGTGGAACTACATCCAACTAAAAATCTTTTGAACAGTGAAGGAAGCTAGCAAAAAAAAAAAAAAAAGAAAAGGTCACCTATTGAATGGGAGAACATATTTGCAAATGATATATCCTACAAAGGGTTAATATCCAAACTATACTAAGAACTCATGCAACTCAACACTAAAAAAAAAAGCAACTAAAAATAGGCAGCAGTTTTGAATCGTATTATTTCTCAAAGAAGACATACAGATGGCCACCAGGCACATGAAATGATGCTCAACATCACTGATTATCATGCAAATCTAAATCAAAACCAAACAAAATGTCATCTCACACCTATCAGAGTGGCTATTTTCAAAAAGAAGACACCCACTGTTGGCAAGGATGTGAAGAAAAAGAAATTCTCATGCACTGTTGGTAGGAATGCAAATTAGAGCAACCCCTATGAAAAATAGTATGGAGATCCCTCAAGAAATTAAGAATAGAATTACCATATGATCCAGAAATCCCACTCCTGGGTATATATATCCAAGAAAATAAAAATCCCAATTTGAAAAGATATGTGAATGTCTGTTTATTGCAGCATTATTTACAATAGCTAAGATACAAAAGCAATTCAAGTACCCATCAACAGATGAATTGATAAAGATGTGATATATGTGTGTGTGTGTATGTGTGTGTGTGTGTGTAGAGTTTTGCCAAGAGAATGCACTGGTCATAGCAAACACACTCTTCCAATTACACAAGAGAAGACTCTACACTTAGACATCACCAGATGGCCAACACCAAAATCAGATTTATTATATTCTTTGCAGCCAAAGCTGGAGAAGCTCTATACAGTCAGAAAAAACAAGTCCTGGAGCTGACTGTGGCTCAGATCATGAGCTCCTTATTGCCAAATTCAGACTTAAACTGAAGAGAGTAGGGATAACCATGAAACCATTCAGGTATGACCTAAATCAAATCCCTTATGACTATACAGTGGAAGTGAGAAATAGATTTAAGGGACTAGATTTGATAGACAGAGAGCCTGATGAACTATGGATGGAGGCTCCTGACATTGTACAGGAGACAGGGATCAAGACCATCCCCATGGAAAAGAAATGCAAAAAGGCAAAATGGTTGTCTGAGGAGGCCTTATGAATAGCTGAGGAAAGAAGAGAAGTGAAAAGCAAAGGAGAAAAGGAAAGATATCTTATGTGAATGCAGAGTTACAAAGAATAGCCAGGAGAGATAAGAAAGCCTTCCTCAGTGATCAATGAAAAGAAACAGAGGAAAACAACAGAATGGGAAAGACTAGAGATCTCTTCAAGAATATTGGAAATACCAAGGGAACATTTCATGCAAAAATGGGCTCAATAAAGGACAGAAATGGTATGGACCTAACAGAAGCAGAAGATATTAAGAAGAGGTGGCAAGAATACACAGAACTGTACAAAAAAGATCTTCATGACCCAGATAATCACAATGGTGTGATCACTCACCTAGAGCCAGACATCCTGGAATGTGAAGTCAAGTGGGCCTTAGAAAGCATCGCTATGAACAAAGCTAGTGGATGTGATGGAATTCCAGTTGAGCTATTTCAAATCCTGAAAGATGATGCTATGAAAGTGCTGCACTCAATATGCCAGCAAATTTGGAAATCTCATCAGTGGCCACAGGACTGGAAAAGATCCATTTTCATTCCAATCCCTAAGAAAGGCAATCCCAAAGAATGCTCAAACTACCACACAACTGCACTCGTCTCACATGCTTTTAAAGCAATGTTCAAAATTCTCCAAGCCAGGCTTCAGCAATACGTGAACCGAGAACTTCCAGATGTTCAAGCTGCTTTTAGAAAAGGCAGAGGAACCTGAGATCAAATTGCCAATATCCGCTGGATCATCAAAAAAGAGAGTTCTAGAAAAACATCTATTTCTGCTTTATTGACTATGCCAAAGCCTTTGACTGTGTGGATAACAATAAACTGGAAAATTCTTAAGGAGATGGGAATACCAGACCACCTAACCTACCTCTTGAGAAATCTGTATGCAGGTCAGGAAGCAACAGTTAGAACTGGATATGGAACAACAGACTGGTTCCAAATAGGAAAAGGAATACATCAAGGCTGTATATTGTGACCGTGCTTATTTAACTTATATGCAGAGTACATCACGAGAAATGTTGGGCTGGAGGAAGCACAAGCTGGAATTAAGATTGCCGGGAGAAATATCAATAACCTCAGATATGCAGATGAAACCACCCTTATGGCAGAAAGTGAAGAGGAACTAAATAGCCTCTTGATGAAAGTGAAAGAGGAGAGTGAAAAAACTGGCTTAAAGCTCAACATTCAGAAAACTAAGATCATGGCATCTGGCCCCATCACTTCATGGCAAATAGATGGGGAGACAGTGGAAACAGTGTCAGATTTTAATTTTTTCGACACCAGAATCACTTCAGATGGTGATTGCAGCCATGAAATTGAAAAAGGCTTACTCCTTGGAAGGAAAGTGATGACCAACCTAGATAGCATATTAAAAAGCAGAGACATTACTTTGCCAACAAAGGTCCATCTGGTCAAGGTTGTGGTTTTTCCAGTGGTCATGTATGGATGTAAGAGTTGGACTATAGAGAAAGTTGAGCACC
This sequence comes from Hydropotes inermis, assembly GCA_020226075.1. Lineage (NCBI taxonomy): Eukaryota > Metazoa > Chordata > Mammalia > Artiodactyla > Cervidae > Hydropotes > Hydropotes inermis. The sequence continues at coordinate 98,685,436 of CM035271.1, read as the reverse complement.
GAAGAATTGATGCTTTTGAACTGTGGTGTTGGAGAAGACTCTTGAGAGTCCCTTGGACTGCAAGGAGATCCAACCAGTCCATCCTAAAGGAGATCAGTCCTGGGTGTTCATTGGAAGGACGGATGCTGAAGACGAAACTCTAATACTTTGGCCACCTGATGTGAAGAGTTGACTCACTGGAAAAGACCCTGATGCTGGGAGGGATTGGGGGCAGGAGGAGAAGGGGATGACAGAGGATGAGATGGCTGGATGGCATCACTGACTCGATGGACATGAGTTTGAGTAAACTCCAGGAGTTGGTGATGGACAGGGAGGCCTGGAGTGCTGTGATTCATGAGGTCGCAGAGACGGACACGACTGAGCGACTGAACTGAACTGAACTGATATATATATATATATATATATATATATATATATATATATATGCACACACACACACAATGGAATATTACTCAGCCATAAAAAGGATGAAATCTTGCCATTCGTGACAACATGGATCAATCTACAGGTTTTTATGCTAAGTGAAATAAGTCAGAGAAAGATAAATACTGTATGATTTCACTTATATGTGAAGTCTATGAAGGAAAACCAGTGAACAGACAATGGTTTCTCAGGTACAGGGAACAAATAGGTGGCTACCAGAGGGGATGGGCTGGGGAAAAAAAAGAAATAGGTGAGGGAGAGTGAGAGGTATAAACTTTCAGTTTCAAAGTAAATGCATAAAATATACAGTGTGGAGAAAACAGTAACTATGTTACTATCTTTGTATGGTGACACATTGTAACTAGAATTTTCATGGTGATTATTCACTGAAATGTATAAAAATAACAAATATATGCCATATAACAAGAACTATTATAGTGTTGTAGATCACTTACACTTCAAAAACAGACAAGGAAACTCATAGAGCAAGAGATGAGATTTGTGGTTATTAGCAGCAGGGTGTTCGGGAAAGGAAAAATTAGATGAAGACAGTTGGCAGTCAAAAGATATTTACAAACCTCTAGGTAAAAGATTGGAGAAGGCAATGTACCCCACTCCAGTACTCTTGCCTGGAAAATCAGATGGACAGAGGAGTCTGGTGGGCTGCAGTCCTTGAGGTGGCTAAGAGTCGGACACTATTGAGCGACTTCACTTTCATTTTCCACTTTCATGCATTGGAGAAGGCAATGCAACCCACTCCAGTGTTCTTGCCTGGAGAATCCCAGGGACGGGGGAGCCTGGTGGGCTGCCGTCTATGCGGTCACAGAGAGTAGGACACGACTGAAGTGATTTAGCAGTAGTAGCAGCAGGTAAAAGATAAATAAGTACTAGGGGTGCAGTATACAGCATGATAAATATAATTAACACCGTTATATGTTACATATGAAAGTTATTAAGAGAGTATATCCTGAGTTCTTATCACAAGAAAAAAATGTTTTTCTAGTTTTTATTTTTGTATCTATGTGATGATGGATGCTTATTAAACCTAACGTGATAATTATTTTGTGATTTCTGTAAGTCAAATCATTATGCTTTACACTTTAAACTTACACAGTGATATGTGTCAATTATGGGGCTTCCCTAGTGGCTCAGACAGTAAAGAATCTGCCTTCCATGTAGGAGACCTGGGTTCCATATCAGGGTCAGGAAGACCCCCTGGAGAAGGCAATGGCAACCCACTCCAGTATTCTTGCCTGGAAAATCCCATGGACAGAGGAGCCTGGTGGGCTACAGTCCGTGGGGTTGCAAACAGTGGGACATTATATAAAGTGTCAATTATATAAATACAACTGGAAGAAAATGCATAAGAAATAAAAACACTTAGAAAGTGTTAATCGCTCAGTCAGTCATGTCTGACTCTTTGCAACCCAATGGGCTATAACCCGCCAGACTGGAATTCCAGTCCATGGAATTCTCCAGGCAAAAATACTGGAGTGGGTCTTCCTGACCCAGGGATCGAACCTGGGTCTCCTGCATTGCAGGCAGATTCTTTACCCTCTGAGTCAACATGAAGTGAAGTGAAAGTATTAGTCATGGTCGGGTCCAGCTCTTTGCCACCCCCGTAGACTGTAGCCCGCCAGACTCCTCTGTCCACGGGATTTCCCAAGCAAGAATATTGGAGTGGGTTGCCATTCTCTTCTCCAGGGGATCTTCCCAACCCAGAGACAGACCTCAGGTCTAAAGCATTTCATTCTTTATAGCCTGCCAAAATTATCATATTTATGAGAATGACTGAGATTCTAAGCAATACAACAGTATTCCATAAGCCAAAATAGGGGGAGAGGGGTCATTAGCTATTCTATATCTGAAATAAGGATTCTTATGTAGAGAGAAAATGAGTTATAAAATATGATGCTTGCCTCAAATTATTTTCTTGCATATTAATTTATAAAAAGTGTTATCAAAATTTAGAAATGGAATTTCTTAAACATAGCCAATAATAAATAAATATACCTTCAAACAATTTTTCAAGTTTCTAAGCAATCATTAAGTTATGACATTCTCATAAATTTGTTTATGAGAGGTAAAAATATGTACTTTGCCTTTCAAAATATAAAGTCACTTTTTGTTACATTTGTGGTACTTAAAGCAGAAAATTTCAAATTGCATCTAAATACAAAGAGAATCTATTGAAAAGCCAATAAACCCTAAGAAGGAGCTACATTAGCATTACAAAACAGGGCCTTGTTATCAATTCTACTTATTGTTAATAACACAAATGGAGCAATGTTCTAACTGGAGCTTAATTTGAAGACAAAACAGAAAATTTTTAAGGCCTTTTTATTTGTTTGCAGTGAATTTCCTAATGTGAAATTTGAAAGAATGAGAAGAATATTTTATTGCTGGAAACTAATTTTCATTAGGAATATAGCCTTTTTGAAAGAACAATCTAGGAAGATAATTGGGGCAAATAAAAATATGTGTGGGATACACATGAATAAGTTTTCAAATGAATGTAGCTAGAACTAAGTCCAGATTACACTCATATTGAAAACATAATGTCATTTGATACCTCTGAATGCCTTTTGGCATGACGTACAAGGACCACAGCTGGGGCTTTTAGCATGTGATTGATATATTTAATGAAGCCATTCTCATGTATTGTTAGTTGTCCCTTTTAAAACAAAACTGTTTTTCCTGAATAGTTTGATTAGCTTTTTGATATTTTTCAACTTCTTCAATTATTTTCCAGGCCAAACCAATCAAGCAGAAAGTTAGGATTACTGAAGTATTAGATACTAACCTTCCTTAGCCTCACTCTGAACTAGGAAGAAAACATTTCTTATTCTCATTCTCCTAAGATTCACTAGCATGACTTGCGAGAAAGCTAACCTACAATTAAAAGAATCCTGCCTTCTTTAAAGCAGGCTGTTGCACCCGGGAAGTTTTTTATGCCCCTTGTGGTTGAAGGCGCCTTTAATCCACTGTGGAACCAGCTTGAGTTCTGAAGATGACTGTGGACCTGACCTATTGTTAATGCCTGTTCAGGTCTATTCCTCAGAAGTCTAGAGCAATCTGAAGAACATGAAGTCTGGCTTCCTTTCTTTGATAGAGTATATTTCTACCACATAAAATACATCTTTATGTACTGAGAGAGGATTTCCTCTATAGGTATGTCTCATTCATCTCTATACCTTGTCCCCAAAAGGTCCTCTTTCTACATAGAAGGGGAAGAAGCAGTCGATTATCTTTCTTTTAATGATAACTTTTATCAATTTGCACTTTGGGAACTAATAAACAATACACCTTTGGGTATTAAAATACTTCTTATCTCTAGCTGGAAATAAGATACAGCCTACTATATTTTCTGGAGTGGAGCCACTTAGCCTGAAGGTAATACACGCATTTTTTTTTTTTTTCATTTCTTTCTGATAAGAAGCAGTCAGTTCTCTTTGATTTATAGTTCTCATAAATAAGGTAATGCATTTCATGATTAATTTTAGCTCTAAATCATTTGCATATTGAATAAGAGATTCAGAAATGCCTATGAGAAAGTAACTATGTACCTTTGTTTACATTTAATAATCAACATGATTTATGCATCCAATGCATATTTTTTTATCATAGCTCTCACTTTAAATGAATCTCATGGAAATATATTGGCCATTTTATATTACCTTTTTATATTTTAAATTTAAAGGCAATATAGAGCCTATGTTCCACTTCAAAACCCTACTTCCTACTTCAGCCACTGTAAGTTGAACCAGATTTACCAAGACTTTACTTGGGCTTAAATGCAATTTCCCTCATAGCTCAGTTGGTAAAGAATGCACCTGCAATACAGGAGACCCCAGTTTGATTCCTTGGTCGGGAAGATCTGCTGGAGAAGGGATGGGCTACCCCCTCCAGTATTCTGGCCTGGAGAATTCCATGGACTGTGTTAGTCCACGGGCTCACAAGGAGTCAGACATGGCGGGACAACTTTCACTTTCAACCTCACTTTGCTCTTGGGCCTATTTCCTGTACCTTTGTAACTCACGATGTCTATAGGAAATTATTGGTAATTATTCACAAACAACCCAAACTTCTGGATATTAACACCCTTGGAGCTATCCTTGACTAATCATGCAAATTGGACAGTGTATAAAATGCCTCCCTCTTTGTTCCAGGGGAAGGAAGACCTGAAGGTACCACCATATCAAAGTCAGCCACCTATTCGGGCACCTAACACAATATTGCATTATACTGGCTTTTCCTCCTCTCATGGTAGGGAAGGAGGAAACCCAAAACATCTCAAGGTTTTGCTCCCTGAGATAACATTCACAAATAAACCGTTGTCTTAGGTGTCTGTCCTTTTGAGTCATTTCTTAAGTCCACTTAGGATACTGCTTTCGAGATTCATTTCTGTCCATGTGTGAATTTTATGTTGAATGTTGTATAGAAATACACTGTTTATCATTAAGCAGTTGAAGAACATTTAGGTTATTTTCAGGTTTTGGCAGATAAGAATGAAACAATTATAAACTTTTACATGTGGGCATTAGTGTAAACATATGTTTTAATTCTTTTTTGCATCTAGCAGGTGCCTTATTAGAATTCTAGTCACTTTACCTACTCGCCAGCACTTGTTCTTGTCAGGTCTTTGTTTCTTTTTTTGCTCATTTGATTGGATGTGTTGTAGTATTTCACTGTGGTTTTAATTAGCTTAGTGACTGATGATAATGATCATCTTTACATGTGCTTATTTTAAATACATCTCTTTTCTGTAGCAGATAATTTTTTTCATATATTTCGCCCATATTTACTAAATTGTTTCCTTTTTAGTAATTTTTGAGGTTTCTTTGTATATTCTGCTTGTTGGTACTTCATTAAATGTGTTCTGCAAATGTTTGTTCTGAGACTGTGGTTTGCTTTTTCTTCTTATTTTTTTTTAATGCTGTTGTGCAAAGAGCAGAAGGTTGTATCTGTGCTCTATCTAAAAAATAATTGTGTATCTCAATATCATACAGATTTTCTCCTATGCATTCTTCTAGAAAGAAGTTTTAAATTTTACTTGGACTTTTATATTTACATTATTTTCCTTGTACATGGATGTACAAGTGTTTCAGTACCACTAAATCAATGAAGAAAATATCTCTTTACTGAATTACATTTCCAGCTCTGCTGAACTGTTTGCTCATAGTCATGCAAATCTACTTGCGCCTTTTTATTCTGCTCTATTATTATGTGACTATTAATTCACCAATAACCTACTGTTTACTCTAGCTTTACAGAAAATCTTGGAAATCTGGTAGTGTGAATGTTCCAACTTTGTTTTCATTTTTCAAAATTGTTTTGACAGTTTGTCATCATCTGCTTTTCCATGTAGGTTTAGAATCAGCTTATAGATTTCCCCAAAGATATAATTAGGCTTCCCTGGTGCCTCAGTAGTAAAGAATCTTCCTGCCAGTGCAAGAGATGTGGATTTGATCCCTGGGTCGGGAAGACCCCTGGAGAAGGAAATGGCAATCCACTCCAGTGTTCTGGCCTGGGAAACCCCATGGACGGAGGAGCCTGGTGGGCTACACACGGTGGGGCTGCAAAAGAGTTGGACACGACCCAGTGACTAAGTAACAACACAAGAAATATATAACCAGCTTACAGGATTTTCTTTGACGTTATATAAAATCTATACAGCCATTTCAGAAGAACTTACATTTTGACAAATTTTGAGCCTTCCAGTTAGTGAACATGATATATCTCTCCATTCACTTAGGTCTTCTTTGATATTTATCAGCAATGCGGTGTAATTTTTATTATTCAAATTGTGCCCATTTTTAAGATTTATCCATATTTCACATTTTAGTGGTATTATAAATGACATTCTTTTTTAAATTTCAGTATCTATTTTTATTGATGGTATATTTAAAGAAACTTATGCTTTGTTTTCTGTAACCAACTAAACTCACTTATTTTAATAGGTTCTTTGAGCTTCTTTATGTAGACAATCATGGACTCTATGAATAAAGATTACTTTCTTCCTTTCCAACCTGTATGTCTTATATTTCTTTTCTTTGTCTTATTGCCCCAGTACACATACTTTAAGACGGGAGTAGTGTGAGTAGAAATTATTTTTTTGAACCTAACCATAGAGGGAAACCATTCAGTCAACAAGGTATGATGTTAGCTCTAGTTATTAATATACATGCTTTACTCTTGAGGTAGTATTAGTCATAGTTTGTGGAGCAATTTTGTCACATATTGCTGAACTTTGTAATGCTTTTCAGATATTTAGTAAATAGATACATTTTCCTATTTTAAAATATTAGTTTGAATGATTTACTGTATCAGTCAAGGTTTTTCAGAGAAACAGAACCAGTGGAAGTTGGAGATATAGATACAGGTACAGGTAAAGATATGGATATAGACTGAGAGAGAGATTTATTTATAAATTCTCTATCAAGAAACTGGCTTACTCACTCACATCTATGCAGCTAAAAAAGCCCCACAATCTTCTGTCTGCAAACTGGAGACCCAAGACAGTCAGCTGAGTGGCTCACTCTGAATCAGACAGCCTGAGGACCAGGGCAGCTATGCTGTATAATCCTTAGATACAAGGCAGAAACACTGATATCACAGCTTAGCAGTCAAAATTAGAAAGTGCATTCTCCCTTTCTCTACCATTTTGTTCTGTGCAGACCCTCAATGGATTAAATGAGGTCCAGCCATAATGGGAAGGACAATCTGCTTTAGTCAGCCTGCTAAATGATAATCTCCTTTGGAATACATCTCACTTGCTCATGATATATGACCCTGCTTACACATTCTGAATTGAGTTTGCTAATAGTTTCAAGGATTTATACACTTGTGTCCATGAGGGATATTGATCTGTATTTTCTTTTCTCATGATATCATCTATTTTGGGTATCATTATAATATTGTTCTAAGCACAGAAATTGTGAGACATACGGTCTTTCATTTTCTGGAAGTTTTTTTCTTAAGAATTGATATTTCTTCCCCAATATTTTATAAAATTCATTAATTAAGGCATATGAATCATAAGTTTTCCTTTTGGGAAAACTATAAAAACAATTTCTTAGTAGATTTAGGACTATTTGAGCTCTATTTCTTCTTGAGTAAGCTTTGGTCCTTTGTGTCTGTTTACATTATTTTTCTTCTGTCTGTCATCAAACTTATTAGCATACACCACTAAGTTTTAGAATGTTTTGTTATACATGAACAGCTAACCAATACTGTCATTCTTTTATTCATTATTCATGAGTATTCATGGATATTCATGAATAATGAATTCATCTTTTGATATAGAAAAAACACTGATAATATTTTTACATTCTGTCATACACTTTGAATATGATGATATAACTAAACTGTAAGAAAATCAGAAGCTCATATAGAAGAAAACTGTGCTATAATATTTAGAGCTTAGTCTGATAAGCACTATCTTGTAGTTTTATTAGGCATTTGTTATGAAAGAGAAAGAACTTTCTACTTTTTTACTAAGTACTGCTTACTGTATTACGTTGTGTAGCACTTCTTATGTACTGTTATGTAAGTAAGTAGCACTCTTTAAACCGGAAGAACATATTTCGATATTTTAAGCTATAAATATATGAACTGCATAAACTTCATCAACAGATCTAATTAGATCTAATTACTTTCTCTGGTTTCTTCTGCTCTGGCTACACTACTCTCTTTTCTAGTTATCTCCCATGCCTTGTATATTCCCAATGTGGAGTCTTTGCAACCACAGATTCCTCTACCTGAAAAATCTCATTTAGATTAATCCTTAAGTGTTACCTTCATAGAAAGGCTTTTCTCAGCCACCTATTAAAATTATGATTCTCTCTCCTTTCTCACAGCATTATATGACAATATGCCATATACAGTTGCCTCTTGAACAACATCACTTTGAACTACATGACTCCACTTGCATAGACTTTTTAAAACAAAAATGTACAATCTGCAGTTGTTTGAATGCAGTGACGTGGGACAGCAGGTACGGAAGGCCAACTGTTAATATAAAGCTATTTGTGGATTTTCAGCTCAGTGTGGGTGTTGGTGCTCCTAACACCTGCAGTGATCAGGGCTTAATTTTGTTTGTTTTCTGCCCTGTATCCTCCCTTTAGCATAAAAGCTCCATAAAAGGAGAGACTTTATTTTTATCATAGCTTTGTTTTGCTTACTGTTTTATGTACAGTGGCTACATCAGCCACTTAGTACATCACAGGCATGCAATAAATATTATGGAACAAAGAAATGAAAAAATGTCTGTTATTTTAGGAGGTATAGTTTTTATAGCAAGTAGAATACTCATTCATAGTCAAAATATCTAGCTTTGATTCAATGAATGCTTACCACTAAAATTGAACACATAATTTTGGTTTTTATTTTATTAATCTCTTAATTTAAATGTTCATCGTGTACACTGACTTCTTTTCCCTGAAATGTGCAAGATCAGTCCTCATTAATCACTATTTCTTTCATTACTAACAAAATTGTTGTTCAGTATGCCTTATACTTCTATACTTATTATACTAAACAGTAATTTGAAATTTATTTAACCTTCTTATATTTGTCTTTTTTGGTACAGTGACCAAACTGAGAGAAATCAGCTTTATTTTTTTAAATAGCCAGATTGAGACAATGGCTCATTTTATTTATCCTCAACCATCATTGATGAGGACACGTCAGATGTCTTAGTGGAATCTGACTTTGTGGCTGTGGATTGAAGGCTCTCCCCTTTCTTTACTGTATAAGAGCACATAGGTGTTTGGAAAGCGTTCAGTCTGCTCTTTGCCACAGTTCCATGTAATTAACCTAAGGCGCTATGTGCTCAGTTGGTCAGTCGTGTCTGATTCTGTGTCACCCCGTGGATTGCAGCCCGCCAGGCTCCTCTGTCCATGGGGATTCTCTAGGCAAGAATACTGGAGTGAGCTGCCATGCCCTCCTCAATTTATCTAATACTAAGAGGCAAAAAGTCAAGTATTACGTCTATAGTCTACCTAATATTGCCACGCAGACTGGATCTTCCAGCATTCCCCTTGGATTTTCCGTGAACAGTCAAAATTTGAACAACCCAGGGGCGCTGTCTTCTGCTATAACCCGTTCTTTACCACTTTCCCAGAGTCATGGTCCCTCACAGCTTCTGGTGGACCATAACATCTCCTCAGCTTCCTCTTTTGTCTAAGAAATTTTCAAACCTCTTAACAGTGAGGTTGCTTTCTTTTCCCTAAGATACAGACAGAGACGGGAGAACTTCAGGCCTCGGAGGTGGTTCAGAGGAGGTGATCCGCATGGCGATGTGGGTGGAAGAACATCCTTGTCTCCTTTCATGACATCAGATAAAGCAATGAAATTTATTTTAAAATCTAATATTTTTGTCATTAAGTTAGAAATGTCAGCAATCACAAAATATTTTTGGTCTAGTTTGGCGGAAAAGGGCCCTTCCCTTGTCCCTAAATTTCATTTAAAAGTCCTTTTATTTGCCCTTTTCCAGTGCTGGCAAGGGAAGCAAATGAATCTTGAAGACAAGAACTATATACTTTATTTGATAACTGTATCTTTATCAGATACTGTGTCCTGCGTAAAATTAATTATTGATGCTGGTGAAGAAAATAATTGAAAATATAAAATTTATTTCTTAAAAAATGCTAGTTTTTCCCTTTATTTTGATAGGTTTAATACTGTTCCTATTTATAATTTCTATTTTTACCTTTCTCACCCCACTTAATTCAAATTTTATAAAATCCATGTATAGCCTTCTTCCATTTGATTTCCATCTCTGCAGTGAAAAAAATAATTTTTAAACTTTATACTTTAATATATACTTAGCCTTGTTTAATGACATTTTTCAAAAGGCTGGCGTTTCTCTTACTTATGACAGCCTTTTCTTGTGTATTCATCTGCATAATGTGTCACACTTTCAAAAGCACTTTACACATTATCTCTTATTAGATGCAACACGGCAGCCTTGAGGAGGAAAGAATAGCACTCTTCTCATCTTACCTATGCCAAGTAAGAGAAGCTAAAACACATACCTTTAGTTCACAGCTTGGGGTGGGAAAGAGAAGTGAAGTGGTCTGCCCTATTTTTCACTGCTGTCTCTATTATACCAAAAAGCCACTCAGAATGATACAGATGGGTTTTCTAATAGTGCATACGGAGCACTGTTGTAAACGAAGGCACTCACTAAAGACTACACACTCTGTGATTTGGTTTGAAGTTTATATGAAATTCCAGAGATGCAAAACTGTAGTTTGCTCCCTGGCAGATCAGTGATTGTTCAGAAGCAAGGGTAGATGGGGGTAGGTGTTGACTGCTAAGGGACACGGGATTTTTGCGGTGACGAGAGTGTTCGAAACCTTGACACTTGGGGCATTTAAATGACTGTTGTCCCCAGTCTATCCAACTACACATTTAAAATGAAGGACACTGTTACTTCTGTATTAATAACATGAATATAGTTTAACTTATTACCAAGCATGTGTAATCAATCAGTTTCTCTTATCCTTTGCCTTTAAGCCTTAGTAACTGGTTAAGGTTGAGCAGGTTTTTGAAAGTGCAAAGCCATGTGGTTTTCTGTCGTCTGACCTGATATACTAATCACCAGGGCACTATTGTGCTATTTAGAACATGGAAAGAGGTCAGATTTCTCCCTCGTGAAGAGTAAATAGCAAATGTACTTTACTAGGTGTTTAATGCCTAATCCTTAAGATACTTTATGTTAAAAAAAAAAAAGTCAAGACATGCTACTTTATTACAAAAGAGTTTATAACATTTGTTCCGTATGTTCAGCCAAATGCATTTTAACATAAGAAAGCATGAGCCCATTGGAGGGTAGATTGAAGCAATATAATTATGTATAAGCTTGGCTTCTTGTCATGGTTCCTTCTCATTCATTCAGTTCAGTTCAGTCACTCAGTCGTGTCCGACTCTTTGCAACCCCAAGGACTGCAGCACGCCAGGCCTCCCTGTCCACCACAGACTCCCGGAGTTTACTCAAACTCATGTCCATCGAGTTGGTGATGCCATCCAGCCATCTCATCCTCTCTCATCCCCTTCTCCTCCTGCCCTCAATCTTTCCCAGCATCAGGGTCTTTTCCAATGAATCAGCTCTTCGCATCAGGTGGCCAAAGGATTGGAGTTTCAGCTTCAGCATCAGTCCTTCCAATGAACACCCAGGGCTGATCTCCTTTAGGATGGACTGGTTGGATCTCCTTGCAGTCCAAGGGACTCTCAACACCTATCAAGATAGAGTCTCTTCCAACACCACAATTCAAAAGCATAATTCTTCAGTGGAGGAGATACCCCACATCCAAGGACACATGAGAAGCCCCAGCAAGATGGTAGGAGGGGCAAAATAGCATTTAGAATCAAACCCCATACCCACCAGAGACGCTCAGAGGGCTTAAACAAACCTTGGGCCCACCAGGACCTGGAGACCCCACAGATAATGGACCTACATGGATCCAATATCCAATTTCAATACAATCAGTCCATTTTTCTCTAAATCAACACCTAAACTCCATCCCAAACTTCACCCTAGTTATTTTTTCAGTCAAATAATAGATATCAATTATTGCATGCATAGATTCTTCAATATGTATGTATTTAAGATACTTTACAACTCATGATTCTAATATTTTTATTATTCTTAAAGTAATTAAGTACAATTCTTTTAATGCTATGAAGCACAGTATTCATGTTTCATCCAATACCTTATAGAAGTTTTAATTTGCAATAAGTTTGTGTGAATCAGGAAACAGTGCATACTGTATTTAATTAGTGTAGTTCAAGTTGCTTTTAATTTGTAGGCTTCCCAACTTTTTTCTTATAACTTATTCAATAAAGAAAACAAGAACATTGATTATATAATAATTTTGCATTTTCCAGATTTTGATTATTGTATTCCTTTGTGTCACTTAACATGAGCTCCATTCTGTTTATTTCCTGTAAGATATACTTACATTTTATTATAGAAAGTGGATCAAATTTGTTCTAACCAGCTAGCTTTTCCTCATTTTTCAATACCAAAATTAATTCAGAATGATAATAATATTTTTACAAAAATTAGGATTACTGAGTTTAAAATGTCCTTGTCTTTTTACTTGCCATATTATTTAAATATTTTCATTTACATTTTCATGGCTATTTATTTTTACTGTGGTTAAAATATACATAACATAAAACTAATATCATTTTTAAGTATATAGAAAAATATGTAATGCTTAATTAATTTTTCATGTCATCCCTCCATTGGATCCATGCTCTCTCCACATCATTACAAGTTTAGTATTTGTGCTGCTAAAGTGATGCTTTGCTTATCTTTATAAAAATGATATATCTGAATATCTGGCTTGGTTTATATCTCAAATATACCTCATTTTAAAATTCTTATTATTAAATAGATCTAATATCATTTAAACTTTTATCACTGAAAATAGATTTTACTGTTTTGTCAGTTTGTTGATTATGATGTTTGTCATAAATGCTTTTTAGGCAAATTACATAAATAGCATTATTAATTTTATCCATCACTGACTTTGTTTTGTGAATCACAGCTAGGACTTTGCCCTACTTTCAAGTCTGTATGTGCATTCATACATTTTTTTGTTTTTCCCTGATACTTGTAGTGTGGAGTATCTTCTTGTCCTCTCTTCATATAGCTATGATACTATTCCAACACTACTAATTATAGACACTATTATTTGCTCACTGATTTCCGATGCTATGGTTATAATATACAAAGTTTTTTTTGCAAGTATGTCTATCTTCAGTTTTTGTATTTTGGTCCATGCATATTATGATATTTAACTCTCTTAATTATACAGGACATAAACCACATTTCATATGGAGTGGGGGGTTAGAATATACTGTTTATGGTTTATTGATTTTACTATTCCTTCTTACCTGTTTTTCATAGTAATGCTATAATTAACTTTTGTATCTCAAGAAAATAAAAAGATGTTTTTATTGCAATCACTAAATTTGCAAATTTAAGACTTTTACTGATAATCACATGCATAATTGATTTTGTAGGCTCTTGTAGTGCAGTCTTTATAGGATTTTATAATATTACACTCACCTTATAACAAGAATTTGGAAGTTTTTCCCCTTTAAAATAGTTTAAGTAATACTGGGATTATCTTTAAGGTGTTTAAAGCAATTCACTTGTGAAAGTAGTAGGCTGAGCTTAGGTCAATGTTTAAAATATATCTTGATTTTGTCTGCTTGTCAAATTTTCTCTGAGACATAGTATTATCTTTCAATATGAAGATATGCCTTAATTTATTTCAGAAAGTATTTACAATTTTTAATATTTACCTTTTGCTCCTGCTTTTGTTTTCATATGTATATACAGACAGATACACAGGTAGGTAGATAGATAGATAGATATGCGTTCTCCGTTGCTTCAGTAGTATCCGACTCTTTGCGACCCCATGGACTGTAGCCCTACCAGGCTCCTCTGTCCATGGGATTTCTCAGGCAAGAATGGCTTGCCACACCCTTCTCCAGAGCATCTTCCAGACTGGGGATCAGCTCTTTCATTACAGGCAGATTCTTTACCCACTGAGTGACCTGGGAAGTTCAGACAGATATAGATATACATATAAACTTTTTTCTCTATTTCTCTATCTCTTCCTTCCTCATCTGGAACTTCTGGAGGTGAAAGACCTAAAAGCTATAAGATGTTGCTGCAAAAAATCCAAAAGGACACAAAGAAATGGAAAGATTGATCCCTTTGCTCAAGGACTGGACAGATTAACTCTGTTAAATGACCACACTACTTAAAAGCAAGCTACAGATTCAATGCAATCCCTTTCAAAATTCCAAAGATATCTTTCACAGAAATAGAGCAAAAACAAATAAATAAACAAAATAAAATCCTAACATTTGCATGGTACCACAAAAGACTTGAACAGTCAAGGCAATTCTGATAAAAAAGAACAAAGCTGCAGTATCACACTCCCTGATTCAAATTATATTAAGCTATAAAAATCAAAACAACATAACACTCACAGAAAAGACTGATAGGTCAGTGGAACAGTGTTTAGAGCCCATGAATAAAGCCACACATGTATAAACAACTAATTTAACACAGGAAGCAAAGAACACACAATGGAGAAAGCAAAGTCTCTTCAATAAATGGTACTGAGCAAACAAAACAATTGCAGGGTAAAGAATGAAACTAGATTATATCACACACAACAGTTAATTCAAAATGGATTAAAGACTTGAATGTAAGACCTGGAAGAAAGGCCTTTAAGACATAAAATACCTTGAAGAAAGCATAAGCAGTACATTCTTTGCCATCAGTCTTAGCAATGTCTTTTTTGTTCTGTTTACTTAGGCAAGGGAAATAAAAGGAAAAATCAACAAATGGGACTACATCAAACTAAAAAGTTTCTCAAAGACAATAAATGAAAAGGCAACCTACTGAATTGAAAAAGGCATTTGTAATTCATATATCTGATAAACGATTGATAACCAAAGTATGTAAAGAACTCATGCAACTCAATAACAACAACAAGAAAAGCAAACAACCTGATTGAAAAATGGGCAGAGAATCTGAGTAGACAATTTTCCAAAGACATACACAGATGGCCAACAGGCACAAGAAAATATGTTGTGTCACTAATTATTAGGGAAATGCAAATCAAAACCACATGAGATATTACCTCATGCCCATTAGAATGGCTATTATGAAAAGACAAGCAATATTAAGTGTTGGAGAGGATGTGGAGAAAAGGGGACTTTCATGTACTGTTGATGGGAATGTAAACTGGTGTAGCAGCTACAAAAATCTGTATGGAGATGTCTCAAAAAGCTAAGACCAAAACTTTCATATTATTCGGTAATTCTACTATAGGGTATTTATCTGAACACTAATTAAGAAATACACACACACCACTATCTTCAGGGCAGCACTATTACAATAGTTAAGATATGGAAGCAACCTAAGTGTGCATCTACAGATGAATAAAGAAGATGTAGTAAAGATGTACAATGGAATACTACTCAATCTTATAAAAAGATTAAATTTTGCCATTGGTGATGGATGGATAATAATAAAGCAAACCAAACAAAACCAAGCCAAATACATGCAGAGAATAGACTGACGGTCACCAGAAGGAAACGACAGTGATGATGGGAGGGGTAGGTAAAGGGGATACATTTTATACTAAGGGACAGGAATTAGACTTTGATGGTGAGTTTGCTGTAGCGTGGTGGCCCAGACAGTAAAGAATCTGCCTGCAACGTGGGAGACTTGGGTCAGTCTCTGGGTTGGGAAGATCCTCGGGAGAAGGAGATGGCTATCCACTCTCATATTCTTGCCTAGAGAATTCCACGGACAGAGGAGCATGGCAGGCTACAGTCCATGGACTAACAAAGACTTGGACACAACTTCGTGACTAACACTTCCATTTCTTTCATGCTGTAGAGTATATACAGAAGTTTAATTATAATGCTGTATGTATGAAACATATAACTTTATAAACCAGTGTACTACAATAAATTAATTAATTAAAAAATAAAGCAGCATCAATTGGATCTCATGGAAATGATTAAAAGTGGACCAAACATATGATAGGCTATATATTGAATGCAGAAATACACTATTAGAAAATACATGCAATTTAAAACAGAGAACAAAGAAGACAAACATAAGGTAAAAAAAGCATAAGGGACAAAAGGAAATTGGTCAAAAAAGAGTCTGCAAGAGAGAAAGAAGACAGAGAGTTTGGATAGAAACAAAGCTTGGAAAAAATAATTTCCCATATAAGTTGAAAGAGAATGCCAGTGAATCCGAATGTAACAAACACAAAGAAAAACATACCTAGGTATAATCAAATTCTTGAAAATCAAAGACAAAGTGGTAATATTAAAAGCAGCTGCAGGGGGAAGAAACAATCTGACCTTTACCAGGAAATAGACATATAATTGATAGTTAAGATGGTAATAGAAAATGGAAGTTAGGCAAAGAAAAAAAGGTACCTAAACTAAATCCAGTTAGTGCGGGAGCCTGGCAAATATAATTTGCTGGAGAGCTTTCCTCTTGCCCTCTCCCCAGTATGGGGCAACACAGGGAAAGTTCAGGCACCATGTGGGAGAAGAAAAAGATAAACTCTCTGTACTGCGGGAAACAAGGTGAAATAGCTGCCTTAGGGACATTAAGGTTTTACATTTAAGTGGAGATTTCAAGTAAGAAGTTGAATATATGAGTTTAGACTACAGAGGGAATTCTTAGAATTCACTTACCATATGTAATTCTTCTAAGAATAGCATGTAACAAAAGAAGTACCACAGAGTGCTCAGCAAATGCAAGATTCAAATTAAGAATAGTTTTAAAGCTCATAAAAATATTTTTGCCTGATGTTCATACCCTAAATTTGATATTCTAATTTGTCATAGATAGTCCAGAATCCAAGAATGTGGATTTCATGATTAAAGTATAGCTTCAAAAACTGCATACAATGACACTGTCAAATTTCCCAAGATTATTATTCTCATCCTGCCCATGATTAAGCTTACATAACTCTATAAATTTGAGGAAGCAAATCTAATTAGATTGCTGTAAAAATCATACATGTGTATATAGTTTTATTGATGATAATATTTTCTAGATCACCAGCTATTCTATTTCACCAGCTCTCTTAGGATAAATTTCCTTTGTGATCAATGCACAAATATGTATGTTCACTTTTTGTAATTTTTGCCTTAAATTTTACAAACTCTGAATCAAGCGATAATGTTTTCTCATTATTTTTAGAGGTAAATAGGGTGCCTATCTCTTGCAAACATTTTTGTGTCCTGCTCAGGAAAGATTTATTAAGTTAGCTTTAAACTTCAGTACCTGAGAATGTGACTTTTTCTGGAAATAGGGTCATTGGAGATTAATTAGTTACGATGTAGTAGAGTGTGCCCTTAATCCACTATGACTGGTGTCCTTATAAAGGGAGGGGAGAGAATGTGTAGCCACAGACACGTAGGAAGTACACCATTGATGGTAGCCTCAGAGATTAGAGTGAGGAAGCTCCAAGCCAAGCAATACCAAGCACTGACAGCCACCACCAGAAACTAGGAACGGGCAAGGAAGGATTTTACTTCAAAGAAGCATGAACCTGCTGACATCTTGACTTCAGATTTGATCCCCGGGACTGTGAGATCATAGATTCCTATTGTTTTAAGCCATCCATTTTGTAGCACTTTGTTATTGTAACCCTAGAAAAATAATGTTGCTGTTGTTTACTCGCTAAGTCGTGTCTGACATTTTGAGACCCTGTGGACTCTAGCCCACCATACACCTCTGTTCATGGGATTTTCCAGTAAGAATGCTGGAGTGGGTTACCATTTCCTTCTCCAGGGGATCTTCCCAATCTAGGAATTGAACTTGCCTCTTGCATCGGCAGCTGGATTCTCCGCTGCTGAGCCACCAGGGAAACCCCTAGGAAAATAATACACTGCCTTTATACTCAATTCCTTCATTTATTTTTGTTTTCTGTTCACTCATTGTATGATATATATTTTAATTGAATTCCGCTTTCTCATGAAGTGAGCCAGAAAGAACCCTTTTGTCTATCCAGTCACCATCTATCCTGTAATATAAAAGCTTGTGATGTGATTCATGCTTTGGAGTAGCTTCCTAACTGATGGTTGTTTTAAGACTTAATGCCCATGAATTTTAACAACAACAAAAAAAAAACACACACAAAAAAAGAAACCTAAATTATAAACTAATTGGAACAAACAATGCCATTATAAGCATTTAGAGCTGGGATTGATTGATTAGTACAGACCAAAGTAAGCAATAAATAGGAAAAGTATCTATAAGTCAGGATTTAAGCTGAAGCTTAGAGAGTGGATAGAAAGGATTTTAGCTGGTGGGAAGAGAGGATGCTATTTCAGGAAGGAAGCAGCTTGTTTGATGTTAGGATGATAGGCAAGTGCATGATGCAAATAAATGATGATACTGATTCCAGAGAAAGCTCCACAGTTGGGAGTATGGAAAACAACCTTGTCCAAGCATGTGGTAGAAACTTGCAGGGAATATGAAAAAAGTTCACAAGAAGAGAAGTTTCAGTCTCTTTAGGAAGGCTATTGGGAGCTGTTGTAGATTTCTGAACACCAGTAGAATAAAAGGACCTAAGGGAGATTAATCCAGACATAATGTGCAATGTAAGTCAGAGTCATGGAAAGAAAAATGAGTCTCAGAAAGGCATCAAGAGGAGAGAGCTGGAGAGTTACTTTAGAAAATTAGCTAAAGAATCCAGACATCTTATATTCAGTGCCTAAATAAATGCCACTGACCTGAGAAAATCAAACTAACTCCTGAATTCTAATTCTTCTATTACCGCCTAGTTTCTCTTTTTCATCGAGATTGTATTTGAGCCATTAACACCTATTTCAGGGATCTTTTCATTGATAATAAAAGACTTCTCTACCTAACCTTGGAAGACCTTGTATAAACTTTAATTTTCAAAAGCACCTAATACTCATGGTATATATCTATAATGCTCACTACTAAGGTTCAGTTTTGAGAGAATGCCAAGTTTGAAATTTTTAACTATGCAATCTTAATCTCCAAGTTGTGTTAATTTTGCTGACTGTAGGACCTTCCTTTCCACCTTATTATTGTCTCTTTCCTTAAGACTACTCTACCTAGCTTGTTTATTTCAGATAGGTGAATTCTACTTTCTTGATGCTTTGTCCTTTGAATTTTATCTTCCTCATCCAATCTCTTTTAGAAAATGTAGGCTCTTTATTTACAGATTTCAAGGGACTTCTCATGGCATAATTGATTTTGAGGACTCTGTAGCCTGATACTTCTATTTAGATTGAAATTTATGGAAGTAATTCAAGACATCACTCAAATTGCAATATCATCAGTATTATTATTTTTTGAGCAGTAACATTGAAACTCCATTATGTTCATTTCAAGAAAAAAATTGGGTTTTGTAGACATTTTCATTTTTTCAATATAAAATATTTCTTTTTCATAAAATATGTTTCTAATGAACAGTCTTCAGCTACTTATGCAAATTTAGCCCAGGGAAAAGAAGCAGGCAGAGTGGAAATTGAAAAATGCTGAATATTCTAAGTATGTTCATTTAAGACTCACTCAAATTTGCAGAATAAAAAAGAATAATCATGATTCAGAAAAATGGGATGATTGAAGATTAGAAAAAAAACATGTTCTATAACTAAAAACATTTTGGAGATGATTTGTTTTAAGTTATAAAGTTCTGATAGTTCTTTGACTCACAGGCAAATGGGCATTCATTCCCTTTAAAAAATCTCCATTTACTGCTGGAAAATCAGCCTAAGGGTTACATGACAACATGTATTGCATTTTGAAACTTAAATTCTCAAGTTAGTAATTTTTTCCTAGGCATGTATTATCCTTGATAGGTATAGTATAAATACTTTTATGGTACCTTTTCTTTTTTTTCAAAATTCATCTTGCAACTTTTAGCTGTGTCGGGTGCATAAACTGTAGTTAATATAACAATATGAAACAGTATAAATTGTGTATTTTTAAAATTATATATTTTTACTAACTGCTTCTGTAATAAGAAATAAACTTTATTTCATTCTTTAGCAGGAGTCTTGCTTTATAATTTTGTCATGAAAAGTATATGTAAAAAACTGACTGCTACAATATATATCTATTGTTTTTATACTTGATAATGTCATTATTTTATATTATCAACTGTATGATGCTATAATGTGAAAATATGACTACTTTTCTAGAATATAAGCTCTTGAAGGCAGAAGTTATAAACCTTTAGTAGGTAGTAGTGTGTATCTAACACAATTTTACTTAGTGATCTGTGTATGCTAAGTGCTTAAAAAATTTATTGATAAATGAGTCCATGAATTATTTATGGTGCTTACCAATCTTATTTTATTCTTCTGTTTGTTTCAACAGAGGGACATTCATCTCTAGGCATTTAATTTAAATGAGTATAGTTATCTTTGGGCTTGGGGAAAAAAAAAAACTTAATTTAAAATTCTTATACACAAGAAAAAATGGGCTATTTCATATAACCATTCATAAATGTTTTCCATTTCAGAGTGCTCTCCAAGATTTTTGTGAAGAACTGTGATTGATTTATAACCTCTTTACTCATTCAAGTTTTAATCAGCAATGTTTGCATTTTTCTTTTAAAGAAAATACAGCAATTTCAATAGGCTTGTGATTCCAAATCACTGTAGGAGAGATATTTTTGAGGGCTAATATGTTATGATAACCTGATTTTTTTTGGGGGGGGGTAGGAGGTCATTGTGTGTAGCTTATGGGGGTCTTATTATAATTCCCCAATCGAGGATTGAACCTGGGCCCTTGACAGTGGGGAGCATGGAGTCCTAACCACTGAAGGTCCAGGGAATTCCTTCCTAATGGTATCTTGAATGACTGTATCTTGATTTACAATATATGGACATTAAGGGAATGTATAGGAAGCAAAGGATTTTCACTTCATTTCTTGTCGCACTGACCACTGACGACTATTTAGCAAATTCACACATCAGTATTTATGCAAAATGCCAATTTAAAATATTATTGCAATTCCTAACCAAGGGACATGCATTACCATAGTCTGAGGGAATTTTGAAAACACAACAAACTCCACTAAAAATCATTCTTATGAAGACCAGGAATGGCAGTCAGCTGTATGTAACTGGGGATTTTACTCAGGTGATTACTATGAAAAGTCTTACTATAACTACTGGATTGTAGGTATACAGTGTTCCTACGAGGAACACAAATTTTTATTCTAGCTAAACCGGGTACATATAGGTTCATATAATATGATTCCCTTGTCTATGGCTTGATTCTCTAGAAGTCAGGCCAATAAGCTAAACAACTGATGCATCCTGGTGATGTTGATAGTATTATTTTTCCAGGCTGGGTGTGGTTTTATTAATAACAAGCAAGAAAAAGTAAAAATTCATGAATATTAGGAAGGTTATGTGCAGGTATACATTATCTTTAAAATGAATTTTAGACAGCTAACTATTACTCTAAAAGGCTGCCGAAGCCCTAATCCCTTCCAAGTAGGTAAGTCCTTATAAAAACAACAGTCTTGCTAAGAGAAGACTGTCCTAGGCTTTGCAAAGAAAATTGCAAGTAGCTTTGCTCAGCATTAGGCTTTTAGAGGGGCTTTTGGCTTAGTGGTAAAGAATCCACCTGCCAATGCAGGAGACATGGGTTCAATCCCTGGGTCAGGAAGATCCCCTTGAGAAGGAAATGGCAACCATTCTTGCCTGAGAAATCCCATGAACAGAGGAGCCTGGCAAGCTACAGCCCATGAGGTCACAAAGAGTCAGACATGACTTAGCAGCTGGATAACAACAAGGCTTTAACTCTTGGTTCCAACTCTGCCATCTGTAGGCTAGAGACACAAACTTCAGCATCCCACAGGGGTTAATGTGAAGTCTGCTCAACGGTAACACGTACTACTAGCCAGTGAGTAGCCAGTGTCATCACATCGCCTGCACTGTCACTCAAACCTGAGACGTACAGGACAGACAAACAGGCAGGAGAGTGGCACAGACAGCAAGAGGTAAGAACAGGAAGGAGCTAAACAGAAAGAAGAGACAAATCCCTGTATTCGCGCCTCCGCTGTGCAGAATGCATGAGCCTCTTCTGCGTTGCTACATACGCTCTCCTAATGTAGTGCCTCTTCACCTTTCTCACCAGGAGACTCCATGCATATGCTGATATCACGGAGAGGAAGAAATAAAATTCTTTGATGTGTGCTAGATTATAAAATATGATAACACATATGTTTTATGACTCCAGATAGGAAAATGATACTATCTATGTTTTGCCCTGAACCAATGTGAAAGTAAATCATCAAAAAATGAACCTATGTAGATAAATACCCCTGAGAGATTATGCCTCCTGACAGATAGGACCTTAATACTTCGCTCCAGCTTCACTAAATTTTATACAGGTTTCTTCATGACTTTAGGCTTCTGACCTCTCTTTTCCTCCTTTACTTTAGACAAAACCATGTAATTGCACATTCTTTAAGTCTTCAAGATGTAAATAAATCTTTTGAAAGCTTCTAGCCAGGTTTACAATCCAAGACTATCTTTCTAGCCAGGTTTAAAATCCAAGAATATCTTTCTGAAGCCATCTTTTAGAAGTGTAATCATCAAAGAAGATAGGGTTCCTCTTTCCAAGTTTCTGTGGGAGTGTAAAAGCCTAACTTTGACTTGAACTTACTGCGAGCTTTAAAACTACCTCCTGTCAAGAAGACAGGAGAACATTTACTTTTCCTCTGAGTAAGGTCAATTAGCAAACACAGGTAACCTATGATTGTTCCCATCCAGGCTCTTAAAAATCAATCGTTCTCTTGTTTTTTGTTTTGTTTCTCTAAAGTTGACTTCAGATTATGTTCTTGAATCTTTCCATTATTGCAGTACTCTTGAATAAAGTCTCCATTGCCTGTTTAACTTTATGTGGCACAACTGTTGCTTTTTTTATAATGTTGTTTATGCTAGTGTTAGGTGCTTAGAACAGGAAAAAGGAGTTCAAAATGGCAGAGGTTAAAAGACAAAGAAAGAGAAAAGCCCGTGAAAATGGAACACAAGAAAATCTGGGGACCAGAGTGAGAACTTCAGGTGAAACAAACTTGCCCGCTTCTTGGCTAGTGCATTTTGCATAGGGAAGGCTCGAGGTGGGGATGAGACAAACATATAAAAGGAGAAAGCCAAGAGGGATTGAGGCCTCTCCTTTGGGGTTGGCCCACCCTCATGCCTCAAGCATGTACTATCTTTATTTGCCAAATAAAACTCTGAGCTGTAACCGAACTGTAACACTGGTCCACCATTTCAAACATTTGCTGTGGTAAGACAGAACTGAGGAAATTACACACTCCTTTGACACTAGACACCATAAAATGAAAACAGTCAAAATGATACTAAATTAATATATCATTAGCAGAAAATAGGGAGAAGTAAGATGATACAACCAGGAAAGTTAAAATCAAAAGGAAAGTTGATTGGGAAGGGAGGAAGCGGTCTCTGCTTCTAAGGTGGCAAGTTATCATTTGTCTAGAGCTACACTAAATAACCATCAAGTTCTTCCTGAACTCACAAAGCCAATTTTCTATGATTTATTGTGCTAGATTTCAAAACTGATTTATCTCTACTGTCTTTATTCTTTCCTAAGAAGGATTAGCATCAAGCCCCAGAATCTTTCCTCCACAATATGAATGAAAGATCTCAAGTTTGGGCAAAATGTTCAGCATTTTCAAGGGATGGAGAATATTTCAAAAAACAGTAATTACAAGACAATAGGCATTGTAGTGCAACTTAGAAGCTGCAGCCACAGTCGTTTCCTATTCCTCTGTCTCCCTCTCCCAATTTCTATTATTATTTCTCAGACTTCCTGTTTATTTATCCTGTTTCCTCTGTAATGGGAAAGTCTTTTGTTCTTGTAACTTTTGGGCTAGAATTAAAAAAAAAAAAAAAACTCCTTAGACTCCCTAGATTAGAAACAAAAAGCAGATTTTCATATTTCTTGAACAAAAAGGACAAATGAAGTTTGGGGACATATTCCCATAATATAATAATGAATCTTTTGATCATTTTACTTTCTGAATCTTTAATTTCCTCACCAATACTGAGTTTTCAAATATTTTTACCAACAAGCCAGTATCTCCAAAAGCAAAATAAAACACACAGACACCATAATGATTAACACGTGAAATACAAATTCTTTTGAGGCACAGAATCTGAAATAGTTAATACTGAATATGGTTACATTGAACCAGGAATCAAAAGAACTACATAGCTATCTTTAGTGTTATGTTTAGATTCTTTACAGGTCAATATGACACAGATGCAAAAATCCTCAAAAAAATGTCAGCCAATCAAATTTAACAATAAATTAAAAGGATCATATACCATGATCAAGTGGGATTTACACCAGGGACACAAAGATGGTTCAATATTCATCAATCAATCAATGTGATACACATTTATAAATTAAAGAATAAAAATGATGTAGTCATCTCAATAGATGCAGAAAAAGCTTTTGACAAAATTCAGCATCTATTTCTAACAAAAGTCCAACAAAGTAGTATAGAGGGAACATAGTTCAACATAATAAAGGCCATATATGATAATTCTGCAACTAATACCACACTTGATGGTGAAAAGCTAAAATCATTTCCTTCAAGATCAGGAACAAGATGAAAATGCCCACTCACAGTTTTTATTCAACATAGTATTAGAAGTCTTAGCCACAACAATAAGAAATAAAAATAATTCAAATTGGAAAGAAAGACATAATACTGTCACTATTTGCAGATGAAACTATATATATGTAGAAAATCCTAAAGATGTTACTAATAAGCTAAAAGAACTCATCAATGAATTCAGTAAATTTTCAGGATACAAAATCAATATATGGAAAATGAATTACAGGTATGCAACAGTTAGTGCAGGGAAAATAGTCAAAAACTATGTAATATCTTTGGTGTCATATAGTAACTAGACTAATTGTGGTGATTATCATGAACTGTAAAGAAATATTTAATCACTCTGTTGTGTTACAGGGACAAACATAATATTACAGGTCAATTACACTTCAAAGACAAATGAGCTAAGCTCATAAAAAAAAAAAAAAAAAAAGAGAGATCTATGGTTAACAAAAAAGGTTACTGCTGCTGTTGCTAAGTCGCGTCAGTTGTGTCCGACTCTGTGTGACCCTGTAGACGGCAGCCCACCAGGCTCCCCATCCCTGGGATTCTCCAGGCAAGAACACTGGAGTGGGCTGCCATTTCCTTCTCCAATGTATGAAAGTGAAAAGTGAAAGTGAAGTCGCTCAGTCGTGTCTGACTCTTCGTGACCCCATGGACTGCAGCCCACCAGGCTCCTACGTCCATGGGATTTTCCAGGTAATAGTACTGGAGTGGGGTGCCATTGCCTTCTCTGAACAAAAGAGGTTAATCTCCTGCCAAGTAGGAAACATAAGGTAGGACGGGAGAACTGAAGGAAAATAGTCAAAAGTACAAATTACCAGTTAAAATAAAATTTATGACTTGATAGATACAAATAACACTGCTATGTGTTACATATGAAAGTTGTTAAAGAGAGTATATAGTAAGAGTCTCTCATCACAAGGGAAAATACTTTTTCTATTTCCTTAATTTCATATCTAAATGAGAAGATGTAGGTTCACTAAAATTATTCTCATAATTGCTTCATGATGTATATAAGTCAAGATGGCTCAGATGGTAAAGAATCTGCCTGCAGTGCAGGAGACCTGGGTTAGATCCCTGCATCTGGAACATGCCCTGGAGAAGGAAATGGCAACCCACTCCAGTATTCCTGCCTAGAGAATTCCCTGTACCCCACCAGAGGAGCCTGGTGGGGTACAGTCCATGGGGACATGGTCACTCGGACACAACTGAGTGACTAATGCACACACCTTCTGTACATCTTAAATCTATTCAAGGCTGTATGTCAACTATACCTTAACAAAACTGGAAAAAATTAAAATAGAAAATAATAAAGAATATATAAAAATAAACACCCAAAAATGATCTAAAAATACATTTATCTAAGAATGCTTAATAAGGCCTTGCATTTCCATAAGTCAGATTTGAAGTTAAATCTTAAGTCATTTCCTATCACCTTTGTGATTTTACAGCAAGACCAGTGAAACAGAATGCAGGGATATGAAGCAAATGACACTCCTATATGGATGCATTAGTTGAATATCAGATTACTTCAAACTGGAGGCAACCCGCTTCAAATGGGTTGTTTTAATACATGAGGTTCAGCCTTATGGATCTTGATAGATGAAGAAACAAAAAATATAAATAAAATCTGTCTCATTTCCTTTTTTTTTTTTTTGCATTCTGGAACAGTATGCAAACATTATATGTGTCAAAATATGTGTTTGATTTCTAAATCACACTGAAATGAATACATTTTTTTTAAAATATATAAATAGACACCTACTGCATTTCTTATACAATATGAAATGCTAGGTGGATAATAATCCAAAAGTTACAAATGAAGCAATAAAAGTGCTAGAACAAAATATTAGGGTATCTAATTGTACATATATTAGGAAGAAGGAAACACTTTTTAAACAAGCCCAAACCTCGAAATGATGAAAGATAAAAAGGCAATTAAAATATAATGAAATTTTCTATATAGAAACAAATCTCATAAAAATATGGAAGAAAGTGACAACTGGGAAAATATATCAATCATCTATTTCAAGTAAAGACATACTTTCTCAGGAATCAGCAAATAAAATACCACTAACAGACAAATATCATATGATAATGTTTATCTACAGAATCTAAAAGTAAGGCTACAAATGAGTTTATTTATGAAATAGAAGTAGAGTCATGAATATACAAAATAGAAATATAGTTTCCAGGGGATGGGGAGAAGGATAAATGGGGAGATTGGGATTAACATATGCACACTACTGTATGCAAAATAGAGACTTCCCCAGCGGTTCAAGGGTAAAGAACCTGCCTGCCAAGTAGGAGACACAGGTTTGATCCTTGGGTCGTGAAGATACCCGGCAGAAGGGGATGGCCACCCACTCCTGTTTTCTTACCTGGAGAAGTCCATGGAGAGAGAAGCCCGGCAGGCTACAGTCCATGGGGTTGCAGAATCAAACATGAATGAGCGATGAACATTTCACTGTTCAAGCAATCCATGATACCCTAATACAAGCAGGCAAAATACTACATAGACAGACGTTTTGGCTATCTTTGGAGAGTAAGGAGGTCACCACTAAGGATACCAATCTGCAAGACAAGAATATTCAGTAAGAGTGGAAGAGAGGACCTTCTACTTCTACGTACCCTCTTTGTGTAAAAAATATCTAAATAAATGTGTGTTAGTTTTCACTTATGAAGAATATTTATGAAAAAATATTTATGGAAGTATATTTTAACTATTAGCATTTCTTTTGGGAAAAATGATATTAAGAGCATAATGCTTGGCAGTAGAATCACCAAAAACTTTGATTTTAATAACCATTTAACCTCTGTTCTAGATCCAATTTTAACATTTTTTTCTAATGAATTTTTATAATTTCTCTAGGACATAAGACTATATTTTTTTTATACTGGGGTTAATGTATTATTATAATGTAGTTCAAAATCTTATTTTACACAAGTATTTTGAAGCAATTGAGTTTCTTGCAGGGTTCATCTTTTAATGATATTTTTCAATGGATGATGGTATACAGTAAAATTTATCACAATGACTTTCTACATGGACTGGAAATATAACCTAATACAATCAAAATGTGTTGAAGAAATATTAATTACCAGGCATGAGGTGGGATCAGAGGATGAGAAAGTCCAGTTATGAAGCCTCACCTGTGTAAGGCCTGGCTGTAGCACTGTGTAAGCATTAACACACAGATGGCTAAAGTCTTGGCTTTTGCTCTCAAACTTAGAATGAGACCATAAAACATATGAGCATGCAAATAAATCAAATAATATACTCCTATTTTATAACACTGCTTAGAAATAAGCTTGCAGAAGAGCTGTTTCAGAGAGGCTACAAAGAAAATAATTCTTGAGGAGATGACATTTCCACAAAAACTTTAATAAAGTATTAATGGGTAAACAAATTATGAGTAAATATATTCCAGATGGAATTTGAATGGCATATTTAAGGTGCAGCCATAAAACCAGCATGCCTATTGGGGAGTGAACTAATAATATAAGAGTTAAGAAAAAAAAAAAGGTTAAGTCAAAAAACCAAGCAGAGAGCAGATCATGCAAAGCCGTGCCAATCACTCGGATGGTACTGAGAACTGGAAGGACAAAATATGGCTTATGTTTTACAAAGATTACTTTATCTGGTCTATGCGTATGGGATTGCAGGGTGTTGGTAAGAGCTTGGGACCAGGGGATCTAGGCTATTTCTGCAGTTTCAGCTGAAGGAACTGGTAGCTAGCTTGGGCTAAGGAAGGAGTTGTGGATATTTTGATCAATTGTTAGGTTCTGAATTTGGAACTTGGGACAAAAGGGCTTGAAGGTGACTTTGATATGAACTGTAGACAGAGAGGGGTCCACCATGACACCTAGATTTTACAGCTGAACACTGTGCAAATTATGGTATCCCTTATCTAGATGGAGAACTCTCTGTGAGAAGTAAGTTGTGCAAGAATGTTCACATAGTAAGACTGTTTTCAAACAAGAAATGAGATACCTGCTAGTCAAGGTGTTCGATATGAGTCTGGAGCTCAGAGGAAGCATGAGACTAGATATAAAAATATTGGAGCAATAAGGTTATATATAGTATTTAAGGTCAGAGGAGGCATGAGACTCAGAGGAAGCATCAGACTAGAGATAAAAATTTTGGAGCAATAAGGTTATATATATATAGTATTTAAGGTCAGAGGAGGAGCTCACTTGTAGAGTGACCATAAGTAATAAGGGAAAAGAACACCAAAATTTGATCCTACATCTTGCATTTGATATAAAAGATTGTTACTCTATTTTTTATTGGGTAGTTGAGCGAAGAATGTTGACAATGCCTTGCATAGCCAAAGAGAGTAGAAATGTTGAAAGTAGAAAGTTCAGTGATTGTCTCTGGCATAACCTGAGATGAGTATTGGCTCCAAAGAACCTAGGCAATACAAAGGAATGGGTTTATTCATTTTTGTTTATGAGAAGCTATATGCAGCTGAAATTCTAGAAATAAAAAATAAAATATATTACTTTCCTCCATAATTCACAGTGTACTTAGGGACAAAAATACCCTGGGAGGATAGGCAGGACCCTCTTTTTTTTTTTTTTTTTTTTTATTAGTTGGAGGCTAATTTATTCAAAGACTAATTTGACTTTCCCAAGTTGACTCCTGAGCTAAAACTTAAAACATGAGAAGCAGTCCTGTTGGTGAAAAGGTACTAACCATGGAAGAAATTCTAGACCCAAGAAACCACATGGGCAAAGACTCAGTTGAAGGCATCATAGAAAATGCAGGTACTTCAAGTAGTTTTTTTCTTTTTTAATTTTTAAAACACAAATGGGAGACTTGGTCCAGTGTGAAGGATGGCTGAAGTGTTAAGAAATCAGCATGTTATGAGAGAAATCTCACTAGAAGATGTAGGAATATAAACATGTTATAGAAAAATTTTGGCTTGGTTTGGTTCAACAAACAGATGTGTGGTCTCATTGAGGTTTCTTTGTTGAAAATAGATTTGAAAGACTTCAAGCCTAAAGCCACAGAGACAGTTCAAATTGTTGCAATAATGCAGAAATAATAATGGACACATGCAGTGGTTTGCAATATTGAGTCAGTCTTGGCTAATATACACACCCATGTAGTGTTAAGTGTTTGTCACTCAGTCATTTCTGACTCTGCAGCCGCACTGATGGAAGCCCACCAGGCTCTTCTGTCCATGGATTTCCCAGGCAAGGAGATGGAGTGGGTAGCCATTCCCTTCTCCAGGGGATCTTCCCAACCCAGGATAGATGCTGCATCTCCTGCACTACAGGCAGTTTCTTTACCATCTGATCCACTGTAATTCAGGTTCTAATCAAGTAATGGATGATGTGTCACCCAGAGATGTGTCTGGTAACTTATGCCAATTAACCCTTTCCCTGACAGCCTGATGCAACTTCTGTTCAATTTTTATCGTCATGAATGCATTTGTTGTGTTCTTGAACTTCATATAAATGCAGTCAATTTTTTGAACAGATTTAACATGTCTTTGCAATCCATACATAATGCATGTATAAGTTTATTCCTTTCTATTGCTGAGTAGCAGTTTATATATGTTCTACATAATATTACATATGCTGTACATAATAATAGTAATGTATATATGTATAATCAAATTTTGTTTATTCCTTTCCTTGTTGATGGAAAGTTGGGATATCTCTAATTATGGGCAATTAATATTTAAGATGCTGTAGATTTTCTTGCATAATAATTTTTTTGGATTTTTTAATTTCTTTGGGGTAAATGCCTAGGAATGTAATTGCTTTGTCAGAGGGTAAGTGTATAACTATAAGAAACTGAAAAACAAATTTTTGAAGAAGTTGCATAATTTTAACATTCTCATAAGTAAATCATGAAAAATGCAACTGGTTTGTAATCCTGAAGCAATTGTTTTTCGAGTCTTCTTACGTTTAGCCATTCTATGAAGTCTAAAATGGTACTATGTTGTAATTTGCATTTTTTCCATAATTAATGATGTGAAATGTATGTTATGTGCTGTGACCATTCTAATGTTCAATTGTTTGAGTGGATGCTTCAGTCTTTCACTCACCTCTAATTTGCTGCTGTTGGTGGTTTTTTATTTTAGTTCCTTTAATCATTGAGTTATTATCCTTTATATATCGCCACATGCCCATATTTCAAATATTTCTCCTATTTCATGTCTTTAGTATTCATTTTCTGAACTGGGTCTTCAGAAAATAATTCAATTTCAAGTCTATTTTACTTTTCTTTTTCTTTTTTATGGTTAGTGCTTTCTGAGTTCTATCTAAAAAAAATCTTTGCTTGGTAAATGTCATGATGATATTCTTTTAAGTTTCCTTTAAGAAGATTTATAGTTTCTGTTTTTGCATTTAGGTCTAATATCTATCCCAAATTGGTTCTGTGTATGATGTGAAGTAGGATAAAAGATATTTGTATATGTATAGCTATTTTTTTTCTTGATTAAACTAATAAAAATACATAGTCATCACAAATCTTAGGCATATGAAAGTATACTTTAAAAACTTTTCATCATACAAAAACTACATATAATTAATATATACAAGTTGATGAATGTAGAAATAACTATACACTAGCAAAACCATTACCAAAATTTACACTATAAACATCTGACACCTTCCAAAGTTTCCTCCTGCCCTTTTATGTTTTAATATTATTATTATCATTATTATTACTTCAAGATAAAGCAATTAAAAAAGAGCTGCACTGTTAGCAAATTTTTAAGAATGCAATAAATATTATTAAATGTAGGTACTGTGCTGTACAGATCTCTAGCATTTATTTATTTTGTGTAACTGAATTTGTATTCTTTGGCTAATGGTGTCATTTTCCCCTCTCCCGGTGACTGCCAACAACTACCCTTTGCGCTCTCCACTTCTATTATAAGCTTGATTATTTCAGTTTCCACACAGCAGTGGTATTATATAGCATTTGTTTCTGGCTTATTTCACTTAGCCCACTGACCTCCAGGTTCATCTAGGTTATTGAAAAATATACTTTTTAATAAAGGATATTCTACATTCCAGAACCATTTACTGAAAAAAATTTAGCCTTTCCATTGAAAAATCTTGGTCAAAAATCAATTGACTGTTAAAAAAAAAAAAAAATCCTCTTGTAATTCCAGTCTCTTTGTTTGGCTGCATTCAAATACAGTTGCATCTTGTTATATGTGATAGTCAAGTTCTACAAAGCCACTATGACCACTGCATTGGTGTAAACTGAACAATTACACTTAGGGGAAATACAGGGTTAGGTTCTTGAAAGCCTCTGGTTAAAAGGTTCCATCAATAGATCAATATCTAACCATGTTATACATGTGTTTCTGTTTAGAACACCTTATTTAATGTATATCGCTGATTCATTAACACTGAGCTCACAGTCAATAGTACTGTAACTCATATGTGAATAAAGTTTATCTAACAGGCTTATTATTCTCGTAAAGCACACGGCAGCTGTCTTGGACTTAGAACGCAGACACCAGGTTCAGCACCGTGCTTGGGGATCATATAAAGCAGCAAAATTGCCAACTAAAAGTAAAAAAAAAAAAAAAGTGAAAAGTGTGACAGCAAGTAAACTGCACAAAGGCGGCCTGTTTACAGAGCAAGCGCAGGCAAGACAGAGTGCCACCTCCCTGGGTCTCAGCTGGGAAACCCTGCATGGGGGCTCGAATCCGTCACTGCTCTCTGCATGCCCAAGAATGCCAGACGGGCATTGATGGTGGGGTTACAAACACACAAACAGAACCTCCTCCTGAGCTCGGGGTCTTTCCCAGACCCACTCCTGGGGAAAGGAGAGGGAATACCCAGCCCTGGCCAGGGCCTTAGCACCCCAGCTGGGCCAGGACGCTTCACAACCCAGAAAGGCCAGTCAGTCTGGGCCACAGCAATGCGGGCAAAAGACTCGCAACCACTGGGAAATCCAGTGCCAACGCAGGCAGGCACTTGCCCTTTACTTTGAATATCAAGTATTAAACTTGCCAGGTGGTGCTAGTGGTAAAGAGCCCACCTGCCAATGCAGGACACAGAAGACACGCAGGCTCCATCCCTGGGTCAGGAAGATGCCCTGGACGAGGGCGTGGCAGCCCACTCCAGTCTTCTTGCCTGGAGAATCCCATGGACAGAGGAGCCTGGCGGGCTACATACAGTCCATGGGGTCCCCAAGAGTTGGACAGGACTGAAGTGCCTTACCACCGTAATTGATGAAATCACAAGTTTATAGAAATTAAGTTTTAGTAGTATTAAAATTGAACACAATTCCTGAAAATTAAGTAATCAGCTTTTAATTAAAGACATTAATGTGTGATATTTTTTCCAAATTCAATCTTGTCAGGAATTAACAGCATAATCTATTTTTTTTAGTTTGTAATTACCTCAGAGAACTTAGCCTCTTATTTGTGGTTTTTTCTAAACAAATTGCTTAGAAGTGTGACATGCACAAAGCCCAGAGTGGGATTTTTGCATTATGAAAAATAATGAGGCTTCTTAGGTAAGAGACTGGGCTCTGGTTACAAATATACTATATCATTCCTAAAAAATATATTTTGTTGGGAAGCTCAATCTTAAAATGGTATCAAATTCAATTTTTTACTGTTTTATTTCCCTAATCTTTAAGATTAGAAGGTTACTTTGTTAAAAAGCTTTGTATATCTAAAATATATTAGAAATATTAAAACTCAGTATAATGTATTAAAAAGGTATCCATTAGGTATATCCAAAAAGTAATATATTAATGAACAATAAATTACTCACATTAAAAAAAAATAGTAAAACTAAGCATTGACAAAAATTGAATTCATGCATTCCAATATTTAAAAAAAAAGACAATCTTTGGACTTTGTAAAAATAATGCCTATTTATATGTGGCTTATTTGCTGGAAATTTGCCTCTTTTTCACTGCTGATTTGCTATCCGACTTTGGGCAACTTACTTAAGCTCACTGTGCCTTAGAGTCTTCCAACCATAAAGGTAGAAATAAAAGGTCAGTAACACCTCATAAAAGTTTTTCTTTGTTTTTTGTTTGCCTACTTGTTTTCATTTTCGAAATTACATTCAAATAAGTAAAGCCCTTAAAACAGTACACATCACATTTTTAGTACTATAAAAGTTTTAAAGTTTTATTATCTAATAAGAATTTTTTCTTTCAGTGGTTTTACAGTCTGTATTCATTACTGATAGGCCAGTTACCCGTATTCTTTATCCTCTCATATTTTCTTGAGCTGTGCATTTTCATGGCACCAAGCAATTTTACTTTTGTATTTTCCTATGAGTGCATGCATAAATGCATAGCATAAATACATATTCTTTTGATTAATTTGAATCTGTCCATATTTATTGCCTGTATTAGCTCTACAGCTTTGTATGTCTCCTATGTTGCTTGAAAAAGTGTCTATTAAATATTTTCTATGAGTACAAAAGAAAATTGTCTCTCAGCTTTTCTCTTACAATTTAAAAGAGCTCAAGTGGAATTCCATCACCTCCACTAGCTTTGATTGTAGAGATGCTTCCTAAGGCCCACTTGACCTCACATTCCAGGATGTCTGGCTCTAGGTGAGTGATCACACCATCGTGATTATCTGGGTCATGAAAATCTTTTTTGTATAGTTCTGTGTATTCTTGCCACCTCTTCTTAATATCTTCTGCTTCTGTTAGGTCCATACCATTTCTGTCCTTTATTGTGCCCATCTTTGTATGAAATGTTCCCTTGGTATCTCTAATTTTTTTGAAGAGATCTCTAGTCTTTCCCATTCTATTGTTTTCCTCTGTCTCTTTGCATTGATGCTGAGGAAGGCCTTCTTGTCTCTCCTGGCTATTCTTTGGAACTCTGCATTCAAATGGGAATATCTTTCCTTTTCTCCTTTGCCTTTCTCTTCTTTTCACAGCTATTTGTAAGGCCTCCTCAGACAACCATTTTCCTTTTTGCACTTCTTTTTCTTGGGGATGGTCTTCATCACTGCCTGCTGTACAATGTCATGAACCTCTGTTCATAATTCTTCAGGCAGTCTGTCTATCAGATCTAATTCCTTGAATCTATTTCTCACTTCCACTGTATAATGGTAAGAGATTTGATTTAGGTCATATCTGAATGGTCTGGTGGTTTTTCCTACTTTCCTAACTAAAGTCTGAATTTGGCAATAGGTGTTCATGATCTGAGCCACAGTCAGCTCCTGGTCTTGTTTTTGCTGACTGTATAGAGTTTCTCCATCTTTGGCTGCAAAGAATAAAATCAGTCTGATTTCAATATTGACCATCTGGTGCTGTCCATGTGTAGTGCCTTCTCTTGTGTTATTGGAAGAAGATGTTTGCTATGATCAGTGCGTTCTCTTGGCAAAACTCTGATAGCCTTTCACCTGCTTCATTTTGTCCTCCAAGGACAAATTTGCCTGTTATTGCAGGTATCTCTTGACTTCTTACTTTTGCATTCCAATCCCCTATGATGAAAAGGATGAAAAGGACATCTTTTTTGGTGTTAGTTCTAGAAGGCCTTGTAGGTCTTCATAGAACCATTCAACATCAGCATCTTTAGCATTACTGGTACAAGCATAGGCTTGGCTTACTATGATATTGAATGGTTTGCCTTGGAAATGAAGAGAGATCATTCTGTCATTTTTGAGATTGCATCCAAGTACTGCATTTCAGACTCTCGTTGACTATGATGGCTACTCCATTTCTTCTTAGGGATTCCTGCCCACAGTAGTAGATATGATGGTCATCTGAGTTAAATTCACCCATTCCAGTCCATTTTAGTCCACTGATTCCAAAAATGTCAGTGTTCACTCTTGCCATCTCCTGTTTGACCACTTCCAATTTGCCTTGATTCATGGACCTAACATTCCAGGTTCCTATGCAGTATTGCTCTTTACAGCATCAGACTTTACTTCCATCACCAGTCACATCCACAACTGGGTGTTCTTTTCGCTTTGGCTCCATCCCTTCATTCTTTCTGGAGTTATTTCTCCACTGATCTCCAGTAGCATATCGGGCACCTACTGACCTGGGGAGTTCATCTTTCAGTGTCTTATCTTTTTGCCTTTTCATACTCTTCAAGGGGTTTTCAAGGCAAGAATACTGAAATACTTTGCCATTCCCTTCTTCCATTGACCACATTTTCTAGGAACTCTCCAAAATGACCCCTCATCTTGGGTGGCCCTACAAGGCATGGCTCATAGTTTCACTGAGTTAAAAGGGCTGTGGCCCATGTGATTGGATGGGTTAGTTTTCTGTGATTGTAGTTTTCATTCTGTCTGCCCTCTGATGGAGATGATAAGAGGCTTTTTGAAGCTTCCTGGTGGGAGAGACTGACTGAGTGGGAAACTGGGTCTTGTTCTGATGAGTGGGGCCATGTTCAGTACATCTTTAATCCAATTTTCTGGTGATGGGTGGCCTGTATTCCCTCTCCATTGTCTGATCTGAGGCCAAACATTCCAGTTGAGGAATGCAAATCCTAAAATATTATACCGTGAAAGTGCTGCACTCAATATGCCAGCAAATATGGAAAACTCAGCAGGGGCCACAGGACTGGAAAAGGTCAGCTTTCATTCCAATACCAGAGAAAGGCAATGCCAAAGAATGCTCAAACTATGCATAATTGTACTCATCTCACACGCTAGCAAAGTAAAGCTCAAACTTCTTCAAGCCAGGCTTCACTAGTACATGAACCATGAACTTCCAGATGTTCAAGCTGGATTTAGAAAAGGCAGAGGTACCAGAGATGAAATTGCTAACATATGTTGGATCATTGAAAAATCAAGAGAGTTCCAAAACAACATCTACTTCTGTTTTACTGACTATGCCAAAGCCTTTGACTGTGTGGATCACAACAAACTGTGGACAATTCTTAAAGAGACTGGAATGCCAGACCACCTGACCTGCCTCTCCAGAAACCTGAATGCAGGTCAAGAAGCAACAGTTCGAACTGACCTGGAACAGCAGACTGGTTCCAAATAGGGAAAGGATTCAGTCAAGGCTGTATATTGTCACCCTGTTTATTTAACTTATATGCAGAGTACATCATGAGAAATGCTGGGCTGGAAGAAGCACAAGCTGGAATCAAGATTGCTGGGAGAAATATCAATAACTTCAGATATGCAGATGACACCACCCTTATGGCAGAAAGTGAAGAAGAACTGAAGAATCTCTTAATCAAAGTGAAAGAGGAGAGTGAAAAAGTCGGCTTAAAGCTCAACATTCAGAAAACTAAGATCATGGCATCTGGTCCCATCACTTCATGGAAAATAGATGGGGAAACAGTGGAAACAGTGACAGATTTTATTTTGGGGGGCTCCAAAATCACTGCAGATAGTGACTGCATCATGGAATTAAAAGATGCTTTCTCCTTGAAATAAAAGTTATGTCCAACCGAGACAGCATATTGAAAAGCAGAGGCATCACTTTGCCAACAAAGGTCTGTCTAGTCAAACCTATGGTTTTTCCAGTGGTCATGTATGGATGTGAAGTTGAACTATAAAGAAAGCTGAGCACTGAAGAATCGATGCTTTTGAACTGTGGTGTTGGAGAAGACTCTTGAGAGTCCCTTAGACTGCAAGGAGATCCAACCAGTCCATCCTAAAGGAAATCAGTGCTGAATATTCATTGGAAGGACTGATGCTGAAGCTGAAACTCCAATACTTTGGCCACCTGATGCAAAGAACTGATTCAGTGGAAAAGACCCTGATGCTGGGAAAGATTAAGGAAGGGAGAAGGGGACGACAGAGGATGAGATGGTTGGATGGTCTCACTGACATGAGTTTGGCTAAACTCCAGGAGTTGGTGATGGGCAGGAAGCCCGGCGTGCTGCAGTCCATGGGGTCGCAAAGAGTCAGACACGACTGAGCCACTGAACTGAACTTTTTCTCTCCTTTGTTCAGTGCTATTTAGATAATTATATTATTTTAAATCATATTTTGTTTTTAAATATATTTAAAACTCCATTATTTGATTATTTGTCTTTAACACATGATTTATCTCTAACCCTAATCTGTTTTAGAAGTGATAATGTAGTAATTCATAACTTCTCCTTCCCTTTCCAAATTAAATATGCAAATTTTACATTTGCTGCAAGAAATTGTACTATGTACTCATATTTTTTAACCTTAGTTTTTTTTTTTAAATGCAACCTATGTTAAACTCAAATTATTTAAAGTTTTAAAATTTTTCATTATCTAAATTTTTAAGGAAAGTCTCATAGTTGAAATTATTCCTGATTTCTAATATGTTCAAAAATATTTGCTGGCATTATGTTAGAATTAAAGACTTTTTAGGCATAAAATATGTGGGCTATGCTTTCTCTTGTGAATGTATTTAAGGAATTGCTCCACTATCTCAATCATTGAATGTCCATGTAAAGTAATATAAGTCAGTCTGTTTGTTTCCTCTTTACATGTCCTGACTTTATTGCTTGTTTAACCAAAGAATGGATTTTTTTAGAAAATAAGTAATTTTAGGATGTATATGTTAGCATTGATCATTTAAGCCAAATATACTTTTCCCATGGTATGTCCTTATAAACTGCAAATCTAAGTAAGCTTTGCTTTCTGAAAATATATTCTTGAATTATATTTATTAACTTATGTTTAATTATTTTAATTTCTTCTTTGGGAAAATCAATAATGAACATCTTAGATTGTTGAAAGTATTCAACAGCTGTCATTCTTTCTTTGAGAGGTTTAAACTCTTTATACATTTCTACTTAATTCCACTTTCTTCATTTTTGTCATTGTCTAAATCCCTTACTTCATTTTCAGCAGGTTTCCACCCCACCCCCGCCCCTTACCCTGGGTCTTTCAAATAAACCCCTACATAATTCTAAAAACAGTTTTATATCTTGCCTTTCGTTTCTTCCTAAAATTTCAGTCCTATGCTTCTGCTTACTAGTCTTTTTATAATGTGTGTGTGCTCAGTCGCTCAGTCATGTCTGACTCTTTGAGACCCCAGGGACTCTAGCCCGCCAGGTCCCTCCGTCCATGGGATTTTTCAGGCAAGAACACTGGGGTGGGGTGCCATGTCCTTCTCCAGGGGATCTTCCAGACCCAGGGATTGAAATTGTGTCTCCTGCACAGTCAGGCTGATTCTTTGTTATTGAGGTACATACCGGGGAAGCCTTTTATAAATTATATTGCTTCAAATTTTATGTATGTGAATATGAGTTATAAGAATTCGTCTTTTATGTCTGTGTGTGTGTGTGTGTTTTTTTAATGGCTCCTTTTCTTTATTTTTAGGAAATACCCTGTGCTGGTTTCATTTTGGTTACTCATCTGAATAAGGAGCCCTTTCTTCAATGACATCCATTTATATCTGATCCATCAGGGCAAGAGCATACCTTTACTCCTAACAGGGTATGTTTTTTGTTTGTTTGTTTGTTTGTTTTGAATTTTAGTACTTACTTCTGCCGTCAATAGACAGAGGCAGATACAAAGCAGTACTTATGGATAAGTGAAGTCTTACCTCATCATTCACACTACTCTGAAGGGTTTCCCCACTTTAATTCTTCATACCTTTTTTTTTTTCTTCCTAGTATATTTCAAGTCCCAGGGAATTTGCCAGAGCTGCAAATGAATGTTTTGGCTACCCCTCATTTGGTAAAATTTTATTTTGTCAGTTTTCAAACTTTTCTGGGAACTGCAACCAAAGCAAAGCTCCATTCTTTTTCCACTGAAACCACCACCACTCTTAGGAAAGTTTGGTGTCCTTATTTCTGTTTGGTTACGTATTTCTTTGAAAATGAGCTGGTTTATGGATCTTATTCTCTTGTGCTTTTGGGTTATCCTCTAGATAAATAGGAGAAACTGCTAACTGTAAGTTTCCAAATTTTGTATCAGTTATTAAGCTAATGTTGTATCAGTTATTAAGCTATTGTATCAGTTATTAAGCTAATGTAAGCTAAGCCTCAAATTCATTCCTTTACAGTGTTTTATGACAATGTTGTGCTGTTATGTAAACTGTGTAACCTGATTTTCTTTGCACTAGCTGGCCTATTAGCAGATTCTCCACCAGGGGCTACTAGAGGTTGACTCAGAGTCAGAAATAGAAAGAAGAGACTGACTTCTTGTTTCCTTGAAGCTCTGAGGGATGGCTTCACCCTCATCAACAGAACTTGAAAAAACAATTGGTTCTAATCTGCTGCCTGGGTCACATTAGCTGCACCCTCCCCAGAGGTCTAAGTCTCTGGGTTTTGTAGTTGGTATTCTCTAAGTTCCTGGAATGCAAAAAGCCGCTGGCCCCTGGCCTCCTCTCAGAGACTTGAGTAAACTCCAAGGTGCACTGTCTCCACGCTTGTAATTCTGATAATTCCCGAAAGTCATTTTCCTAACCCCGTGGGCTGCCCGGATGGCTGAGACGGTACAGAATCTGACTGCAGTGCAGGAGACCCAGGTTCGATCCCTGAGTCGGAAAAACCCCCTGAAGAAGGGAATGGCAACACACTGCAGTATTCTTGCCTGGAGAATCCCATGGATGGAGGAGCCTGGCGGGCTGCAGTCTATAAGGTTGCACAGAGTTGGACATGACTGAGTGACTAACACTTCACTTAACCCCATGGGTTTTAGCTGCTTCCAGAATGTTCTATTGCTATGTTACATCAGGGTTCCTTTGGCTTTTTCTGGTCTTACAGCTAAAATACCTTTTCCACGAATTCTCTAAATTATGCTTTCTGTTTAACTACTCACCCCAGTTTCTATTTTCCTGAGAAGAATTTGACTGATGCAACCTTTAAAACATAGCTGTCTTTGGTTTAAAAAAAAAAAAAATAGAATTGACAGTTATGTTTCCCATGAACTGTCTGTCCATAGGGGATAACCATGGAGGTAAATGTTAAAAATCTTGCTTCCAGATCACTTGGAGGCCTGTATCACTTTTATAACAGAGATCAAACTGGTTCCTCTTGTTTTGTACAGGCTAAGAGACTCCCTTGGAAATTAAATAGTAGGCTACAAGAGTCTGCTACAAGAATCTGCTCCAGGAGTGTCCCCCAGAGAACTATCTCATGTATCACCCATGTGATGCCTCCCTCTGGTCAACACTGGGTCAGAAGGACAATACATCTCGTGGAGGGTTTTATTTTTTGTTGTTGTTGTTTTATGTTTAACTATAAAATCATATTTCTTAAATAAGAGAGGTAATAACTATTTTTTTGGGGGGGCGGGGGAGTTGTACATCTTGTAGGATTAGTTCTCAACTAGGGATTGAACCTGGGCCTCTGGCATTGGAAATCCTAACCACTGGCCACCAGGGAATTGCCAACTTTAAATTTCTGAGACTAAAGTGATGTTGCCCTCACCATTTCTCACAATCTGAATGTTGTCAACACTCTTTACTTCTCAGTTTCTTTCTCGGGCTTATGCTTTGTGTGTGGGCTATCTTCAGTTCTACCTTAAAATTTCTTAATAACTTCTCAGAATAATTTAAAAAAATCTTATACTGCATTTTAAAAGCTTCTATTGAAATGCATAAACAAATTAACAATCAGAATTTATCTTACAAGCCTTAAATTTAAAGTCTCTTATTTACTGAGCACCTATATACCAGGTCCTAGTCCTTGCACTAGAGACAATATAGTGAACAAAACAAAATAAAATCCACAATCTCATGAATTACATGGCAGTAATGGAGTGAAATGCTTCAAAATTAAGTCAATTACCATGCATGGGATGTTGCACTAAAGTTGAGAATCGCTGAGCTAACTAATCTGAGGTTACTTAATTTTTGATGTCTTCATTCCGTGAAGTAGATTCACAATCTATCCGGAGAGTTTAGTATGACATATGTCCCAAGTTGAATATGTACTGATAAATCTGACTTTTAGTGCCCCAAATATAAAGTCTTAAAGGAAAGGAGTTGATCAGCATATTTAGTAAGACTAAATAAAACATTTATACAAGTTTTTTTTCCCCCAAAACTAAAAGTAAATTACACTGCAATTTCAACATAGGCAAAGCCACTTCTGATGTATCAATCCTGACATCAGATGTGACAAGATGATACATGTTTAAAGTCTCAGCACAAAATTATGCTTTTTGAGGGTAGTAAATAGACGCTAAAGTTTCCCACCATCATAGAATGATGTCTGAAATATAAACTGCTACGGAATAGTAGAAAAAAAGAAAATAAACTTGGTGAAAAAACTACAAAACAGATTTTAAAAAAACCTCCACAGCAAAATGAAGCTGATGTGATTATTTTTTTTTAGGATTTTCAATAAAGCATTTAAAAATTATGGTTTTTATATAAGCCAGTTTATTTCAGAGCATCTGTATAATATTACGGCTTCTAATTAGTTAAAACTTTGCATAATATTTAGAGTAGACCATCTTCCCATCTCAGCTGCCCGCCATACATCCTGTTTGAATACACACTATGACTTGGCTGTTACACGCTGACCGCAAGTTCAGATTTATGAGGAGGCAGCAATCCAGATCTGTTTGTTTGCCTTTGGTTCAGCAGTCTGTTCCCGTGGTGATTTCCACATGGCAGACATGCAAGAAGGTCACAGTCAACTTGGTCCAGGGATTTGGAATCTAAATTACTTATTAGAAAAAACAAATCCATGGTCTTTACAAGAATATGAGACATAGCAGTTTTGGAAGGCTTTGTCCTAAAATAATCAAACTTGTACTCTGAGGCAAACAAAAGGCTTTAATCATTGTGGTGAATACATACAAAAAAAAAAAAAAACAAACAAACAGAAGCTTGCCTATAGGTGTCACTATTATGAGTATACATTAAAATTCAGCCACTCAGAGAGACATTATACTTTAAAAATAAAATATGGAAATGACTAAGATCACAGACAAGTGAAATGAATTACATTGTTGGAAAAGACAAAAATGTGTATTCAGATATATATATGTAGATGTATAAATCATGCACTTATTTTACACTGAACTTGAACATATTTAATATAAAGAATGGGGGCAGTCGTAGATGGCTTGAGACGTGAAGCTCACCCATGGCATGTAGACCGTCTGCCAGGCATTCGGTGCCCCAGGTTGCCAGTTGTCTGAGGGACTTGCCAAGGAGCCAGATGCTCTCATGGCTTTCCATTGTATAGTAATTGCTCTCCGAAGGACAAAATTAGTAAAAATGCAGGAATGCTACTTTTTCTATCTGTGTGTTTCAAATACTTTGGTTTTCTGTGTTTTTTAATTCTTTTTTTTTTATTTTAAAATTAGGACATTTTATTAAATTTTAATAATATGGTAACATTATTAAAAATCTTAAAGAAAAAAATGGTTATTTTCTTGCCAAGTATAAACTAACAGTTTGACCCAAAAGGAATTAGAAAACATAAGCAGACCAATAACATTGTAAGCAATTGCTAAGGTCATTTGAAATCTGTCATTAAAAAAGACATTAGTTCCATATTGTTTTATACTTTGACCTACAAGGAACTAATACTTTATTTTTTTTTTTTCATTTATTTCTATTAGTTGGAGGCTAATTAACTTCACAACATTGCAGTGGGTTTTGTCATACATTGACATGAATCAGCCATGGAGTTACATGTAATCCCCATCTCGATCCCCCCCCACCTCTCTCCCCACCCGATTCCTCTGGGTCTTATATAAATAAAAAAAAACTTCAATACAAAATGCTTTATAGAAATTAAATATATTACCCCCAAACTGAATCAGTTACACATCCTTGGAAGTAAAAGGGTGAAGGAAAATGACCTGGGATCCCAGTAACAGTCTATGAGTCTACCTTCTTGAAAGATACTAAGACTGGCTGAGAAGAGGCCAAATGTTATCCGAGGTGAAGAGTAACATCACCATGTATTCAGTACTAATTTCATAAATATTTATTTTTTGAATGTGTAAATAAATGATATTAAGAGAGATAATAAGCACAGTCAGGAGTTGAACTATTATCTCTACCACAAAAAGGGACATCAGAGTGGAGACTGTTTATTAACGAAAAGCAAATCAAATCCACAATGAAGTATCACTTCACACTGGTCAGAAAGGTCATTATCAAAAAAATCTACAATAAATGCTAGAGAGGATATGGGGGAAAGGGAACCCTCTTACGTGGTTGGTGGGAATGTAAATTAATAGAGCCAGTATGAAGAACAATATGGAGGTTCCTTACAAAACTAAAAATATAACACCATATGACCCAGCAATCCCACTCCTGGGCATACACCCAGAGAAAACCAAAATTACAAATCATACAAGCATCCCAGTGTTCACTGCAGCACTATTTACAATGTCCGAGACATGGAAGCAACCTAAATGTCCATCAACCGAGGAACGGATAAAGAAGATATGGCACGTTTATACATGGAATATTACTCAGCCAGAAAGAGGAACAGAGTCATGCCATTTGCAGAGACAAGGACGGACCGAGAGACTGTCATGCAGAGTGAAGTGCATCGGAAAGAGAAAAATACCACATATAAATGCATATATGTGGCATCTGGAAAAATGGTACAGATGAACCTATCTGAAAAGCAGGAATAGAGACAGAGACACAGAGAACAAACGTACAGACACCAGGCAGGGAAAAGGCAGCGGGATGAGCTGGGAGATTGGGCTTGGCATACATACACTGCCATGGATAAAATGGGTACTAACGGGAACCTAGCACAGGGAACGCTACCCAACGCTCTGCAACGA
Source organism: Hydropotes inermis (assembly GCA_020226075.1). Taxonomy (NCBI): domain Eukaryota; kingdom Metazoa; phylum Chordata; class Mammalia; order Artiodactyla; family Cervidae; genus Hydropotes; species Hydropotes inermis. The sequence continues at coordinate 98,641,176 of CM035271.1, read as the reverse complement.
CAAAGACAGGATGCATGTGTACTCGTAGCTGACGCACTTCGCTGTGCAATGTTGCTCGTTCCACCCAGCTGTGGAAGCAGGGACTAACAGAGCATCGTAAAGCAACTGCATTCTATTAAACGTTTTTAGAGAAGGAAAGAAGCAGCTCTAGAGGTTCTCCATGACAGAAAGATGCTTAAGCTAGCTATTGGAGTAGGAACATGTGTAAAGAGATGATTAAGGCCAGGGGGAATATCCTGGCAGGATCTGTGTTGTGTTAAAGAGACATTTTGTCACCGCTGACCAGCCAACTAGTTCCATTTCCCAAAGCATTTTGTACAAAAATCTGGATTTCCGAATGCTGGATAGTTAGTTCCTTACTAACTCTCTTGTCTACTTTCTAGTATCCTCTGAGCCAACAACCTAGGGAAGTGGAGACATCCCTTCTTTTTCCTACAAACAGAAGTCTCTCAGTCTGACTTACACACACACACACACACACACACACACACACGCCTCTGTCATTCCAGTTAGTTGATTTACACTTACCTCAGTTTTAGCCCTGTATTAATCAAGTCTCAGGAAGAAGTTAGTGAGAATAGATTTACACATTTACAGAGTCATATATTTTAAGGACTACCATGAATTTGGGAATTCAATTGATAGTACCCTCAACCAAATCACCACCATGATCATCACCAAAAACGACTCATATGAAAGTTTTGATAGAAAAAAAAAAAAAGGTGGGGCTCTTTAATTTAGAAGACCACAGAGATGTCCCTGGTATTTGGAGAAATATAAGAATCATAGGTTTTAGCAGAAGAGAAGAAAGGAAGTCATCATCAAAGCATAATATTATTTGCGTTTCTTGCAAGTGTATCAGATGGTTGGCTTGGTATAGATTGTAGACAGTTGTAAAGGTAGGGGTGTAGCATCCATTAGGATGCATAACTAGTATGTATGCATTCTGTTGAAAAATAATATCAACTTTTCTTGCTTTATCACTGACATATACATTTCATGCTGTTGTACCTTTTATTTAAATTGTAATCGAAGTACAAAGCAAAATGTCGTTGCTTATATTTGAGCATTTTGGAACTCTTAGTTATTACTCTACTAGATATCATGGTACATTCTGGAATGTAGCAAGTACTTATAAATATTAGAAGCTGTTATTGATGTATATATAAGTAAGAGGTCCATGGCACTTCAGAGGGCGTATAATCAATCCACAGTCTAAAAATCCTGGTTTCCAATTCTGGGCATGGAAGTTTCATTAAAAATCACTGAGCTTCAATTCCTCCCATAAATAAAACAAAGATAATAGCAACTCTTATGTAAGATTAATCAAAGACTGAACTTTAAAAATATATTTTGAAATATTTTAAAAACAAAATGCAGGTTATAAATACTACTTCTAACTAAATGGACACAGGTTCTCATTGACTAACTCTGCTCATCTATAAAGCAGATTTGAAAAATCCCAAACTCTTTGACTTATATTTTACATTCTTCCAAGATAAAATGTTTTTCTTTTTTCTCAATTATGAGTAAGTCATATAACTTTTGAAAAAATATAAATAATATAGTAACAGAAAATTTTAAAAAAATCATGTTTTATACTATCATAACTGAAGACCAAACCACTATAGTAACCATATTTCTAGATCTCTCTCCCTAGGCCAGGAGGCTGAATTACTCTTACCTTCCTCCTTGTAGAAGTCAAATCACCACGTTATTTGCACTCTTCCTGCGGGAAAGTAGACCTCCTGGCTCATTGACACTATGCTGGCCCACGTGACTTGCTTGGGTCCGTGGCCTGTGAGGGGAACATCAGTGTCTTGCACAGGGGCTGCTCTTTCACCCCGGGTCCCTGAGGCCGGCCTATGGAGAAGACAGAACAGAGCCTGTGCCCTGCAGAATTCTGCAATGACCCTATGACCTCCATCTCCTCATATTACTCCCAGGCTTGTGTTTTAGCTCAAGGCAAAAGGGATTTTGTGGATGTAATTAGGGCTTCTAATCACTTGATTTTAAGACAGGGAAGTTATCCAGATTACCTAGATTACAGGAGTGTTGTAATAACAAAGACACTTCTTTTCCGACATAGAAGTAGAAGAAATCTGAGATACTGAAAACAGGAGAGAAATTCTTTACAAGGAAGATTCTTTATTGCTGAGATGCAGGAGGCTGCAGAGAAAGGACCCAAGAGCAGACTGCAGGAGGTGAATGATCCCTGATACTTCGTAAGAAAAAGGCTGATGGCGTTTAAGAAAAAGGGGGCTTCAGTTGTCTGGCTGCAAGGAACTGAATAACATGAAAATTTTGAATGAAATTGGAGGCAGATTATTTTCTCTGACTTCCAAATGAGAACCCAAACTAGCCAGGACCTTGACTTGGGCCTTGCGAGCCCCCTGGGACCTCAGATTGTGACGTGCTTAATGAGTATGGTCTTAAGACACTACTTTAGTGGTGATGTGTTACACAGCAGTAGTGAAATGACGCAGATCTACAGGGATCAGGCCATGGCAACCTACACGGAGCATGAACAGGAAATGAGCATAAAGAAACCACTGAAATGTGAGGGTTATTTTGCTACTTCCAAATCCTAATTAATACACTACATCTTCACACATACATTCACACAGAGGGCTTTAGTGCTGTTATATAAATGGCATCATATTAGAATCACTTCTTTGTAACTTAGTCATTCACTCAATAATTCAGTGTGGAAATTTTTCATACCTATAAAAATGGATTCACAATACTGCTTGTAATGGTTATGTAATTTTCCATTGTATGGATGCACAATAGCCTACTTCTGTTATTAAAAAAAAAAGCACTGAAGGTTTAAACAAACCTGATTTGATAAACTTTCAGGTTATACAAATGACTTTTTAAAACCCTGCAACCTCCTTTTGTATAGATAATATTTTCACAAAAATCCAGAAGGATGTTTGCTAATTTATAATCTTTAACGTTTTAATAATTCATAATCATTCAAATATGCAATTTCTACTATTTTCTAATTAGCATTTCTAATTTTACTCCTATTATATATGTACACACACACAATCCTTTCATACAGTTTTAAATGTTATGAATCCAAAGATTTCTAGGTATCTTTTATTTTGACTTGAGTGTCTATTCTCCTAATTAAGAAAAAAAATTAATATCAAGTTAGAAATAATGACATGTAAGCAAAACTTCTTTCCTGAACCTTCCACATTTTCTGTTGGTATTTCAAACACTGCTTGAAAAGTCCAAATTTTAAAGCCAGAGCAGCTGTTCAGCAAAATGTTCACACAAGCCAGCAGGCTCACATGCTCTCAATAGGTTTGTGTAACAAATAACTGCAAAGTTGTTTCTGCATAAATGAGAAGCTCATGGCCAAATACAAAGTTTACATCTGTAATCTAGGTCTAACACTGGAAAAGATAGCTTGGAATGTGCATACCTTGTGTATATAAAGAGACAAAGTCTGGATAATGATGGAATCAAGGAAGAGTTCAGAACACTTTCATCTAGATAACTTAAGGTATTCACTTGAATTCAGCATCATTAATTACCATTTTTCTCAGTAAATTCCTTACAGTTATTATGAAGCAAATATCATCTTCTCTACCAAATCTTCTGAGCCTGATTATAGTGACTATAATTGTCTTTCTCTCCTGTTAAATGGCTGTCTGTATGTCATGATGCAGTTTGTATACCATGGAAATTTTATGAAGAACTTGGGGTCCTTTCAGACTGAAAGACATTGCCTAGACTGAAGATAACAATGTTAAAGTGACAAAATGGTGAGATTAGTTATTTCTCTTCCACCTGGCTGAAAAGTTTTAATTTAATTGACAATTTACTCTTGGTAGTAACTATATTTCCAGTGCTTTCATCTGAACAAACAAAAACTGCTTTTGAAAAAAATCTAATCTCTAAAACATTTACAACACATGAAAAACTTGCATCCTTGGCCAAACTAAGTAGCTTTAGTTATATTTCCTGTTATATTGGAAGTAAAGTGCCTTTGCCAAGAAAAGATTAATAATGCCAGCACTACCTGCATTGTTTGCTTGATTGCTTTCAGGAGCAGGAGTCTGAAACCCAAAGGCAATAAATGGAATTATAAACTTTTTTACTTCATGGGATGAGGAAACATAATTATATGCTAGGACCTAAAATTTCAATGGCATATTTTATTTTTATTATTGTGGCTATGCAAAAATTTCTTACAAGTATGAAAATTTATAGGAACTTCCTATAGAACATAGCAATGTTCTAGCTCATGAATTTTTCACTTTAAAGACAAATATACAGAGAACTCAACTTTTAGTGACCTATCCAAAGATACTCTATCAAACTAGTTATTCTTTATGACACAATAGACAGCTATAGCATATTACTCAACAAAGTCAGAGAAAATGAAGGAGAAATATTCTATAACAGAGTAATAATTTTAGTTGAGAAAGCAGTCAAGGGACTACCTACAAAATTCTCCTCAACTCTATCTATTGAAGTTCCACTAAGAAGTCCTTTAGAATTTTATAAGTTTCAGGAAAAAATACCTCATCTTCTGATTTGTTCTGAGTGAGTGAGTGAAAGTCGCTCAGTCGTGTCTGACTCTGCAACCCATGGAATATACAGTCCGTGGAATTCTCCAGGTCAGAATACTGGAGTGGGTAGCCTTTCCCTTCTCCAGGGGATCTTCCCAACCCAGGGATTTGTTCTAGTTAGTAAGAATAAGTATTTTTTAAAGATCTTTATATGAAAAATTTTGAATCTATCATATTAAGTATTATTTACTTGAATAATTGTTGTTTTTCTTCTGAGGCAAAGAAATTGAGATCTAAGCTGTACACAGCATGGAATGGTAAACATAATTAGTAACACCTAGCCTCTTGACTTCTGCATTTTTGTCTAACCTCTAACCCAGTAATTGCTGCTGGGTCCTTGAAGGTACTTTCTTCAAAGAAAATTTGTCCTCTAAATCTCTTCCCCTACCTTGGTGAAACTACATACATTGTATGACTAGAAACTAGATACATTTGTATGACTGTTATTTGATAATATAAATAAATAAGTAATGCATTCTGTTCATCTTTTTTTTAAGGTTGGGAATAAGGTACTTGTTACGAATAACGATTCGGTGGTATCCCTATGTTGAGGTATTAATCTGTGTGACTTGAACACTTTTTCTAGAAATGTAACTCATAATGAAATCATACACCCTCCTTCCAAAGCACTGTAAAGTTAAAAACTATCAACAAAATCCACCGTTTACTTTTAAATAGCAACCCCTATGCAAGGAGGATAGAAAAGATACATATATATATAAATCATTTTATGCATGACTTTGGAAAAATATAATCAATCAGTATCTAGTGAATGTCCATTATGTATCATGCATTGAGATCACAAGAGGAGAAGAAACGAGCAGACTGTTCACTATTTTCAGGAAGCTTGCTGCATATTTGTGAAAACAGACATTATAATGCAATTGTAAACTACTTAATCATTGATGTAGTAGTTGATGATTTTAGTCACTAAGTCATGTATGACTCTTGCAACCACAGACTGTAGCCCACCAGGCTCCTCTGTCTGTGGGATTTCCCAGGCAAGAACACTGGAGTGGAGTGCCATTTCCTTCTCCAGAATGGTGGTGTGTTTTTGTTTTTTTTTTTAAGTCACTCAGACATGTCCAACTCTTGCGACCCCATGGACTGTAGCCCAACAGGCTGCTCCATCCATAGAGTTTCCCAGGCAAGAGTACTGAAGTACTCAATCCATTATGAATTGCTGATGGGGGCTGTGGGCAGTGAAATGATCACAGCAGAAGAGATATTTACATTCTTTGAATGATGAGCTTATTTTAAGCAGGTTAAGAAGGGCAGAGAGTGGGCAGGGTCAGACAGAAAGGAGAGCTCCAAGAGGCAGAAACAGTAAATAAAGTCTTGGATACTCAAGTTTTAGAGAAAGCGCCAAACTGAGGAATTGAAAGTCTTCAAAGTGCCTTATCATTTTCTGTTATCACATCTTAAAACTGTGCTTTTATTATTTCAAAATTTCTATTGTATTTCATTATTCTGTTTTTGTATTGTCTTGCTTTACAGCTTTGCATACTTATATTCTCCTTATTATTGGCTATTCCCCTCAATGGTGGTAACTAAGTCATGCCCGATTCCTTGTGACCCCCTGGACTGTAACCCGCCAGGCTCCTCTGTCTATGGAATTCTCCAGACCAGAATACTGGAGTGGGTCGCCACGCCCTTCCTTAGGGGCTCTGTACCACTCAGGGATTATCTGGCTATTCCTGGCCTCGTTCAAAGCCAGAAAACATAGATAAAATAGAGGAAAGACAGGCATTAGGCAACCATGAGTTCTAACTCTGATCTTTTAGAGTAATCATAATCTATCAACATGTTAACTTTTTAATTTGAAAATATGCACTGAGTTTCATCCAGAATACTACTAATATTTTGGAATATATCTCTTTACATATAGCACTGAAAATCTAGTGAGAAAGTTGCCATGATTTGAATCTTTCTTATAACTTGTGGTAAGTTATTATTTAATCTCTACTCAGAAAAACAAAAGTAGTTTGTGCTCTTGTCCTTTCTCCGATTAAGGGGTACTCAAAAGCACACACCAGGTTTTCGTATCTGTTATATTAATACATAGCACCCTGATTATTAGAAACAAAAGAGATGCCCAATAAGTGCTGATTGCGTGACTGATATGGGCACCAGAAATAATTCAAGAAGCAAATTATTTCTTTACAAACTCACCAAGGTACAGGTTATACAATTTTCATTGAAATTGCATTGAAAAGTGCTTTACTGCTCCACATTTCTTTACATGCGCTTACTGTGTTACCACAGACAACTTTGAGAAATCATTTTTGAAATTCCCAAGGATAGCAGAGCATTATTTAATACAGGTGGAACAGCAGTTATGATCAATGTAAATTTCCAAGCACAGACTGTGCAAGCTGCCGGTGCTGGCAATGTGCTCCGCGCATGCATGGATATCCACAGGCCAAATGTTGTGTCTTTTAGCCCAGAGACATCACCAGATTGGACGTAAGCTGAGCATGCACGCTGAAAAGTAAACAGAAACTCAGTATCTCAACTCAAGATGCAAACTCAGTATGAAAAATTAAACGAATGATAGTGGAAGATTGATAAAGCCTGTAGGAATTTAAATTTATAAATTTAAGCTTGTCTAGAAATTTAAGATAACTACCACTCCATAATATATTTTGCATGTTTTACCTCACTTCACGGAATCTATTGATGAACATGTTTCTTAAATTTTGTTAATCTTCATTTATAGCTCATATTTATTTTCTTTTTTCAATAAAATAAACTGTTTCCTAAGGTTATGAAGGTTAAAAATATCCTCCTGAATTTCTCAAAAAGGTTAAATATTTCATTTTTCACTCTGAAATATTTAGTCCATATTAAATTTTTGTGGATAGTTGATGTATGGATTACATTTCAAATTTTCTACTTGGATAACCCATTGTCTCAACTTTATTAGATTTGTTTTAGCTATAAATGTACTAATAGATTAATCTTTATGGGTTGACTATACTTGTCTTTGATAGGTTACGTTGCTTCATTTATTTAGAACTTTTCATATCTTTCAGTATGTTCCATGTTTTATCTTCAAAGTTCTTACTCATCTTTTGATTACTTACGGTTTTGTTATTCTTGTTAAACATAGTTTTTAAAATGTTTTATAACTATTTTATTGATAAATGCAGATACATTTTGTTGTTTATACTAGTATCTGCAACTTCACTAAGTTCTTACAAAACTCAATGATAATTTTTTTTGTGTATATATATATATATATCTATATGGGGAGCCTTCATATAAATATCCATATAATTCACAAATAATGTTTCTTTATCCTCTCAAAGTTCTTTTTCCTTGCACCATCTAAGACTTCTAGTACTTCCTGATATAGAACTTGTTATGATAGTCTTCTTTGACTTGCTCCTGATCTAAAAGGAATACTTGTTGCATTTTGCCAGAGGAAATTACATTTATTGAGTGTTTTGATAGAGTTTGCAAAGTTAAGCTTCTTCCCACTACAAGTTTGATAGGTGAGTATGCACTGATTAGTCATAAATTTCATCATGTACTTTTTCTGATTCTGCTGAAGTCATAGCATGGATTTTTCTTTTATAGCCTGTTACTGAGATAGATTTTATTTATGGATTCTATAATGTGAAAGCCCTCTTGAATTCCTAGCATATACTCCTAATTTTTTATATTTTGCTGCTAGTGTTTTGCTTTAGATTTTTGTACCTCGTCAAAGTCCTTATTTAATTTTGACATCAAGGTTTGATTATGACAACGGGACTTAATATTAAACTGCATCTCTCCCCCCACCCCTTTATTCTGTTTAAGAGCCTGCTGAAGGCTATAAATATAAACTATTTAAACTTTTGCTTGAACTCACCAGTAAAACCATCTGGGCCTGGTGTCTTCTTCATTAGAATTTTTAAACCACAGATTCTATTTACATAGTAAATACAGATAATTTATATTTCCTCTGTATTCTTGATTTAGTGCTATGAAATTACCTATTTCTGGGTACTTGTCCATTTAAGTCTAACATTTTACTCTTTATTGGAACTAAGGTTTTAAGACTCTCAATAACTTTTTAATCCATGCTGTTTCTTTAGTATGTCATCTTTTCAATTCCAAGTATTATTTTTGTGTGTTATTTCTTTTTGTCAGTCTCATCAGAAATGTTTTACTCTTTTTACTAGTCTTTTTGCCAGAGTCAACTTTCGGGCTTTGCTGAAACTCTCTATCGGATTTTTAAAAAGTCAAATTGTGGTGCCATTCTTGTGACATGGTGCAGTGGTCAAGAATCTGCCTGCCGATGCAGGAGACACAAGAGATGTGGGTTCAGTCCCTGGGTTGGGAAGATCACTTGGAGTAGGAAATGGCAACCCACCCCCGTATTCTTGCCTGGAAAATTCCAAGGACAGAAGAGACTGCCTGACTCCACATCATATGGTAGCAAAGAGTCAGGCAGACATGACTGAGCACACTCACTTACTCACTCACTCTTGAGGGCATCTGAAGTTCCTCTTCCAGGGAAAGCTAGTAATTGAGCCTATTTTAACTCTCCTGGATGTTTATAGATCTATGGGACAATTTTAGAGTCAGCCAGCTGTCTGTCTACTGGAGAATACTGGTCTGAGTTTCTCCATTTCCGATCTGACATTGCCATATTTTATGCATGCAAACTTGTTTCTAGGGCATCAGTTTTCAAGTGTCAGTTTTACCTCACTGGCTTATTTTTACTATTATTTGTCCTTGGACATTTCTTTTGTTTACAACAGTGCTTTAAAAGTGTATTTGCTGTAAATTATCTAGGATCAAGTGGTATTATAGTAAGAAGTCCCTTCAGGATATCTTTCTGTCATATTGCTGGAAATGGAATTCTCCTTTGAGATATTTTCAAAGGTTTAGGTATTTCAGATAACCTTTACTTAAATAGTTGATCTTAGGGAATGTGTGTCCTTTGAAGTCTGCTCTCAAACCTTTAGGTAAATTAGGAAAGTAATTTGAGATTCAACAATGGAAGCCTTAGCTATTATTCTTTGAAAATATGAAAATACATTAGTCTACACTATAAGAAATCTCTTTCCAACATTAATATCTTGCCAACTGTTTCATATCATATTTTAGTTCTCTTGGTATTACTGAAAAGCGAAGAGGAAAACTAACATTTATTGAGCCCTTGCATTGTGCCAGACATTTTATTAGTTGTTTTTCATTTGCCAGCTCAATAAATCCTTGGACTAATTTTATGACTCAGAGCTATGGTCATTTTTATTTTCAAGAAAAAGAGAGATGAAGAAATTTGCACAGGCTCTGATGGTAGTTCAAAGATTAAAACTGAGGTCTGTTTGAACTAACATCATTCTACAGCGTAGCAGTATCATCTACCTCTATTTTATAGGTGTGGAAATTGAGGCTTACAAAGTCTAAGAAGAACTTATCCAAATAAAATTGAAACATGGGTCTCTTTGATGTCAAAGTCCATGCAGTCCACAACATATTTTCTTCTGTAAATGTGTCGTTACCACACCATAAAATAAAAGATGGGACTTCAAGCCTCACATATTCTTAAACTATCAGGAGTCTAAGGACAATACATTTTTATCATCACTCCTTTAAGTCACCTATTAAGGCAGATATTGATATATCAATACATCTAATTTTATAGTTAGCATATGAGAAAACATGCCCATTTAAATCATTCACTTTCATGAACTTTGACAGAAATAGACACCCATGGATTCACAGCCATCATCACAGTCCAGAGCATTACCATCATTCCCAAAACAGTACTCTGGCCAGGATTCTCCATCTCCTCAAGACTCTGGACTTCTGATATGCCTCTTGTTACCACAGAGTGGTACCTATTTTGCAGAGTTTTTATATAAATAGAATCCTACTGTATGTGCTCACTGTACAGGCTTCATTCATCTCAGTGATGTTGATTCGGGTTGTGTATGTCAGCACGTCACTCCTCTTAGATGGCTACTATTCTCTTGTACCATGTTTTGTTTCTCTGTTTCCCTTTTGACGAACATGTGGAGTGCTTAGAACTTTCAGTTCAGTTCAGTCGCTCAGTCGTGTCCGACTCTATGTGACCCCATGGACTGCAGCACGCCAGGCCTCCCTGTCCATCACCAACTCCCGGGGTTTACTCAAACCCTTGTCCATTGAGTCGGTGATGTCATCCAGACATCTCATCCTCTGTCGTCCCCTTCTCCTCCTGCCCCCAATCCCTCTCAGCATCAGGGTCTTTTCCAATGAGTCAACTCTTCACATCAGGTGGCCAAAGTATTGGAGTTTCAGCTTCAGCATCAGTTCCAATGAACACCCAGGACTGATTTCCTTCAGAATGGACTGGTTAGATCTCCTTTCAGTCCAAGGGACTCTCAAGAGTCTTCTCCAACACCACAGTTCAAAAGTGTCAATTCTTAGGCGCTCAGCTTTCTTTATGGTCCAATTCTCATATCCATACGTGACTACTGGAAAAACCATAGCCTTGACTAGATGAACCTTAGAACTTTGGGGTATTGAAATTAAAACTGCTGTAAATATTGATATGTAAGTCTTTGGGACCATATATACATTTTAAAATCTTGGATGTTTAGGGTTGATAGCTAGTGTATGTGGAAGATATATATACATACACACACACACACACACACAACTAGTACATACTATATATACACATAAAGTGGCATATATGCCATACATATACATACTTAAAGTGGCAATTATATTTCATATTTTTACCAATAATTTTTCAATTTTTTTTTTAATCAAAGAGTTCCGTGATACTTAAGATATTCAGATTTTTTTTTAAATGTAGTCATTTTAGCTTGCATGCATGTGTGTGTGTTTATGTGTGGGTGGGGGGTGAACATATAGGCATGATCATAAAGAATTATTTCATGTGATTCTAACTGGCAATTAGCTGATGACCAATTAAGTGGAGCAGCTTTTTATGTGACTATCGGTCATTCATGTATCTTCTTTTAGTAAGGGGCATTCGAGGGTTTTGTTGACTTTTCAAAACTGGCTTATTAGTCTTTCTATCGTATTTTAAGAACATATTTTATGTTCCAGTTACGAGTCTTTTGCCTCATATATGAATAGTATTTCCTGACTTTTCTTTTTCTTAATGATGCCTTTTGTTGAGCAGGTTTTTCATCCTGATGAAGTCCAAATTATCGATTTTATCCTTTTACTGTGCATTTACTGTGGGTGACGTGTTTTTATACTTGCCAATCCAAAGGTCATGCAGGCTCTCTCCTGTTTCCTTCTGTAAGTTTAATAATTTTAGCCTCTATATTTAAGCCTATGGTCCCCTTTCTTTTCAGTTAGGAGTATATGTTAAAATTTTTCTATACAGGCATCCAGTGCTTCTAACAAAATTTGATGTAGACTTCTTTTTCATCAATGAATTATCTTGATATTTTTGAAAAATCAAATATATATATATATATACATATATATATATAAGCAGTTACAGTTCTACACAATCTATTATTTTCAAGTGATTTGTATGCCTAAGCTTGCACCAATCACACTGTCTTGATTATGTCTTTTACTAGTAGCTCATAAAATCAAGTATCCTGAGTACCGATATTTTTTATTTTTTAAATTTCTTTGACTACTATTTGTGTGACTGTCCATATAAGTTTTAAAATAGATTGTCATTTTTTTTTAGTCTAGCATCATTTTGACAGTTGTCATATGCAAACCTACAAGTCAATTTAGGTGTAATTGACATCTAACTTATATTCAATTTTCCAATCCAGGAATATATTTTTCCATTTATTTCTATTTTCTTTAATAAGGTACAGCAATGCTTTATGGTTTACCATACCATCCATTCACATTTTTTCCTAAAAGTGCATTTTTGACACAATTGTAAATAGAATTCTTGGAAATTTCTTTTCTCAACTTTTGCTACTCTGGGTTTTATAGATCAAGCATGTATTTCAGTGAATCCACTTATTCATGAGGTTGCACTGTAGATTCCTTTGTATTTTCTACTTAAGATGTGATGTACACAATATTGTTGTTTTTCTGTGGTTTATTTCAAAGTTGATTTTCTCTATATTTTTGTTTTTTTCAGTACTTTAACTTTGATGTACCTAGGTGTGAATATGTTTGTATTTATCCTGTTTGGCTTTGCAAAGTTTCTTGACTGTATAAAACACATCTTTCAGTGTTTTACGCAGTCCAAATTTCAGTAGTATTAGGCCATCATTTTGTCAAATATTTATTTACCTCAGTATTGATATCTATGCTAACATATGTTAGAGTTTTGTTACTGTTGCACAGTCCTTGAAGCTCTGCTTATTTTATCCAATCTTTTTTTCCTGTTAATTCTCCGATAACTTTTGATGATCTAAATCAAATTTATGATTTTTTTTTCCATTACCTTCATTACACTATTAATTTCTTCCAGACAGTTTTTATTTAGGATTTTGTATTTTTCATTTCTAGGATTTCCATTTTTAAAAGCACATTTCCTATATCTCTATCTTTACATTTGTTATGAATATTTTTTTTTCTTTACAAGATTCTTTGATTCTTAGTCCCTGTAAATTGCATTTTAGGAAGCAACGAATTTAGTTTGATGCAAATTGCCAACTTGGTCACAACTGCAATGGGCATCAACTCCCATCTCAGTTCAGTTCTTTTAACTTAGGTCCATTCTGTTTCGGTACACATGTGATTCACCGGCTTGAAAAACTGGGGTAAAATTTATACAGAGAATTTGAAATTTCCCTTATCAGCCTCTCTCTTTTCAGTGATGCCCCCCTCCTCTGATTTTATGGCTGCTGTGGTTTGGCTCAGTTCCTTTTCAATATATTTCTTCAGGCCAGAAAGATGGTATGTCTTCTACTGCCATCAAGGTAAAGCTATAAAAATCTTACCCCATGCTATCCTCTTTCAGGTTTTAACTCACTTCCAAAATGTACCTGAAAGAGCCCTTCAGAGCTCTTTCAGAGTGTTTGGGGATGGGGGTGGGGGTGACTGTTTGCTAGTTTCTTTAGCATTTGGTGCAATATTTGTAGTTGCTGTATGTATGATAGCAAGTTACCGCTTTATCCAACCACACCTGATACAGAGCATGTCTCTTATACTTCTGTTTCTTAAAGCTGAACATCCGGTGGAGAGGCAGGTGGGAGGGGGGATCGGGATGGGGAATACATGTAACTCCATGGCTGATTCATGTCAATGTATGACAAAACCCACTACAATAGTGTAAAGTAATTAGCCTCTAACTAATAAAAATAAATGGAAAAAAAAAGAAGCTGAGCATCGTTCTCACAATTTTATTCTTCTCTGTTTTTCGGTATAGGCGAGGTGATATTTGATTTCTGCTAATTCACATTAGCTTCTGGAGACATGAAATAGCCATCAAAATTAGTATTCTTTACAGTATAAAAGGATTGCTATGGCCTTAATCAGGTAATAATGTCTCCTGTCTAAACATTTTGAAATGATTTTTGAATTAGGCATTATTATGCATAAAGTAAATTAGCTCATGCTCCCCAAATTATACTCCTTTTACACATATATGCATATAAAAGGTTATTAAATGAAATTTTTCTAAGTGTATAAAATTTTGAGTTAAACCTTAAAGGGAATTCAACAAGATAAATACACCAGTTTGCGAAAAGAGTGATTAAATTCAACATGGCTAATGTTGAAAAAGCAGTTTATAAAACAAGAGCTGCAAACCTTAGCCTATCAGCTAGTTGCAGCTTATACCAGAGAGAAATCCAAAGGCTGCTGAAGTAGTGAAATTTATTTCAAAATAGTTTTCCGAGTACTCTGCATTTCCTTTTACCCTCATAGAGGGGCAAAGGAGTGGAGCTGCTACGCACTCATTCAAAGCCAGCTGTGAAAAGTATTAAGCAAACTGCCTTTAGGAAGAGGGTATACTTTCAAGGGGTAGAAGGCATTATTTTAACGGGACGCTTGCTGATGGGAAAAATCACAAGGATTTGCTCTTTAGTGTTTCAGGGCCAAGTATGGAGAAAGACCTTTTCAGTGAATTTGTGCTATTCCATAGAATTTAAAGGACTAAATCAATTTCTGACTCTGCAACCCCAATTTCCAAGAACGACCTAGGCAGAGTTCAAAAGTACTCTAAATGTATTTCCCAAATAAAATGCCTCGCCCACTTTTTATTCTTTTTTGAGAGGATCTCTTTTTCTATTATCCCCTTTTGTTAATCATGTGAAATAAATATTCAACTTCCTTGCAATACTTTTAAGTTACTAACAGAGGTATATTAGAATCTCCCACCATAGATTTTCCTTTTTTTTTCATTTTTTCATTTATAGAAGTACAAAAGTATTGATGCTATAATGTCAGATATAATGTAAACACTGAGAATTTGTTGCATTGTATAATAACACAAGTATAAAGTACATTATATTTCCTCCATTTCACTCCCTTTTGCACTTTACCCTCTACTTGTTATAAATTTATGAATTCCATAAGAATTTTTTTACTTTATAAATTCACCACTCATTAAGTTATTATTAAAAAAAATTATTAAGTCACCACTTTTTCCTTCCTATATCTCCATGTTTTCATCAGACCATTTTTCCTCTACACGTGGAAGTCATTTACTGTGGATCTTTTGACAGCTAATTTCTTTTTCTTTACTTGTTTGTTCTAAACTGTTGTATTTTCATCACTGAAAGAAACTTTCATTAGAAAAAGAACTTTTGACTAGCAGCCATTTCTTTTATCCTATTATATTTCGTTCCACTTTTCTCTAATTTCTGTTGACTGCATTGAAGGATCAGCTTGGCATTAACATGTCCTGTTTTAAGCTGTCATGTCCTTTGATTTTTTTCTGGTTCTTACAACATGTTTCAGATTTTATCTTTAAGCAAATTGACCATCGATGGTTATCATGTTTCTTTTGAACCCACACTGCTTGGAATTGTAATCTTTCTTAAATCTGTTGCTAGAGTTATTTGTATCAGTTTTGGAAAATCATCCATCTCTGTTTCTTGAAGTGGGGCTTCCCAAGTTGCTCAAGTGGTAAAGAATCTACATGCCAGTGCAGAAGATGTGGGTTTGATCTCTGGGTCAGGAAGGTCCTCTGGGGAAGAAATGGTAACCCAATTCAGGATTTTTGCCTGGGAAATCTCAAGGGCAGAGGAGTCCTGTGGGTGACAGTCCCTGGGGTCACAAGAGTCAGACGTGCTTAGTGACTAAATAAGTTCTCGAAGTATCAGTTCTGTTTTGTCCTCGCCTTTCCTTCTGGGTCATTGATTAAAGGAAAGTTAGATGTTTTCATTGAATCTTATGCTTACTTCTGGTATTTCTGAGTGATTTCCTCTTTTTTCTCTCCATGTTTCAGTCTGAATATTTTTATTCAGCTTTCTAATTAACTAATCTTTCATTATGCTATATCTGTTTTGCTGTTAAGATGATACATTGATTACTTATACTGTTATTATAATTTTGTTCAGGATTATTTTTATAGTTCTCTGTTGTCTGATAAAATTCTCTATGCTTTTACTCAATTTTTTTAAGGCATTACACCCGAATCTAATAACATCTACAAATCTCCTGTGAGTCTATTTCTAATATCTCTATTATCCATTCAGTGAGTCATTATTTTTCTATTTACACATTTGGTGGTCTGTATTTGAGCTTCTCCAGCTTACATGAAAACTTGAAGAGTCGATTTTAGTGTCATCTTCCTTTAGGAACAATTTACTTTTCCGCTGGCCAAGCAAAGGCAGTTTGCCTTCATCTGATCAGAGGTTGAGCCGATTTGAAGCTAAGCATCAGTCTTGGAGAAGAGTTGTCTAATTCAAATTCATCCTTACAGAGTACAACACTTTAGGGATTACTTGTGAAATCCTGGGCTTTGTACCAATGTTCCTCCTTCATGCAGGGCCATAAATTTGAAAATTTACATCCTGGCCCGTTAAGAATGTCAGAAACTCTGCTCTAATTAAAGTTCCTGAACAGCCACTTTCTGTTTGGCTGTAGTCTTTCGACTGCTCCCTTGGAATCAGTAGATGCCAAGAAAATGTGACTTATAATGTTATTTTACCTTTCTCTCCTTTTCTTCCCTGTAGTACATTTGGCCCCTCAAGTTCACATTGTATTTTAGCTCCTTCATTTTTTCTGTTTGATGTGTTCTTTGTTCATTTATCCAAATATAACTTTTCTTATTGATTGACAATATTAGTCTGTGCTATAAACAAAAGCAAAGACAAAAACAGAAAGCAAACACAAAATACTGGTCTAGAAATAGCTAGTCCTCCTTTGCTAGATGTAGAATTCCTACTATATTTTCCCTTCTATGATGTTCAATTCACACTAAACTACTCAAAATCAAATATTCAAATACACAACAACCTATTTTAATGGTATGCTTCTGAATTATTAGCTAACCAATGTCATTTTGTGATTATACATTAAATTATCACTGACTTTGATTGATATATTCTAGAATCAGGAAAAATCAAAGCTACCTTAAATACTTTGAGAATTGGAATACTTTTTATTTTACTTACCTAAGAGATATAACTTTCATAAATTCTCTGCCACTCAATGTGTGGTATTTTGCAAATTACTTTACCTCTCCAGGTCTCAGTATTCTCAGATAAAAGAAATGAGTTCAACCAAATGATCCTTAAAAGTACTTCCATGTCTAAAATGCTGTGATTTAGTAAGAATAAATTAGACTTGAATCTTTGATGATTCAAGTTTAATTTGAATCTTGAAATCCATGAGATTTTTGTAGTTTCTAAACTTAGAAAAAATAATGTTCCTTCTCATCCCTAGTGCTAGAAAATGTCCCATATGAGTTGGCTAAGTTTCAATGTAATAATTACTTTTTGAATAATTAATTGCCAAGAAATGTTGAAGAGGTCTAACAATATGAGGGAATACATTCTACCACATATAAATAAATAGTACAAAGCTTAATAATTATAATAGCAGGGTGTTAAGATATTAATATACAAATTAATAAATTAAACAGAATGGAGAACATACAGATCCATATAAATATGAAAGACTTAATTGAGTGAGATTTAGCATTCTATATTAGTGGACTAGTCAAAAAATGGTGCTTAGCCAGTTAATTATCTACTTGGAAAAGGAAAAACAAATCCCCACTTCATAATGTACACAATTAAGTTTGAGTAACATTCCATACGTAAAAATCACATTTTCGCTCCAGCAGGGTTGCAAAATAATCTTAAATTTGAAATGAAATTTTCACGATATAAGAAAAATAATTGGTAAGAAAGTGTCCAGGAGGTGGAGACATTTTCTTGATTAAGATTTAGAACTTTATTACATTCATATCTGATGTCCAAGACATGTCATCAGGCGTGATTCTAGCTGTATAAACATGGTCAGGCTACTTAAAAGTCCAATTATCTCTCTCAAGTGTAAAAGTGAATAATAGGCTATGTTTCATGAGAAATATTGTTGAGTGTTAAGTAATATCAAAATACTTAAGGCATTGCCAGAAAAAAGTAGTACCCGATTATTGTTGGTAAGTGTCCTTGAAAAGTCTCCCATTTCATCTGCTGAGATTGACAGTACTTGAAAAAGAAATGAAGACTTGGAAAATTGGAACGAGATCTTACTTTTGAAAAACTCGTACATTCATATAGTATAGGCCAAGCATTCCTGTGTATTGAAGATACAAAAGGGCCAGAGCATGGTAATCATCCTTCAGTTACTCCAGTCTAGTGATTTTCTTTGAATAATCAGAAAGAGATGGCAAGCAGCTCTTGAAAGGATAGACCGGTGGGACTGAAGGCTCACTCTGCGAAAGTAGGAGACCACGAAATATAATGAGAGCAATCTACATGCTGGCTGATTTTATTTATTACAGCTTAGCATCACAAATGTAGGAACAGAGAAAGTATTGTTCTACTGTTCTAAATTTAATGATCTATATGATTAATGTAACAAAAGGACCACTTTTATGATTCTTCTTAGCTAAGAGATCTTGATTAGGATGTATAGAAAAAACTAAAGCCATTCAAGATAATGTAATCCTTAAAAGAGAGATTGGATGAACTTTATATTCAAAGACTTATAATCATCTGTAATTTGCAACAACATAAGAGTGAAGAGAGTATAATGTTGAGGCACAGAATTATTTACTAGGCTATAATGGTATAGAATTAAGATACTTCCATGTACAGGCAAATCTAAGAATTCACCGTGGGAAGGATTTACTGAAGAAGAGGGGCTATGATAGTTGAAGCTGAAGTTCTTGACAATCTCTAAATCTCAGACAGCAAGAAAAATGCATTGATTAAATATAGGCATAAGACACTGTTGATGCTGACTTTAGTTTTCTTTTATGCTCCCACCAGTACATGGGAATGCTTGGCCTACATTGCAGGTTTTAGTATTATTGCATATACCCACATAAACTGTCCTCTATAACCTAGCTTGTTGACCTTAAAGGGATTCTAAACCTGTGAAGATAATCACATAGATAAGTCTAAAGAAATAAAAATAGTTCTGTGAACTTCCCTGAATAATCCCTACATGATAGTTTCTATTTCCAACCTAAAGATATAACTTAGAATTCAACTTCTTTTATTCTAACACAGACTGCAAGGCTGCATTTCACCTTTTTTTTTTTTTTTTTAAATGAGAAGCTGAAAAGGTCAACTTGTGAGTTTTTGTGGGGAAAGGCTATAAGGTATAAATGACTAAAATATTTATTAATTGTGAAAAGAACTTTAGCTTTACAATTTTTTTTAAGTGGAACTCTATTTTAGTCCTAAAAGGACAAAAAATGAATATGTTTTTACTTTAATCACTTCTTAGTTAAAATTAAAATATGAAAAAGATAATTTGTTTCTGAACTATGCCTTTAGAATTAAGAATGATTTCATGGAAGAATTATTTTTGTTTCTTCTTAGGTTTTCTTGAATCTCTTAAAGATAATGTCTAATGATTTGACAGATGCAGATTTGAGACTAGAATTTATAGACCAGTTATTCATTCCTGTCAAATGCCATAGACAAGAACAGCAACAAATCAAAGTTAATTTGTAATTGAAATCAACTGTTACTAAAAGCAATTTAGCTTTAAAGAAACTTGGCATGTAAAAAGATGAATTATTTGGGTCAGTTTTGTTATTTAAAACTATTTTTAATCACTTATAGAAGAGAAGGCTAAACTTTTAGGAAGACCAGAGAAGAGTGGGTTCTATTTCATATTTGTTTTAAAACTCAGAAGATAAAATATCTTTTAAAGATAAATTAATATATATTCCAGAGACTCATAACAAGGTTAGGTAAAGTTTTAAGGGGATTGCTATATTACAAATGGTAATGAGAGTTAATGCAAAACTTACAAATAAAATAAATTTACATGGTTGTCATTACACTTTAATTTGCTCCCTCCAAATTGCCTAGTTTGTCTTTTGCTTAATGTTCTGTGTTTTATGTATTGGATTCATGATACATATGAATAAGAAAGTGAGTAAATTAAGCTCATAACTGAGCTCATAACTTTATGCTTTATATATATGCAATCCCACCCATAGCTGAATTCATATTCTTTGGAATACAAGAACTGTATTTGATTCTCTGCAATCTAAGAACATGGTTGGGGAGAGAGAACCTTTCTATACTAACATTAGTCTGAGTGACAGTTTATTTCTGTTTCTTTGATTACATGACTGTGTGGATCACAATAAACTGTGGAAAATTCTGAAAGAGATGGGCATACCAGACCACCTGACCTGCCTCTTGAGAAGTCTGTATGCAGGTCAGGAAGCAACAGTTAGAACTGGACATGGAACAACACACTGGTTCCAAATAGGGAAAGGAGTATGTCAAGGCTGTATATTGTCACCCTGCTTATTTAACTCATATGCAGAGTACATCATTAGAAATCCTGGGCTGGAAGAAGCACAAGCTGGAATCAAGATTGCCGGGAGAAATATCAATAACCTCAGATATGCAGATGACACCACCCTTATGGCAGAAAATGAAGAAGAACTAAAGAGCCTCCTGATGAAAGTGAAAAAGGAGAGTGAAAAAGTTGGCTTAAAGCTCAACATTCAGAAAACTAAGATTATGGCATCTGGTCCCATCACCTCATGGCAAATAAATGGGGAGACAGTGGAAACAGTGTCAGACTTAATTTTGGGGGCTCCAAAATCACTGCAGATGGTGACTGCATCCATGAAATTAAAAGACGCTTACTCCTTGGAAGGAAAGTTATGACCAACCTAGACAGCATATAAAAAGCAGAGACATTACTTTGCCAACAAAGGTCAGTCTGGTCAAGGCTATGGTTTTTCCAGTGGTCATGTATGGATGTGAGAGTTGGACTATAAAGAAAGCTGAGCACTGAAAAATTGATGCTTTTGAACTGTGGTGTTGGAGAAGACTCTTGAGAGTCCCTTGGACTCCAAGGAGATCCAACCAGTCCATCCTCAAGGAAATCAGCCCTGGGTGTTCATTGGAGGGACTGATGCTGAAGCTGAAACTCCAATACTTTGGCCATCTGATGAGAAGAGCTGACTCACTGGAAAAGACCCTTATGCTGAGAGGGATTGGGGGCAGGAGAAGAAGGGGACCACAGAGGATGAGATGGTTGGATGGCATCACCTACTCAATGGACATGAGTTTGGGTGAACTCCGGGAGTTGGTGATGGAC
>CM035271.1:98591541-98619846 GCA_020226075.1 Hydropotes inermis | reverse complement strand
TGAACTAAGACACATTGGCCTGGATTAAATCTTCAAGTAAGGGGTCATTTATGTGGAGCTTGCATGTGAGCAGTTTCTTCCTCAAGGGAGCCTCACTCGGGACCTGGTGTCTACAGGCCTCTGTGAGTTCTTGCAGTGACACGCTGCTCTGAGGACTCAGTAGCAGAAGGAAGCACTAGAGGCATATATAAAACTTGCAGGCCTTCCCTGGTGACTCAGTGGTGAAGAGTCCACCTGCCAACTCTGGAGGCGTGGGTTCCATTCCTGGTCCAGGGGATTCCATGTGCTGCAGAGTAACTAGGCCCATGGCCACAAATGTGGCACCCGCCTTGCGTAGAGCCCCTGCTCCATGGTGGGGAGGCTGCTACAGCGAGAAGCACGTGTCGGGTGGCCCCCGTCTGCCTCCACTAGAGAAAAGCTCACACAGCAATGAAGACCCAGCACAGCCAAAAATAAATAAGCAAATAAGATTATTAAAACATGGCAAGCTAATATTTGAAGATAGAGATATTTTGGAGCGAAAATGCATTGGTAAGAAGAAAAACATCCTTGATTACTGAAAAACTTGATTATTTTGACTAAAACTCTCTATATATCTATTAATATTTAAAAGGTTCTGAGGATATGATTCAATAAAAGTATATAACTAACGTGTATGAAAGTGTTTCTATCTTTTCATGTAGAACTGTTAAGTTTGGGAATAACAAAAGAAATGAAGCTTCTGAAAATTTTATCGAAAGCAGTATTGCACTTTTTATCTGGTAGTCCCCAGAGAGATTGAAGGCCACAATTTTAATGGAAATTTCATGAAGGAGAAAGTGAAAAAGAATTGAGAACTACAATGATGATAGATATAAAGCAATGAATGCCAGGCAAATTGGTTGGTTAATTAAAGAGTCTGTATCTGTGTTTATAGATAATATTCGGCATGTCAAAGAGAATGTCAGGATTAGAGATTAGAAATCTAAATATCCATCAACATTATCTGAAATTGTTAGTCAGGATAAAACAAGGAAAAAAAATGCATGACAAAAAGTAAGAATATATAACACTCTATCTCTAAATGTCAGATTTAGTAGAAAAAGAGAAAGCAAAATCAGTGGACAAACTCTGCTGATATTTGTTCCAAAACATGATTTTTCAATATTTAGCTAAACGGACAGTGGAATGGGATATAGAAGATTTACTTTTAATTATATAGCACAGTAGTTCTCAATCATATATTTTAATAACCTGGGTAGTTTCAAAGTCCTAATGCCCAGGATATATACTCCACAATTGAAATTATATGGTTTTAGAGAGGGAAATGAGGAACAATTATTCCAATTGGTAGTAAAGTTTGGGAAATGTCTTATACTCATATTTATGTGTGAACTTGATTTATTTATTAAATAGTTACTAGAAGTTTTCATTTATTTTTGCATAGGGAAACAGATACAAACCTAACCAAGTTTTTTAAGTTTCTAGAAAAAATATTTTCCAACATGTGAAGGGCAATGATATTATAACAGCTTTCATTTTATGTGACTTTCATTCAGATTCTGTATTTTAATAATGTCTCAAGATCATTATTAATTGCTAATATGTCACCATGGGGGAAAAATTGAATATAAATACTTCCTTCTT
Source organism: Hydropotes inermis (assembly GCA_020226075.1). Lineage (NCBI taxonomy): Eukaryota > Metazoa > Chordata > Mammalia > Artiodactyla > Cervidae > Hydropotes > Hydropotes inermis. Next base: position 98,618,220 of record CM035271.1, on the reverse strand, counting down.
TGAATACCTGTTTGCTTTAATTTTTTTTTGAAAGCAAAATGATTTTTGACAAAACAATTTATGGCTTTATTTTATGGAATCATAACTGTGCAGAGATTTAGTGTATTACAATGAAAAAATAAGGTTTTTATAATATACTTTTAGCATACTATGACAAGTGACTATTTTTCTGGATCTAAAGTCTAAGGTACTCTGGGAACACATTTCTACCCTAATTAAAATGGCCTGTAAGTGGCAAATTAGGATTTTGTAAGTTATCACGTATACTATAAAAATTTCTCAGAAAAAGATTGTATTTACCTTATGGTAGGTATTAATACTTTAGTTTTTCACTTTTTTTCCTGCTTAGATTAAAAGGGTTAGGTCTTTTAACTAAATAGGCTTTAGGCATCCTCTTAGTTTACATTTAATGGATGTTTTATGTTTAACAACTTATCCTCAGGATACATTTAGCTATTTTTTTTCCCCCCCTTTGTTCAGATTGATACCAGTTGATAAAAACTGTTCAAAGACAGAAAAATGATACTGGCTACCTAACTAAGGTGACTATATGGCAGCAGTCCCACTGACAATGATGTTCTTTTTACTCTAAAAAATGTCCCAGTTCAGAAGATAAGTTAAACTGTCCTTCGGTATCTAAAAAGCTGCCACTTCTGATAAGACTGCTCTAAACATTTAATGTTGTAATGTGATTTTTTTTTTAAGAAAAAAAAAAAAAAAAGGAAAGCACCAAGACATTAATCATCATCTATCAGGACTGGAGAATAATTCTTCACTTCTTGTCTAACATGAGCAGAACCCTGGCTTTATGTTAAACCTGACCATCTTAATTATTTCCCCTATAATTTTGTAGAAGTAAGTGGGCTTTCTTTTAATCCCCTCAACTTACTGTATCTCTGTTGTAACTGAATCAATGCTACCTTTCAGTAAAGTTGGCTCCCTATATTTATAATTTGGTTTCTATAAATCTGTAAACTTTGAGAATAGTGATAATAATGATAATTGTACTCATCTTGGAGTTACTCCCTACCTCAGCCATGGTACTTCTCTAATTTCACCCTGTAGGAAGGAGGTAACTTTTTCTTTTAAAGCAGAGAAGAAGAAAGCAAGGAAGAAAGCATAAAGGCACTACAGCAAATTATTAATATGGAATTATAGTGGTAAAGGTGTGAATAGATGGATTAGGACCAGTGTATCAAGTGTACTGAAATACGGCAGAGGAGTAATATAAGAAAGTGCTATTTGGGGAATAACATGATGACAATGATAAAAGAGTGACATTAACACAACAAGGCGATTCCTTTTTCCAGTTTTCTTCTTTAACCCTGCCTCCTCTGCCCCACCAGTGCTACTTCTTTTTCTCCTCTTTATTTTTCTTTCCTGCTTTTTTTCCTCTTTCTTTCTGCCTTTTGTTATTCTTCACCTCTAATGATGTTGGAAACTTAGGGGCAAATCTAGTTTAGAACTAAATAGGAGTCATCATTGCCAAGTGAGAATATATATTTTGTCTCTTGGTGCTCTAAACTGGAAACCAAAATGGAAAAAATAATTAATTAAAGTGAATAGGAATTGGTGTCATGGGAGAAAATGCACATAGGCTTTTAAAATTCACAGTAAATTCAGTTACATACTAAAGCAGGTGACTTGTTAGGGGACTTCATTTTAAATATCTTCTCATTTATTCAAATGCTCATAGTATACTTTTTAAAGTACCTTGACCAAAAAAAAAAAAAAATCCTGGACACTGGAAAAAATTCTGAACTCATTAATGAATGGAAAGAACTGTCCTTGTTATGAGATTTGCTCTTCTCCCTTAAAATATGTTTCAGAAAGTTTTGCTGGTAGTCAATTATCAATTATTTCCCTCAAGTATATAATACCAGCCACCTAACGGCAACTGGTAGCCTATTTTGTAGCCAAGGTTTAATTTCTTCTTGCTTCAGGGTATCTCTGAGTTGATCTATGTGTCATTTAATGCTCTCTGAACATCAGATTATTTTCAATAGTCTATACAAAGAGCTAGATAAACTGAAGACGTTTAAAGTTCAGTACCTACATTTGCATAGAATGTTACAGCCTCACAGTCTTAGCAATCAACCTCCGCGGCTGATGTTTCAGTCCCTCACAGATAGCCTTTTAGAAAACAGTCTGGGAAGCTTTACCATAGCAGAGTCATTCTCCAGGCTCTCATCTGCATGCTAATACCCAGAATACTCTTCACGTTTATTCAGGGAGACTGTTTTATAGCAGAAATGCCATCTGAACTCTAAGAATAAACTAAACGGACTTGGGGGAACCGACGAGCCAACTGAGTTTTGATTTTTTTTTAAATAAATGTAAGTGATCATAAAAAGCTCAGCCTTCTCTAAGTAAATACAAAAAAAAAAAAGACCCTCTTTTAATATGCAAATACAAGAACCCCACATCAACACTGTGTTAACTCCTAATCTAATTTTTTTTTTTTTTTTTTTTTACAAATCTTTAATTTTGTGATCCCATTTCTCTGCCAGACTGCATTAGATTCATTGTTCGTAACTCAGCTCTGGATTTTCTGAGGCAGAAAGGCCAGGCAGGCAGCTTAAATATTGCCTTATTCTGTCAGAGATATCTGCAGACAGTTTCCATAGAGAGAGAGAGAGAGAGAAAGGAAGAAGGCAGAAATCTTATACATGGCTAATTATATGGGAATGATGTAAAATTTGGGAAAGATTTGTTCTCTTATTTTCTTAGTTTGTTCAGATGTCTTTGACATGAGAGGCTCAACCGTACAGCATGAATGATCTATTTTGAGAAAACTGACAAATAGAAAAGCGCATATTGTATTTGGTAGAACATCTGATGCCTTTAAAAGTTCCAGCACCTTTCAGCCAACCATCATGTTTTCTATCTGATGATAACTTGTTCCAAGTTGAATCACCATGGTTGGCTGCACTCTATCATACCTTTGGATTAGGAAAGTGGAACTTAGAACTTTGTGAAGTATTTCTTGATTATTCACAAGTTAACTCCTGATTGAAATAGGCTGCAGCAAAACACCCGGGTTATCCCAGCACACAGCAAGAGCACTGAACTGTGATTCAGCAAATTGACCTTCAGAGACTATTATGACCTTCAAATTGCCACTGACAGTGATACGATTTTCTTATTTTATTTTTTTCAGTGGAGTTTGATGGTAAACTCTGGAAAGGAGGGGAATTACAACAATTTCTTTGATAATCTGTAGGGTATAGAGATAAGTGATATGTATAGGTATTTTAGTTAATCAGAAAACTAATATTTCAATTTCAATGTTAATTCTTATTTGAAAGAATATATAACTGCCTTCTTAGAATGTTAAATTCTGTTGAAAAGAACAAGGTCTGCTGCTAGACATATATCAATAGCCCTTTTTTGTTTTATTTTGTATTAGTAAACATTCTTTTGAACCCATTTGTGAAGCATTTGTGAAGTTATTTTATAAATAAAATCTTGTAACACTTCAAGTTTTAGCATTTCATGCTAAGGTCATGTTGACTTTAAATATGCTGAAATGATTTACATTCCAAAACACGCAGCATTTTTCTCAATGACACTGATTCTAAACTCACATTCTTAAAATTTACAACTTGAGGGTGAAACATAGCTACAAACAATGGCAGTTATAGCCAATATCTCCTGGTTTTTGTTCTAATCTAAGAAGTTAAAAAAGACTGTTGCCACTTCAAGAATTTAGATATCATGAAGAGCATGTTCCTGAAGATTTTAATGTGCATGTAGATGCTCAAGTCATTCAATTGTTCAGTTCAGTTCAGTTGCTCAGTCGTGTCTGACTCTGCAACCCCAAGGACTGCAGCACGCCAGGCCTCCCCGTCCATCACCTACCCCCGGAGTTCACCCAGACTCATGTCCATCAATTTGGTGATGCCATGCAGCCATCTCATCCTCTGTGGTCCTCTTCTCCTCCTGCCCTCAATCCTTCCCAGCATCAGGGTCTTTTCAAATGAGACAGCTCTTCACATCAGGTAGCCAAAGTACTGGAGTTTCAGCTTCAGCATCAGTCCCTCCAATGAACACCCAGGACTGATCTCCTTTAGGATGGACTGGTTGGATCTCCTTTCAGTCCAAGGGACTCTCAAGAGTCTTCTCCAACACCACAGTTCAAAAGGATCAATTCTTCAGTGCTCAGCTTTCTTTATAGTCCAACTCTCACATCCATACATGACTACTGGAAAAACCATAGCCTTGACTAGATGGACCATTGTTGACAAAGTAATGGCTTTGCTTTTTAGTATGTTTTTTAGGTTGGTCATAACTTTTCTTCCAAGGAGCAAGCATCTTTTAGTTTCATGGCTGCAGTCACCATCTGCAGTGATTTTGGAGCCCCCAAAATAAAGTCTGTCACTGTTTCCACTGTTTTCTCATCTATTTGCCATGAAGTGATGGGACTGGATGCCATGATCTTAGTGATGATTTTAGCCAATACAATTGTAGTCAGACAGAAAATATGAGGATAGGAGTGAATGCTGCAAAGACTTCATTCTGAGGTATTTTTTAAGTGAGTTACTCAATTTTTGTGAATTTTTATGAGAGCAATTTTGTTTTTTTGGAGGAGAAATTTACATATTCCTTAAAAGTGAAGTCTTTCGAATACACATTGAACTATTTGAAAAAGAGGTCAGATGACTTAAAGAGTTCACATTTCAAATTAAGAAGACATACAGATGGCCAAGAGGCACATGAAAAGATGCTCAACATGCTAATAGAGAAATGCAAATCAAATCTACAATGAAGTATCACCTCACGCCAGTCAGAACGACCACCATCAAAAAGTCTACAAACAGTAGATGCTGGAGAGGGTGTAGAGAAAAGGGAGCCCTTCTCCACTGTTGGTGGGAACATAAATTTGTACAGCCACTATGGAGAACAGTATGTAGGTTCCTTAAGAAACTAGAAATAGAGTGACCGCATGACTAGCAAGCATACTCAGGCATATTTCTGATGAAAACACGGTTTGGAAGGCTATCTGCACCCTAGTGTTCACCGCAGCGCCGTTTACAATAGCCGAGACATAGAAGCAAACCCAAGTGTCTACCAGCAGATGAATGGATAAATAAGACGTGGTCCATGTACACATTAAAATACTACTCAACCATTAAAGAGAATGAAATCATGCCATTTACAGTAATATGGATGGACCTGGATATTACCATACTGAATGACATAAGTCAGAAAGATAAAGCCAAATATTGGGTGCTATCTCTTATATGGAGAATGTGCAAAATGTGATGCAAATGAACTTATTTACAAAGCAGAAACAGACTTACAGACTTTGAGAACAGCATTACGGTATGGTGGGGGCCAAGGGCAGAGGGGAGGGAGTGATGGGGAGTGTGGGCTTGACATATACACACGGCTGTATTTAAAACAGATGGCTGAAGGACCTGCTGAGCAGCACAGGGAACTCTGTTCAAATATTCTGTAACAGCCTAAATGGGGAAAGAATTTTAGAAAGAATAGACACAAGTTACGCCTGACTGAATCACTTGGCTAGGTACATCTGAAACTAAGACAACATTGTTAACTAACTATGCTCCAATGGAAAAATATATATATTTTTAAGTGTAAAATAGACACCTAAGGCTTCCTTAACTTCCTTCTGGCTATAAGGGAAAGAGAGAGGCCAAGTCTTGTGGCTCCTCCACCCCTACCACTTCAAGCAGCAACACCCTTATGTATACACGGAGGTCATTTCCTAAGAACTAGCCCCATGGGTTAAAAAAAAAAAAGCCCTTGTAGGACTGTGGGTAAGTGAATTAGAGTTATCACTGGTCTCTCTCTATTGACAGAAATTCAGTCCATTATTGACTGTTCTAGATGATATAAATTTCATTCTAATACTGACTCAGAATGTTACCTTATTTAATTGCCATTTATGCATTCATGTTTTTTTCAATTTGTTACAATTCAGAAGAAATATAATCTCTGTTGCATGTTCAGTTCAGTTCAGTTCAGTCGCTCAGTCGTGTCCGACTCTTTGCAACCCCACGAACTGCAGCACACCAGGCCTCCCTGTCCATCACCAACTCCTGGAGTTTACTCAAACTTATGCCCATCGAGTCTGTGATGCCATCCAGCCATCTCATCCTCTGTCATCCCCTCCTCCTCCTGCCCCCAATCCCTCCCAGCATCAGGGTCTTTTCCAATGAGTCAACTCTTCACATGAAGTGCTCAAAGTGTTGGAGTTTCAGCTTCAGCATTAGTGCTTCCAGTAAACACCCAGGACTGTTGCATGTTAGAAATCCTCAAATGTTTGGAAATACTTCAACATAACCAGTATTTCACTGATCAATTTCAAATATCATGTCTCCTACTTCAAAATCATAAGCCATAGAAACACAGCATGTATTTTTTTGTTATTGTTCATTTATGAGCATAACTGTTGGCAAACTACCTGTGCACATTGTTACTGAATGTTTTGGAGATGTTATTTAGCATGGGAGGCTGTTTAGTTTATCACTGACTAGACTCCAGGTTGCTAAGCTTTGCTAAATCCATGTATATCATCCTGTATTCTGCTAACTTTTGCTTCAGGTATTGGTTATGCTTAAGACATCTCATTTGCTTATAATCTTTATAATGCACAAGTTGGATAAAATAAATCCCTCCAGATCAAATTAAATAATCAAATTCTATTCATTTAATAACATTAATTTCATACTGAGCTCAATGTCAATAAGCTATAGGATAAAGACTTTTTAAGCAGTTTTTAGACAGTATTCTTACACTATGTGATAGGTGTTTTTCTCTTAACTGAATAGTAAATGGGGCTTAAAGTGTACTCATAGGATAACAAGAGTATACTGACTTAATATCGTAAGGATTAGAAGGCATTCTCCATTTCTCCTTAATCATATATCACATAATACCATGATCTACATGGAACACCACTTATTTATTCAACATATAATACTGGAGAAACTGTAATTTTCAATATTATGCTAAATATTAATAATACAAAAAAGTTAGGGATGTACTCTCCAGTTTTAAGGATACAACATTCTAAAGGGAAGAGAAATAAAATAAATAATTAAAATTCAGTGTTTCAAAGCAATAAAAGAGGCATATCCCAAACTGAGCAAACTAATCTTTCTGGGGATATTCAGAAAAGCAGAAAGGAAGTGATAGTTGAACCAACTACTGAAAACATTAGGACTCAACCGTCTGCTGTTTTTAAGAAGATAACTTTCAATATATAATTAAAGGCAGTGTGAAAGCATAAGGATGATCAAATAATGCTATAGCATGCAAAAACTAATCAAAAGAAAACCAAAGCTGGCCTCATTAACATAAGAGCAGTATATTCTTCAAGATAAAAGCTATTACCAGAGACAAAGAAGTCAGTTTTAATAGCAAAATAGCTAATCCTTTAAGAAGCAATTGTAATATCATATGTCTATGCACCAATAACAGAACTTCAAATTATATAAGAAAAAATAAATAACTAGTGGGAGAAAGAGATAAACCCACATTATAGCGAGAGATTTTGACACCCTCCCCCCATTCGCAGTGTTTGAGTGAATGAATAGGACATTTTCAACCAAATTAATTTGACATTTATAGATGACTGCACCTAACAAATGCAGAACATATATTATTTTAGGTATGTGAAACATTTTCCAAAATACAACCTCAAATAAGCCCAATAAATAACTGAAATCATATAAAGCATTTTCTTTGACAACAAGTAGTTAAACTAAAAATCAATAGCAAATATAAATAGAATATTCATTTTTTGGAATTGAATCAGTGCACTTCTAATAAATAAATAACTCATATTAAAGTATGAATGGCAAGTAAGCTAGAAAATATTTCAAACTGGATGAAAATGAAAAAGTTAAATATTTATGGGATGTAGCAAAAGCATTACCTAGAGAAAATTTTAAGAACGAAAATATCTGCTAGAAAAGAAAAAAATCAAATTGATTTAATCATTTACTTTCAAGCCCTCAAATATAGACAAAAGAATAGGAACTAATAAAATAGATAACTCAACAGCAATAGAAACATTTACTAAACTTAGAGTAGTTGTTTGATATTTTCATAAAATTAATAAAATCTTAGCACGACCAATAGAGAAAAATAAAAGAGAAAATACAAACCACCATCATTTAGAACATCATTAGATCCAAGGCGCATGAAAAGTACAGTAAGAGAACATTAAAAACAGCTTAATGTGTAATATCAATAAGTGTGAACACATAGATTAAATGGAAAGATTCTGGAAAAATAGCTTACTGGGGCTTTCCTGGTGGTCCTGTGATTAAGAATCCTTCTTGCAATGCAGGGGATGCTGGTTTGATCCTTGGTCCAGGAAGATTCCACAGGACAATTAAATGGCTGTTTCAGGGCAATTTAAACCCAAGTGCCACAACTACTGAGGCCCAATGCCAAAGCCTGCAATCCAGAGCCTGCCCACTGCAGCCCGCGAAGCCCAAAGGCCCTGGGCCCACGCTCAGCCACAAGAGAAGCCGCCCAGTGAGATTCCCAAGCACCGCAACTAGAGAGTGGCTACCGCATTCTGCAACTAGGGAAAGCACACACACAGCAAAGAAGACACAGCACAGACCAAAATAAAAAGCAACAAAATAAAATCCCTCTATTTGCAAAGGAGATTGGAGCTGTGAAAGTTAAAGTCTTCCCCCAAAAGTTACTCTAAGTATATGGTTTTACTCGTAGATTTTCTCAAGCACTAAGGAGGGAAATATTGTCACGCTTAAAAAAATATTTCCAGAAAAATAAAAGGAATAATAAGTACTTTCATTTCACTTTAAGTAGCCAGAATGGTACAAAGACCCCCCAAAAGAAAATTCAAGGTAAGAAAAATTAAGGACCAATATTCATAAAGATACTATAAAATTGGCAAATAAGTAAAATACAGCAATATTCAAAGTTCATAATGTATCCTGATCAAGTGTTATCACAAGGAAATCTTTTATCATTGAAGAAACATGAAGTATTTCCTAAATATAGAAAAATCAGTTAGCTAAACCAATACCCGTTCATAATACAGTGTCTCAGTGAGTAGAAACAGAATTGTCTCAATAAAGGGCATCTATAAAACAAAAAAACAAGAAATATATAATGCCTTACATCATTCTTCATGGTGAATTACTGGAAGCATTTCCTTAAGATCAAGAAAAAAGGAAGGATGTCCTCTTCCAGACTTATACTCCACATACTACTGACATGCAAAGTTCCTTACAGTCTAAAAATACAAAAGTAAAAGGAATCAAGGGCACAAATGTTGAAAAGAAAGATGTGCTCTGTATTTACATGGAGACAGTGTGTGTGTACATAGACAATTCAAGGATATCTAATACACAAACATTAAAAGTAATCCTTATATTCAACATGGTGGCAAAACACAAGTCCATTATAAAAAAAATAAGTGCAGTTGACCCTTGGACAACTTGGACTGCATAGGTTCACTTATATACTAATATTTTTAAATAAATATACTGGAAAATTTTTGGAGCATTGCAACAGCTTGAAAAAGAACTCATAAAAACCTCATAGATGTACTATATAGGTTAGAAATATCCAAAAAATAAGAAAAAAGGTAAATCATGGTTGCATAAAATATATGTGGACACTAGTTCATACTTTTATAGGCATAAGGTAAGTGATATTTAAAATACAATTAATAATGGGTTAGTTTTCATTCTGTTTTGTAACTTTGTTTTGAAAAAATTGCATGAGTAAAATGCACCCTTTCCACTTTTCTCCCTTTCCCCACCTTTTCCCTCCACTTCATTCTCCCTCCCTCTTTCTTTTTTTTTCCTCCCTCTTTCTTAATTGAAGAAACAGCACATCTGCCTGTTTTCATAGGTGTTTTTTTATGTAAACAATGCTTCCAAAATGGTTTTATGAATATAACTGCAGTACTGTATGCCTTAAAATTTTACAATGATTCATTCATTGGTGGATATGCTTGACTACTGTAAAGCAACCACACTGTTTCTTATTATCAGTGCATATGAACTGTGATGCCTGTACTTAAATATAAATTTCTGTTTCACATTATCTTTTCATGTTTGGTGTCAAGTGTTGGTCATACATATAATATCTATAGTGTTTTGTATCCTATAAGACAATATTGATGTAGGTACAATTTATCTTGTAAACAGATGATGTAAATTGGTTATATTGATACATACAGTTCCACAAATGTATTTTATCTTCCTTACAATTTTCAAATAGCACTTTTTTACTGTAGCAATACAGTTAATTTAAAACTATTATTATGACATGAAAAGAACCAAGAATATGCAAAACTATCTTAGAAAAGAACAAGTTTAGAAGACTTATATGACTTCCTTACAAGGTCTTCTGTAAAGCAGTTAATGCAGTTGGTATCAATGTAGGACATTATAAGTCAATAATTCAATATTCAATTCAATAATTATTGAATTCAATAATTCAATAATAATTCCTAAATCAATAATTAGGACATTAGAGACAGATCACAAAGAATCATATGGATAATTCTCTACAAACATGCTAAAACTATTCATTGGGAATAATAGTCTTTTGAAGAAGTTCTGCTAAAATATTTAAATAGTTATGAGGAAAGAGAAATAAGCCTCAAACTATATGTCATATCAAACAAAAATTTATTCATGCACATTTCTAGACCTAAAAACAGGAGGTGATATATAAACTTTCTAATGGGAATCAGGTGAGAATACCTTCATGACCTTGATATAGGCACCATGTTCTTATTCAAGATACACATACATGGACTTCCCCAGTGGTAGAGTGGATAAGAACCCACCTGTCAAGGCAGGGGACACAGGTTCGATACCTGGTCTGGGACGATTCCACGTGCCACGGGGCAGCTGACCCACGTGCCACGACTTCTGAGTCTGTGCAGAACAGCCTGCAAGCCACCACAGGAGACCCTTCCACAGCCAGAGGCCGAGCACTGCAGCCAGAGGGCAGCCCTGCTCACGGCAACGCGGCAAATCCCACACAGCAGTGAGGGCCAGAGCCGCCAAAACAGATTAATTCAAAAAAAGATACACCTCAGAACACCAGCAGCCACATAAAATGAAAACGGCTTCTCAAGAACAGCACCCAAACACTGACTTAAGAACATATAAGCAAAGTGTGTATTAGACAAACTCTCTCTAGGACACATAATAATTTCCCACAATAGAATAATAATTATTATTATAATAGGGCAAATCTAAAACATGGATAAAATACTTGTGCTGCTACATTACAAAGGATGATATAGGACCGATTGATAAAATCAATAAAAAAGTACTCAATATTACCAGTGATCAGGAGAATGTAAATTAAACCCAAAATTCAGTACCATTTCACACTCACCAAAGAACTAACATTATAAAACTGACAAGGTTTGCAATATGTCGGCAAGGATATGGAACAACTGGATGTGGATGTCTAATATACCATAAGAGACACTGTAAAATAGCACAGTCCCATTTTTAAAACAATTTGCATTTGCCAAATAAGTCCATTCCCAAGCATTTTTACAAGAAAAATTAAAATTTGGATACACAAAAGACCTCTACAATGTTGCATAACAACATTGCTCATGATAGCCACACAATTAAAAATGATCCAAATAGCCAAGAGCAGAATGGATAAGTAAATTTTGATATATTCACAGAATGCAATGATCATCAGCAATTGAAAAAGAACAACCTACTTGATACTTGCAGCATGAACATCATGAACTTGCAGCATGAACATCAGAACATCATGCTGAGTAAAAGAAGCCAGACAACAAAAATATATATCCTATATGGATGACTTATTTGAAAGTTAAGATCAAGCTAACTTTATCATGTTAGAAATCCTGACAGTGGTTGAATTGGGGGTTGAAAAGAGAATTGATTGAAAATATGAGCAAAGGAATTGTCTGAGATGATGGAAATGTTTTATGTATTGATTAGATGGTGGGTTATAAAGAGAAATACATCTGTCAAAACTCAAACTGTATATCTGTCCATTTAACTGCATTAAAAATATTCTTTAATAAAGTAGACAGAAGATTTAAATAGACATTTCTCCAAAGAAGACATACAGATGGTCATGAGGCATATGAAAAGATGCTCAACATTGCTAATTATTAGAGAAATGCAAAGCAAAACTCAGTGATATCACATCAGTAAGAATGCCCACCATTAAACAATAATAATACAATACAATACAATATAAACAATAATAGCTGAAGCGGGTGTGGAGAGAAGGGAACCCTCCTATACTGTTGTTAGGAATATAAATTAGTACAGCCACTATGGAAAATAGGATGGCGGTTCCTTAAGAAACTAAAAATAGAACTGCCATATAATCCAACAATTCCATTTCTAGGCATATTTCTGGAGAAAAACATGGTTTGAAATGACACATGCATCCCAAGGTTCATTGCAACAGTATTTACAATAGCCAAGACATGGAAGCAAACCTAAATATCCACCAACAGATGAATGGATAAAGAATATGAGCTACATATATACAAAGAAATATCACTCAGTCATTAAAAAGAATGAAAGAACGCTATTTGCAGCAACATGAAGAGATCTGGAAATTATAATAATAAGTGAAGTGAGTCAGAGAAAGAAAAACGTCATATGATATCTCCTATATGCAGAATCTAAAAATATGCAATAAACTTATTTACAGAACAGAAACAGACACACAGACTTAGAAGATGAACTTAGGGTTACTGGAGGGGACAGCTAGGGAGTATGGGATTGCATGTACACAATGCTATCTTTAAAATAGATAGCTAATAAGGACCTACTGTACTGCACAGGGAACTCTGTTCAATACTCCATAATAACCTAAAGGGGAAAAGAATTTGAAAAAGGATAGACACAGTATGTATATAATGGAAACATTTTGTTGTATACCTGAAAATAACACAACATGGCTAATCAACTATGATCCAATATAAAATAAAAGCTCAAGAAAACGCATAAAGTTAAAGTAAACAAAAATGGTGTAATTATAATTATAGCAATATATATTTATACATGACAATATTTATAGGCACAATATATATTTGTATAGCAATTTATAGGAATAATAATGAATATTAAAAGGAAAATTTTAATTACAGACTGCTAAAATATTTGGATTTTTTCCTAGAAAACTGGACATAATGTGTAAATATCAACATTGTCAAAATTAGAAAAATAAATATATGTGATAAAAACGTTAATTACTGGTGTTTGAAGTAATTGATATCCTTTCTCATCTACTTTGTAATTTGGACTTAATTAATTAATACATATATACATCCAGGAAACGAATCAAAACATCTCTTCTGTTACCTATGAAGCCCGACTTGAGAATGTAGGTTAGGTGAGTGAGGACAGTGGACCCTGGAATACTCCTCCCTCAATTAAAGGCCTGTGTTTCCCTAGTTACTGTCAGGGCCGCCAGCCCCCTGCCCCCGCCCCACGGGTGGGGCATTTCCCCCTAAAATGCCTGAAAGTCACCAGGAGATGAGCACGCAGGCCATCTTCAGGAGGGAAAGTTTTCAAAAGAGAAGATGGATGGAAGGGAGTGTGGAGGTGGAGGACGAGGAAGGAGAGAGGAAGAAAGGGAAATAGAGGCTCAGCGCGGCTGAGCCTAACAGAAAGATTTGCCAGAACCATCAAAATGTGTAGCCGGGAGAAGTCTAACTAAATGTGCTTCTTCTCCAGCAAACTGCTTCAAAATGAATTAAATATGAATGACTTTCGGTTGGCTACACATGCTCCAATTTACCATAAGCACCCCAACTCCCTTTTTCTGATACTGGATTTAAATCATATATTTATTTTACCTGTCAGGCACCCACTGGCACTGCTAATTATTATTCAGATAAATAAATCTGGATCTGTTAATAGTAAATGAAACTAGATGTATAAAAAATAAAAGAGATATTGATGAAATTCAGATTTATTAAGAAAAGGTATGATTTTGGAAGTTTTCTTTTTGTCTGCCTAATTATTACAATTATCTCTGTTTCAAAGGCCCTATACTGTCTGCTGAATATTCTTTTTGTCAATTCTCTATACTATTTTTTGGAGAAGGCAATGGCAATCCACTCCAGTACTCTTGCCTGGAAAATCCCTGGACGGAGGAGCCTGGTGGGCTGCAGTCCATGGGGTCCCTAAGAGTCGGACACGACTGGGCGACTTCACTCTCACCTTTCACTTTCATGCATTGGAGAAGGCAATGGCAGCCCACTCCAGTGTTCTTGCCTGGAGAATCCCAGGGACGGGGGAGCCTGGTGGGCTGCCGTCTATGGGGTCGCAGAGAGTCGGACACGACTGAAGCGACTTCGCGGCAGCAGCAGCACCTTTACTAGTTTTATTGGCCACTAATAAAAAGGCTTCTCCACTCTAGAAGACAGTCTTTCCCCATATCCAAATAATAGGTGACAAGCAAGCAACTGAAACAGACCTTAACAGCTGCAACCTGGGTCTTCCACACTGATTTAAAATGGCTAGTAAGTGGGTAGTGAAAACCATCTTAAAGAACTATCAAAGGTGATGCCTGTTATTTGAGGAAAGTTTCAGAATCTGAGTTATATCTAGAAGTGATTCCTGAAAACACAGTTATACTGTGGCCCCAACACTTCAGTCCTCTGCAGCTTCAGCCTCTCACACTCTGTGCTGTGTTAGCAAGACAGAGTCCTCTGAGGCTTTGAAAGTGTGTCTGTGGCTTGAGAGTCTCCTCTTCCTTTGGCAGTCAGTATATTTTATTTAAGCGGTGGGCTTGAGCGCCGTGCTGGTTCCTTTGTAAATTGGAGGAAAGCCTTTGGGTTAAAATAATCTAGTGAATCAGCCCCTATTGAAACTCTATTTTTATGCCCCACAACTTTAACATTAGCTTTGATCTCTATAACCATTTTATGTACTTCTTCACATTATTTAACTTCCTTTTCATTTAATATGAAAAAGAATCTTCACAATTACTTACCATAGCAACCGCTGCAGAAGTAGATTCAAATGCCAAGACTGGCACAGAGCTCACAGCTGATATAATCATGCCGAACAGTTTGCAGCATGACCCTGCGTACTTATTTCAAGGCTTTTGTATCCTGATGAGAGCAGTCAATGTACCAGAAGTGGAATTTGTTTTTAATCAGCACATACAAATATCACCACTGTCATCATCATTATCAACAACAATCATAACAGCAAAAACTATCTTGAGTGCTTCTATATAGTCTCCAATGCTATACTTCATGGAACATTCCATTCCACATTAAATGGTAAAATATCAATTGCATAATGATAAAAAAATGTTACCAATGCATGCATCATATGCACACACACACCCATCACTGAATGGTGTGCAATACACAAAGGCGAAAAATATATGTAATGTACACACACACACACACACACACACATATACACAGACTATTCTCGAAATTTATAAACAGATCATTTTAGAAGGAACATGATTAAAATTTTTATTAACATAAAATTTATGTGACAACATATTATATATTGTCTCTATACATATATGTACATGGTTTTAACATACTTTACTTTTCAATTTCTCTTTATTGTTTACTAGAATCCTTTACTTCATTTATATTACTTTTGAATTCTTATATTTTTCCATAAAAACTTCATGCAGCTAATCATAAGAAGGGTGGCTATGCTTTCTAGTGCTATCTTGCCTTAAGATACAACTAATTTTACTCCTTCCCTTTTCCTACTCTTCACTGAAAAACGCACACACGTATGTACATGTATGTATCTGATCTATCTTTACCTCTTTGTGTAGATTAGGTTTTGCTCTGGTTCCTGAAAAAGCATCAGTTAGCAAGAGAAATACAATCTGTATTCTCATGAAACTTGAAATATTTTAGGGGAAATAAACATTAGATATAATAACAGATTTCAGTTGTGATATTTGCAGTCTCACTATCACCCAACTGGATGTCTGTTAATTTGGTTTTGGACAAATTAAACTAATTAATTTGCTTTTCTCCCAAAATTTACATGTTTTCTACTGATGTTGACATTTGATAAGTTGAAAACAAAGTAGTACAATATTAATTGATAAAAGGCATGGGTGGAACTTTCTAATACTTGCTTGATACCAAATAGCGATGTTAACGATAAACTTCAAAGAGAATGATATCAATGATAATTTTCATAGAAGTATTTCTGGTTTTAAAATACTGTAGGAAAGATAAGGTGTAAGTTTTGGATTGTGAATCATACAGTTAATGGTGACAACTTGCTACGGAGATTACTTTTTAAATCGAATATGATACAAAAGGAGCTGCTATGTTAAAAAAAAAGTTATAGTGTATACACTTAAAATTAAGTTGATATGGACAAAATCAGTGCTCCTGAAGCTCCTAATTTTCAGATAATTGGAAAATTAGTATAACGATTTTTAAATGCAAAAAATCAAGTGAATCAAAATGCCTAAAAGGCAGAGGGAAGATCAAGATGGGGAAGAAAATGAGGAACTCACCTCCCCACATGAGCATGTCAAAAACACATATATGTGGGACGATTCGCAGAGCCCAGGTGCGCCAGGGTGGGCGCGGCGGGCACTCACTCAAGCAGAGCCACGGACGCGCCCCCGGCGTCTGAGGGCAGCGGGCCATCAGGACTCCTGTGGCCGTCCCCTGCGCCGGCCCGGGTGGCCGCTGCAACCCGCTCCCTGCAAACCACCGCCGGGTGCTTGGCCGGCGGGGGTCACAGCCGGGGGGATACATGATCAGGGGCTACACGGGGTCACAGCCGGGGGTATGTATGATCAGGGGCCACGCGGGGGTCACAGCCGGGGGACGTACAATCAGGGGCTATGCGGTGGTTACAGACAGGGAGGACATATGATCAGGGGCTTTGCGGGGGTCACAGTTGGGGGACACATGATCAGGGGCCACGCGGGGGTCACAGCCGGAGGACATATGATCAGGGGCCACGCAGGGGTCACAGCTGGGGGGACACATGATCAGGGGCTACACGGGGTCACAGTCAGGGGACCCATGATCAGGGGCCAGGCGGGGGTCACAGCCGGGGGACATATGATCAGGGGCCACGCGGGGGTCACAGCCAGGGGGACATATGATCAGGGGCCATGCGGGGGTCACAGCCGGGGGACATATGATCAGGGGCCATGCGGGGTCACAGCCAGGGGACAGATGATCAGGGGCCACGTCTGAGTGCAGCTCAGAACACTGACTTTGCAAGTGCATCGGCCCTACTTGCTTCTGGAATCCCGTCCTCTGGGGAAACCGTCCTGGGACCTGGAGAAGGGAAAACACAAAATTGAAGGGAAGGGAGGCAGCCCCAGCCGAGGCGCAGGGCTTCTGCTCCAGCCAGTCGGGAGCAGCCCCTTCCGCAGACCGACGATGGGCACGTCCCGCCTCCCACCCCGCAGCGGGCAGCTCCACCACCCGCACCAGCACCATCGCCTCTTCCGGAGTGACAGCTGCCTGCCCTCGGGGGAACGGTGTGGCTGGTGTCCCCTCCGAGGCCCGGAGCATACGGAGTCTAACAGGAAGCTCCCACATGAGAACACCCCTCCAAGACCACGATAACAGCTTCACCTGAATTCACAGAGACAGAGCGTAAGGAAGAGGGATCACACTCAACTGAAAGAGCCAGAGAAAACCCCTGGAAAAATCACGAAATAGTTAAAATTCACCAAATAATTCAAAACATTGGTAATCAAGATTTTTCTTACTGAATTAGGGAAGAGAATTGATACAAACACAGCTCATTTAAACAAGCAACTAGAAAATGTTGAAAAGATCTGGTCAAGAATAGTTAATTCAAAATTTGAGATAAAATGCTCAAATGACACAGAAGAATGAATAAGTGACATCACATCCTCTTAAATTAGAAGAATTAATATCATTAAAATGTCTATGCTATTCAAAGTAATCTATAGATTTAATACAGTTCCTCCCAAAACTTTTCACAGAACATTTTCCACAGGGCAAATAATTGTATAGTTCACCACTAGTGCCACCTGGGAAGCCCATATGAAACCACAAAAGATAACAAATTGCCAAAGCAATCTTGAGAAAAAGAAAAAAGCTGGAAGCATTTCCAGACTTCAGACTGTTCTACAAAGCTACACTAATCAAAAGAGCATAGTGCTGGCAAATAAAAGTGACACATAGATCAATGGAACAGAATAGGAAACTCAGAAATAAATCTGTACACCTACAGTTAATTAATCTACAATAAAGGAGGCAAAAATATACAAGTAAAAAAAAAAACAGTTTATTTAACAAGTGGTGCTGGGAAAACAGGGCAGCCACGTATAAAACAATGAGATAGAACATTCCATCACACCATACAAAAAAATAAACTCAAAATGGTTTAAGATCCTCAATGTAAGATGGAAACCTTAAGCTCCTAGAAGAGAGCATAGGCAGGACACATTTTGGTCCAAAAAAAAAAAAAATTGTTATGATTTATGTTCAGCCTCCTAAGCAAAAAAAATAGAAGTAAAAATTAACAAGCAGGACATAATTAAACTTAACAGAAAACCATCAACAAAAAGACAAGACAACCTACAGAATAGGAGAAAATATTTGTGAATGATGTGACTGACAAGGAGTTAATATCCAAAATCTACAAAGTGCTCCTACAACTCAATATCAAAAAAATAATAAAAAATGGACAGATCTGAATACATATTTTCCAAAGAAAATACACAGATGGCTAGTAGTCTCATGAAAAGATGTTCAACATCACTAATTATTAGAGGAAAGGAAATCAAAATAACAATGAGATATCACTTCACACATGTCAGAATGGCTATTATAAAAAGTCTACAAATAACAAATGCTGCAGAGGATGCAGATAAAAGGAAACCCTTGTACAATGTTGTTATTTAGTCTCTATGTTGTGCCCAACTCTTTGGCAACCCTATGGACTGTAGCTGCCAGGCTCTTCTGTCCATGGGGTTTCCCAGGCAAGAATCCTGAAGTGGGTTGCCATTTCCTCCTCCAGGGGATCTCCCTGACCCAGGGATCCAACTTGTGTCTCCTGCTTGGCCGATGTATTCTTTATCACTGAGCCACCTGGGAAGCCTTGTACACTTTTGGTGGGACTATAAATTGGTCCAGCCACCATGACAAACAGTATATAGTTTTCTTAAAAACCAAAAAATATATGATCCAGCAATTCTACTACTGGGTATATATTCAGATAAAATGAAAACACTAATTTGAAACACTAATGTGAAAAGATAGATGTACCCCCAACGTTCATAGCAGCACTAACAGCCAATTGCCCTCCAACAGATGAAGGGGTGAAAAAGATGCTGTGTGCCTATATACAATAGAATATCACTCAGCCATAAAAACATAATGAAAACCTGCCATTTTCAGCAAAGTGGATGGACCTAAAGAACACTATGCTCGGAATAAGTCAGAGAATGACAAATATTGTGTGATTTCACATGTGGAATCTAAAAAATATCCAAATGAAGTGAAATGAAGAAGTCAAAGTTGCTCAGTCGTGTCTGACTCTTTGCGACCCCAGGGACTATACAGTCCATGGAATTCTCCAGGCCACAATACTGGAGTGGGTAGCCTTTCCCTTCTCCAGGAATCCAAATGAATGTATATGCAAAAATGAAACAGACTTCAGACATGGAAAACAAAGTTGTGGTTACTGAAAGGAAAAGAGAAAAGGGGATAGACAATTAGGGGTATGAGATTAACAGATACAAACTACTATGTATAAAATAAACAAGCAACAAGCATATATGGTATAGCACAAGTAATAATAGCCGTATCTTGCAATAACCTATGTTGGACTATATCTGAAAAAATACTGAATCATTATGCTGCACACCTGAAACTAATATTGTAAATTAACTGTACTTCAATTAAAAAAAACCATGAAAGACAATAAACTGTTGAATAAAAACAACCATGCTTTTAAAATGTGATGCTAATGAAAAAGACATATTTAAGTAAGTCCTTGAAAGGTTGATAAGAAGTAGGAAAACTGAAAGCACGGAAGTAATATGTGAAAGATATTCAGAGGGATAGTGTTTGCTCACTTTTAAACCTTATTAAAAGTAAGTAGGCAATGATGATGATATTTCTGAGAAAAAACTGCTTTCCCTTTGGAAAAAAGTAATAGCCAGATACTGACATTAAAGACAGTTGTGTGAGGAGTTTTCCAACCATAAGGTTTTGGTGTGGTTGAATATCTGCTATTTCCATTATGCTGATGAGAAAGTCTCTTAGAACAGACTCAGTCTCTATTGAAATAATGATATCACACCTCACAATGTCCATAAATAAAGTGCAGGAGGCTCACACGTATGATTAGCATATTTCCTCTCACTCTAATTCAAACGGAGGCTTTGTCTATAGAATAAATAGAGGTGAAAAAAACTCTTTTTCTTCAAGTTTAGTGTTCAATTTTCAGTTTATATTCAAAGAAAAGCTGTCTGTTTATGCAAGGTTATTCACAGGCTTCTTTCAGCTTTGGTGACCCGCACATTTCTGTGGGCTTCGTTAGTGGCTCAGACAGTAACGAATCCGCCTTGCAATGCAGTAGAGCAGGGTTCGATCCCTGGGTGGGGAAGGTCCCACGGAGAAGGGAAAGGGAACCCACTCCAGTATTCCTGCCTGGAGAGTTCCATGGACAGAGGAGCCTGAAGGGCCTCAGTCCCCGGGGTCGCAAAGAGTAGGACGTGACTGAATGACTAACAATTACACTTTCAAACATTTCTGTAATTCTAATTTCACGTAAGTCTGCTAAAAAGAGTAATAACACAGTCTGACTTGTACACAGTAACCTCATTCAGAATATGATTAATTCCACTATGCAAACTGACAAAGTACAAGAACCACAAACTCCAAGAAGTCTTTTGTGCACTTCTTCATTTTGGAAACAGACACAGATGTCATTTATTACCAGCTCCTTTTCTGGACCTCACTGCCCAGTTGCTTTCTATGATATTCCGATTCCTAAATATGATATTCACATTTTACTTTGCTCTATATAGAAATAAGAATCAACTTGGAATTTGAACATCATAAGACAAATACAAATTGACTTCATTTTAACACTCTTCTGTTCCATTTTATGATTTCATAAGATTTCTTTGATTTATCAAAACAGAGTTTGCAGTCAACTTTGAAGAGGTCATTTAAATTAAAACTGTTCCTTAATTACTTGAAGTTCCTTATATACTGGAAACACAGAAAGAAAAAAAAATTAGGACTTATTTGAAGTTGAATATCTTCTTAAGTTCAATGCTACTTTTAGAAAAATTCCCTATAAGGAAGTTTCCCAAGATGCAGACTTTCAAGTTAAAGATAAGCTTGGAGAAGTTTATTAAGAAGTATAATTGAGAGAACCCCCTGTGGAAGAAACAGAATTGGCCAGAGGAGGAGGAGGGAAGTTATACAGTCTCCATGAAGGTCTCAGATGACATCAAGAGCAAATGCAACCTTAGTATAGACCACTGGAATTACTCCAGGGGGTCATTAGATCTAGTGAACTAATCTGAGATGGGGATATCACTTTAGGAAAAGCAATTTCTTTTCAGCCAAGATGGTGGTAGAGAATTTTGAAAGCTAAGGGCCATTCCCAATTCCAATTGTGAAGATGGATCTGGGTGGCTCATCAGTGTTGAATACTGTCCTCTCTTTGAACAGCTTATGGATCAAATACTCACCTTCCGAGAGTGGTGTTGGCTGAATACGGTATCTACTCCTATCAAAATAAATCACTACCCCTTCATGTGGAAGGGGTACAGTACAGTCAACTTGCTGCTAAATGGATAGCTGGTCTTCTTTTTGTACGCTACCATATTAGGAACTCAGCCTTTGTATCTCCTACTGGGTGCTAGGACATTTGGCTATAGCAGTAGTTATATCTGCCCTCGAAAGTATTAATAGGAGCCCGTGATTTGGGGCCCATGTATAGCCTCTATTCTTGCCTCATAGCAACTGTGCTGACACAGAGGTGGCCTAGTGATACTGTCAGAACCATTGGTCTGCCCGATTGTGTAGTGTCCCCTCTGTTGCAGATACGCTCTGATGGATGTAAAATATTTTCAGTATAAGAACCCCTTCTCATATATCAATCACACATTTTTACCCCAGACTTTATTTTCTCTCATATGTTTTTTTCCTCCCTTCAGTTACTTGACCACGCAGTCAAGCAATTTGCTGCTCATGAATGTACATAAATTTTAACTTTGGGTCACTCTTCCCTACACATGGGTACAACACTTAAAGTGATACTCAGCTGAGAATTTCCCACAAAACATTATTTTTTAAGACCCTCTCTTATTGGGGCTGTATTATGGTCACTATCCATGAAGGACAGTGGCTTCAGGGTACTGAGCTCATCCACCCTTGAACCAAATTTAGGTGTGGCCTCCCTATCAACTGGTGATTAGAGATCAAACTGTCAGATTCACAGACATGAATTTAACAGGCACAGAGGCAACAGTAGAAAATCTGGGAGTCTGCGATATCTGTTCATGCAGTCTCAATGTGTCCTCTGGCCCTGATTATCCTTAATTTCTAACCTAAAGTTGCTTGCTGCTGAGCCTGTACAACTTTATAAATATGCAAGTCTGCTAGAAATTGGCTCAAAACTGGCAGTTTTGGCTGCATAGTTACTTGGTGTGACAGTGGTAAGTATATCTTCACCAGGGCTTTGTAGCCTGCCAACGATTTTTTTTCCCCCCAAATGTCTGTAATTAATTACTAAAGATCAAAGTGTGAAAAGTGTTAGTCACTTTGTTGTGTCTGACTCTTTTGATCCTATGGAATGTAGGCCACCAGCTTCCTCTTCAATGGGATTCTCCAGGCAAGGATACTGGGAGTGGGTAGCCATGCCCTTCTCCAGGGGATCTTCCCAACCAGAGATCAAACCCAGGCCTCCTGAATTGCAGGAAGATTCTTTACTGTCTGAGCCACCAGGAAAGCCCTGCATTTATTTTAGAACTTGAAGGATAGGTACCGTGATTCCCCTCTTGGGGTTTGTGATAAACTTCTCCTGGTGTCTTTTCTTGGTGTGGAAGAATTGGAAGGCGTAGGATTTGCTGGATCACACTGCTGAAGCTGCTCCGCCACTTGCCCTGCAGTTTGGACCCGTTAGAAAGTAATTTCCTCTCTAAGCCTGAAACCTGGAAATCTCTGTGTCACCTGGTTTATGGGTTAGAACAGTATTGTCAGATTGAACCCAAAGAGTTCTAACAGACATTGTATATATCACTCTTTGTGGTATGAGGGTTGCAATGAAACAATATATGCTTTATTTTAGAAGGATTATCTGGCATCCCCAGACTTCTGGACCCTAACATAATCAAATGATGTAATCGAGACTTAAAGTGTCATAAGATTTACTTCTCACATCTAGAGTATATACGTTTAAAGCATTAGTCACCTCTGGCTCATCCTGCGAAATTTGCAGCTGTGAATATAATGGCTCAGTGTGATTGTCTGTAGGATAGCAAGCTGGTACAAGTCTCCTGGCAGATGTGTTTGCAAGGAATGTGAGAGCCCAGTTGCAAGACTATAAATATATAATATGTTCCATTTCAACTGAATTTGAAATGTTTTTGATTACCCTTTCTGATAAAGATGGAAAACAATACATTTTCCAGATCAGTAGCTGCATATCATGTATCTGAGGTCATGTCACTCTGTTCTAGCAAAAATACCAGAGAGGACAGATAGAGGAATTAAAAGATAAGATCACTACCACTGCATTCTTTAGATTTTTAAGAGTAGCACTAACTTCGGTCTTCTCTCTCAGAATTTTATATTGTTTTTATTTTCTATTTTGGTCCAGGTCAGAGAGAATTTTCAGTTTTCCAACTGGCTTTCCCTATAATGAAAGTCCTTATCCACAGCCACTGAACTTCCCCTCTCAAATATATATAACTACCAAGTATGTGTTATCCAATTATACCTTTGGATAAATGTATAAATAGCATATTTATTTATGCTACATATTTATCTTAAAATGTATCAATAACATATTATGGAAGAAGAAAAGTACTCATTCTGCATGCCCACAAATCTAATGTGAGCTGGACATAAATCACAACTCAATAGTTACCTTGCTCCCATATGAGTATTCTTTAACAAGGAATCACTGATGATGCTTCAGATCCCCAGTATGACTAACAACTAGGAATCCATATCAGTCCTAAAAATTGCAGCTTCCCTTTTGCTAAGTATCTTGTTATCTGAATAAGTAATTACTATGTATACTTCTAACTGTATTTGAGAGTTCTTTAGTTGTTTCCAAGTCTGGAAATTGTTCTACATTCAGAATCTCAACTGGGAATTATAATCATTTTCTTTTTTTTTTTTTTTAAACATACACACACACGGATTTGCAAAAGTAATACAGGTCCTATATACATTTATCCTAGTTTTCTCCATGGTTACATCTAGCCTAAGTATAGTACAATATCAAACAGAAATTTTTTGTAACAATGTGTTCTTATAGTTCTATTGTTTGTCATATGTATAAATTTGTGTAACTACAATCATAAAATCTTTCTATCCCCTGAAGATCTCCCACCTGCTATACCATTAGAGTTACACCTCCCGTTTTTCTCAACATTCCAGCCTTTGAAATCTACTCATCTGTGTTCTATCTTTGCACTTTACCATTTAAAGAATATTATAAAAACGGAATCATACAGAATGTGATCTTTTGAGATTGGCTTTTTACACTCAGCATAAAGTGCTTCAGTTATATTTAAGCTGCTGCATAAATCAATCTCACCCTTTTTATTACTGACTTGTATTCCATGGAAAGGATGTAACTCATACAACCCTGACTTATTGAGGGACATGCTAGGTGTTTTCTGGTTTTGGTTATTACAAATGAAGCTGTTAAAAACAATTGTGTACAGGTGTTATATGACCATAATTTTCATTTCCTGGGATGAATACTGAGAATAAAATGCAGATTTTATGGCAAATGTATGTTTCTTTGCTTATAGACCACCAAGCTATTTTTCCCAGAGTGACTGTACCATTTTAACTGTTTTATTGTATTTCCACCAACCATGTACAGGAGTTGTAAAAGACATCCAGTTTTCCACATCCCAACCTTATCAGTACTGAGTAGGGTCACATTTGACTCCACCTTCCACTTCTCTCTTTCTCTCTGCTATTCAATGAGTATGTTAAATTTCTCTTTGTAGTCTTTATTTGCAGTTCCCTAATCATTTGTGATGTTGGAAATCTTTTCATGTGCCTACCATACAAACTGGAGAAGGCAATGGCACCCCACTCCAGTGCTCTTGCCTGGAAAATCCCATGGACGGAGGAGCCTGGTAGACTGCAGTCCACGGGGTCGCTAAGAGTCAGACATGACTGAGTGACTTCACTTCCACTTTTCACTTTCAAGCATTGGAGAAGGCAATAGCAGCCCACTCCAGTGTTCTTGCCTGGAGAATCCCAGGGACGGCGGAGCCTGGTGGGCTGCCATCTATGGGGTCACAGAGAGTCGGACACAACTGAAGCAACTTAGCAGCAGCAGCATATAAACACATTCATGTCCTTGGCATATAAGCACACATATATACTCTCTTTGGATTTTTTTTATCTATTAAATTTTGACATTTAGATATTCTAGATACAAGTGTTTTGTCAGATAAACAGTTCGCAGCTACTTTCTCTGGGTCTGCAACTTGGTTTTTTGGCCTCTTAACAGTCTTTGCAGATCAAAAGTTTTTGTTTTTGTTTTTGTTTTGATGAAACCAAATGGATCATTTTTCTTTTTATGGAATATGTTTTTGGTATCTAGCTTAAGAACTCTTTCCTAGCTCCAGTTTATATCAAATATTTTTGCAGCAATACGTTTTAAGGTTTTTTTAAAGTGTGAAGTTCAATGGAGTTCTTTTCTTTTTATGATTTGCTTTTTATTTTTGTTTTCCTGCAAATACCCAATTATTGACACAATGATTTTGAAAAGATTATCTTTTCTCCACTGTATTATGTTTGTACCTGTATCATAAATCTTTTTGTTATATTCCTACGAGGCTACTTCTAAGTTTCCTTTTTTGGTCCATAGATCTATGTGTCTACCCCTGGATAAACAGCTGTCAGATCCATTTATTCAAAACTCAAACATAACTAAACGCTTACAATGACCCCCACTAAAACATACATTCAAGACAAACTACTAAACCTTTGCAAAAGCAGGGGTTTTGTGGTCTTTTGACTCACTGTATCCATGTCCCAATCTTCCTAAGCTTTCAGATAAGCTGAGGTTTCATAGTAGCTGGTTTTCTTGAAAACCAGTTTCATACCATCAATTAAGGGGGTTGAATTGTTCAAACAGGCCTATTCAAGAACACTGACACTGTTTAAACCCTCTCACATCTCCTTAGAAAATCACCATTAGCGTAATGTTGTGATTATTTTTACTGGAGTGTGATTGCTGTAGAATGTTACATTAGCTTCTGCGGCACGGCCAAATGCATCAATTATACATATACACAATTCCCCTTTTCTGGGGTTTCCTTCCCAAGGTTCACCACATTGAGTGGTTCCTTGTGCTATACAACAGGTTCTCACTACTTGTCTATTTTATCCACAGTACCCAGAGTGTATAAATGTCAACCCCAACCTCTCAGTTCATTCCACCCTCCCTTCCCCCTTGGTGTCCATTAGTT
>CM035271.1:98545110-98591531 GCA_020226075.1 Hydropotes inermis | reverse complement strand
TGCCCTCCTCATCTGTGTCTCTCTTTCTGCTTCTCCAATAGGTTTATATGTACCATTTTTATCTAGATTCCACATATAAGCAATATTATACAAAATCTGTTTTCCTCTTTCTGACGTCACTCTGAATGACAGTCTATCCACATCTCTGCAAATGGGCCTATTTTGTTCTTTTTTATGACTTAGTAATATTCAGTAATATAAATGAAATCTTCTTTATCCATTCAACTGTTAATGGACATTTAGGTTGCCTCCATGTTTTGGCCCTTGTAAATAGTGCTGGAATGAATAATTGAAGTGCATATCTTTTTGAATGATGGCTTTCTCTCTGTATATGCCATGAAGTGGATTGTTGGATTATATGGCAGTTCTAGTTTTATATTTTTAAGGAACCTCCATACTGTTCTCCATGGTGGCTGTACCAATTTAAATTCCCACCAACAGTAAACAGTATAGGGAGGCTCCCTTTCCTCCACATCCTATCCAGGATTTATTGTTTGTAGATTTTTTAATGATGGCCATTCTGATGGGTTTGAAGTGATACCTCACAGTAGTTTTTATTTGCATTTCTCTAATAATGAGTAACATTGAGCATCTTTTCATGTGTTTGTTGGCCATTTGTATTTCTTTCAATAAATGTCTATTTAGGTCTTCTGCTCATTCTTTTTTTTAACTGAGTTTTTTTTTTCCCTGCAAAAAAATCCCTCTCTCTACAGTATTTGTAACAAACAATTTGATATAATTCTTTAACAGTGCATTCTTTAACTGCACTACAGTTGGAACATACGAGTCCATGGAAAAAATTAAAATTAATATGTAGGTAATGGAGTGTACATAGGAGCTTGGAATTGCTCTGGAATATACATGAGAAACTTAAAGGCTGTGCATAGGTACATGATGGTGGAAAACCCAGAAAACACGTGAGAAGGCATTATTCACTCACCACTGACTCACCGTGATGCAGAGCTCTGCTCTTCTTAAGCACTGAAAGTACCCCCAATAAAAACAGGCAGCTCCTCAGCAAAGAGTAGCAGGCCTATTGGTCCAAGTCATTTAAAGAAATCTCTGATTAATCATTAGCTGACTAATAAGATATTTGAGGAGAAAACTCAATAGCCACATGCTACAGTAAATGTACTGTATAGTATTAATCCAGAACAATCACTAAATCAACAAATAGCTAAAATAAGAAAAATCAGGAACAATAACAAAATCTTGCCAGAGGGAGAACAGAGTATCTGATTTCCAGAGTTCTCATATTATATCATCAAAGATATCCAGTTTTCAACCAGACGTTATAAAGTACACAGAGAAAGAGTCAAATATGTTGCATACACATAAAATCAAACTAGTACAAAAAATCTGCCTCTTAGGGGGTGTAGAGACTTTTAAATAGCTAATAAAATTATGTTTAAGTAACTGAAGAATAATATACAAGGAAGAAAAGTAAAAAGTATGAATATAATACATTATAAAACAGAGGATGAATAAAAAAGATATAAATTACATTAAAACAAAATGCAAACTCTGGAGTTGAAAAATACAAAAACCAAATTGAAAATTTACTAAAGACCAAAACAAAAGTTTAAGAAGAATCAACAAGCTTGAGTATAAATCCATTGAGATTATCCAGTTTGAGAATCAGAATAAAAATAAGATAAAAGTTATTGAACCATAGAGACCTGTGAAAAAAGTGTGAAGTGTTAAGTCACTCAGTCGTGTCAGATTCTTTGTGAATCCATGGACTGCAATTTGCCAGGCTGCTCTGTCTATCAAATTCTCCAGGCAAGAATACTGGAGTGGGTACCCATTCCCTTCTCCAGGGGCTCTTCCCCATCCAGGGATAGAACCTGGGTCTCCTGCATTGCAGGCAGATTCCTTACCATCCACCATTAAACATATTAAACTAAGCATAACAGTGGCCCCAGATGGAGGGGAGAAAAAAGGGAGTAGGAATTTGCTTGAAGAAATAATAACTGAAATGTCCCAAAAGATCAGTCCCGGGTGTTCATTCGAAGGACTGATGCTGAAGCTGAAACTCCAGTACTTTGGCCACCTGATGCGAAGAGCTGACTCACTGGAAAAGACCCTGATGCTGAGAAAGATTGAGAGCAGGAGGAGAAGGGGACAACAGAGGATGAGATGGCTGGATGGCATCGCCGACTCAATGGACATGAGTTTGAGTAAACTCCTGGAGTTGGTGATGGACAGGGAGGCCTAGTGTGCTGTGGTTCATGGGGTTACAAAGAGCTGGACATGACTGAGCGACTGAACAACACAAGACAAACCACTGCCCCAAGACCAGAGAGAGGGACTGGCCGATACGAGAGCCTTGGTTTACTGGAGCAGACTCACCCACAGAAACCAACATAGGAACCTGAGCCGAGTAGGAAAATCTGAACTGCTATTGATAACTTGCTGGAGTGTCAGTGTGTAGAAATACGAGAGTTCAAAAGTGACCCACATTGTTGTGAGATTTATCTCCAGGAATCTGACCAAATTCCCATTGTAAATACTGAAGAAAACCCCCTCCTGCTTCTGGCAGGGGGAGGAGAAAGGGAACAATTTTGGAATATGCCCGAGTACTCTGTTCTTAAAAAGGCTTACCCTCAGTGGAAACAGTCTATCGGGCCAGGGTATTATTGGAGCCAAAACGACTTGAGGAAGGAAAGTACTTAATTCCAGCCTGTGCCGCCTAAGAGGGGAGGAAAACAGTGAGAGACACTTGAGAAGTTCATTGAAGCACATATGCTTTTGAACTTACATGTTCACAAGTCCAGAGGCACAGGCTCACTGAACGTCTGAGACCTAATCATAGGACAGTAATAACACTCCCCTCTCCTCACACCTCGCTGACACATCACTAAAGGCCTATCTACAGCCTTTTCTTCTAACCAGTACAGCTGTTCTCAGTATAGCGAGACATAAAAGAGTTCCAAAGCAGAGCCAAAGGGAAACGCCAGCAAACAAAAACACCCACAATCTGAAGGCACAGAGCAAGCTTTGGAAGCAAACACGGCTGTGACGTTGGAAGTATCAGACCAGGGACTTCAAAACAACTATGAAAATTATGCTAATGGATAATGGATATGCTAATGCTAATGGATGCTAATGGATAAAGCAGAGAACGTGGGAGAAGAGACAGGCAAGGTAAGCAAAAAGATGGGAATCCAAAGAAAGAACCAGACGGGAATCTAGATGTAAAAACATTGCAATTGCAATTAAGGATGTCTTTGATGGGCTTATAAGTAGACTGGATACGGCTGAGGAAATAATCTCTGAGGTAGAAGATATACCCAAAGAATCCTCAAAAACTGAGGAGATTAAAAAAAAAACAAACCCAGAATATTCAAAAACTGTAGGCCAACTACAAAGGGCCTCATATGCAGGTAATGGGAAAACCAGAGGTGATGAAAAAGGGAAAGGGACAGAAAAAATATTTGAAGCAATAAATGGCTGAGAACCTTCCCCTCAACAATTAATATCAGACACAGTAAGTTCAGAAACATCAAAAAGGGTAAATGCCAAAACACCTACACCTAGTGATATCATTCTCAAAAGACAGGATATCAAAATTTTTATTACTAAATGAAAAATGCAGGCTGCATACTGTGTGATTCCAAATATATGGCATCCTAGAATAGGCAAAACCATGGGTATGATAAAAGGGTCAGCGAGTCCAGGGCTGGCGACGCAAAGGGTAAACAGGCAAAGCAAAGAGGATTTGAGGGCAGTTAAAATGCCCAGCATGATATGATAAAAATGGATGTGTCATTAGACATTTGTTCAGACTTGTGAAATATACAACACCAAGAATGAACCTTAAACTAAACTAAGGTATTTAACCATGATATGCCACTGCAGATTCATCTTTGGCTTTCTTCTTTTTCTTCTCTTAAATAAAAAAGGGGCCATTGTGATCCATGATGTGTGATGCTTACTATGAGGGAGGCCATATATATATATATATGTGTGTGTGTGTGTGTGTGTGTGTGTGTGTGTGTGTGGGTGTAGAGCAGTATTGGGGCATCTCTGTACCTCCTTCTCAATTTTATTATAAACACAAAACTACATAAAAAAAGCCAAAGTCTTAAAAAAGAAAGAGAGGCCCACATTAAACATAAATACAGCATGGACAAACTGCCTAAAACCAAGCAAAAAGAGCATCTGAGAACAATAGGAAAAAAATTCCTTGTTACACACAAGAAGCCCTTAAAAATTAAAAACTCTTACTCAGAAACCATGAGGCAGTGACATGACAAATTAAACACACTGAAAGAGAAAGATTGTCGGCAAAACTCTATGCACAGTAAAATTATCCTACAAAAACGAAGGATAAACTAAGCCATTGCCAGGTAAAGCAAAATGAGAGAATTGATTGCTAGCAGATTTACACTAGTAGAAATTCCAGCAAGTAGAAATTTTAGGAAATCTTTCTAACTGAAACAAATGAAAGCTAAAGGATAATTAAATTCTCACAAAGAAATAAAGTGTACTGGTAAAAGTAACTACTTAGATAATTTCGAAAAAGTAAAATACATTTTTTTGAACTTTTCCCCTTTTCTATGTGGTTTAAAAGACAAGTATGGTCCAAGACCTAAATCTCTAAAATTACAAGAAAACATATAAGTAACTTTGTGACCTTGCATTAAGCAAGGGTTTCTTAGATGTGATACCAAAAACATATATGTCAAAAGAAAAAAAATGTAAATTGGACTTAAAATCTTTTGTGCTTCTAACTATACTATTAAGAAACTGAAAGCCAGCCTACAGCACCAGAGAAAACCTTTGCAAAATCATATAGCTGATAAGGTGCTTCTATCCAAAATATGTAAAAAAAAACACTTGCAATTTAATAATAAAAACAGAAATATTCTACTATTATAGGTAACATATTTGAATGGACTTTTATCCAAAGTATATACAAAAGTGGCCAATAAGCATGTGAAAAAAAAAAAAGATCAACACTAGGTAACTGCAAATGAAAACCATCAGAAAAACACTTCATTTTACTAGAAAGACTACAATAGAAAAGACAGCAAAATATGTTAGAAGTTGGAACATTTACACATTAATGATGACAATGTAAAGTGTTGCTATGGAAACCAGTTTTGGTGGTTCCTCAGAACTACTACATGATTCAGTAATTCCACTTCTAGGTTTATGCCCAAGAGAAATGAAAATCGGTGTTCAAAAAAAAAAAAAAACCAAAAACTTACGCACATTCATAGCAGCAGTATTCTTAATGGTCAAACAGAGGAAACAATACAAATCTCCAACAACTGATAAATAAATTAGTAAAATGTGATATATTTATGCAACTGAATATCATTTGGCTATACTAAGGAAGAATTAATACATGGTACAACATGGATAGACCTCAAAAATGTTATCAGTGGAGGAAACAAGTGACAGAAGACCACTTGTTCATGTTTTCATTTATGTGAAATGGCCAAAGCAGGCAGATAAATAGAGGCAGAAAGTACACATGTGTTTGCTTAGGGTAAGGAGGTAGGGTGGTTAGAGAATGGCTCCTAATGTGTATAGCACTTTACCATGGAATGATGAAAACTTCCTAAAACTGCATTCTGGAAATGACTGCACAACTCTGTGAACGTACTAAAAACTTTAAAAGAATTAATTTTTAGCATGTTAACTAAACCTCAAAAAAACTATGTACATACTTTTCCTTATGATGACTTCCCTGGGTCACCAGAGTTAGCTGGCCTCTGTGTTGTTAGAGCATACCATCTATGTTGCTATTCTAGCATCTTCTTTGTACTGAATCTAAATTATTTATGTAACTGTCTCCTTCCTGTAACATGCTATCATCCTGTAAAGTTCCCGTCAGTCAGTTTTTCAGGTGTTCTCTGCACTTTTATCTTAAGCACTGTACTTGGAAATTAAAATGATAAAGACTAGCTTCTTCAGCATTTCTTGAAAAAGTCATATTGTTTTTGCACTTTTCTCCATGAATATCTATTCTGACATATTATCTGTAGAACAAAATTATCTGAAGAGTTTGAAGAGCCGCATGATACTCATTATTCTAGAATATTGAATCTAATATTTCTTTGTCTGTGTATTGCATGTGTGGGCTGTTTCCAGAAATGTCCCCGTGCTAGTGCTAAGTCGTTTAAGTCACATTGGACTCTTCTGTGACCTCAGGGACTATAGCCCGCCAGGCTCCTCTGTCCTTGGGATCCTCCAGGCAAAAATCCTGGAGTAGATGGCCATCTCCTTCTCCAGACGATCTTCCCCACCCGGGGACCGAACCCAGGTCTCCTGTATCGCAAGCAAATTCTTCACCATCTGAGCTACCAGGAGAGCCCAGAAATGTCCTACAGGTAATTACTGAAATCTGAAAAAAGTTGAATAAATGAAAAAGGTAAGTATCTTAAGTGAGAAAACTGTACACTATATGATAGAAATGTTAATTATGTGGACTCTCTGTCCATGGAATTCTCTAGGCAAGAATACTGAGGAGAGTAGCCATTCCCTTCTCCAGGGGATCTTCCCAACCCAGGGATCAAATCCTGGTCTTCTGCATTGCAGGCGGATTCTTTACCATCTGAGCCACCAGGGAAAGCCCCATATGCATCCAGGGGTGATTTTTAACCTAATTAAATAAAAAGTAATAATTAGGACAAAAGAGATCAATAACCATAGGTCTCCAGTGATAATTTAATTTCCTGTGGTGACAAGCACATCTTCCTGAGCATAAGCCTTTACAAGTTTATATTTGTTCTCAAATAAATGTGTGGAGCCTCTAGAATAAAGTGTAACTTTGAGTGATTATTCTGCTTTCTATACTTTTATACAGAACTATCAAAGATCAATAATCTCTGTTGGTATCAATATTTCCTTTAAGTGCAGGAGGATCTCAGTATCTTTGGGGGCCTGAAGAATCAATCTCCATGTTTCCTTTGCCCGTGATTAACAAAGATTGTGTAAGACAAGTTTTTTTTTAATAATTAGATCATGACCTGAGTTTATATCACAGTGGAATACATTCCACAGTTAACCGCTTCTTGCAAATGATGCAGAGATAAGTATATTTCTGTAAACAAATTGCTTTCCTTTTACCCCAATTTTTTTGTGTCACCACAGAATGCTGGACGAAAATATTATTTTGTTTGTGATGTGTTAACTCCCCATTCCTTGGATATTTCCTTAGTTTAAACAACTTTGGTCTTCATGTCTAAATATCTAAACAAATTTGCTGTGTTCCCTTAACTGTTTATCTTGTTTGTACCTGTTTCCTAGCTGTTGCTGCTAAGTCACTTCCTAGACAGTCATATATTTTGCATCAATGTCAGAAAACTTGAAATCAGTTGCCATTCTGACCTCTAGTGTCTCCTCCCACGTATATTTCTATATCTACCTCTCATTACCTCTGTAATGCTGCCCAGAATTGTCCTAGTTTCACCTTGTATTTGTTAAATTTTTTCCTATTAATACTAAGCACTCTTTTCCTCTGCTATTCCACTTCTCTAGTTTATGATCTTCCAAAACCCACTTCTCTATGTTAGAGACCATAGCTCAACAGGGATCTATTTTTTTTATCATTTTATTCGAGGCAAGTAATTGTTAGCACTTTTTTCAAAGACACAATGAACAAAGAGTATATTTTGTTCAACGGATCTTGAAAGGAAGATAAGAAATTTGTTGTAAGAATGAAGAGGAAAGAGAAGACAAAGGATAAGGAAAGCAAAGAAAAGAAGCTGAAAAAATACAATTTGGTGAGAACAGGATACTCGAATAACAGAAAGAAGGAGGAATGCACAGTGCAGCGTATAGGGAACAAAGTCAAGGCATGAAAAGGCAGAGCAGACACTATATAATTGTACAAGGGGTGGGAAAAAAAAGTCCAAAAATCAGTAAGAGCAGGAAGTGAATAGAGACATGGGAAAGTCTGGAAAAAGAGATTCTGCCTTTAAAACACATAGTGAAGGCTTTGATTGTTCATTCTGTGAACTCATCAAGAGAGTGCCTCCAAAGCCTTTGGGTACAAAATGCCCTTAGTAGACGGAGCGGAACCAGGCCGCTCCGTGTCTGGAGAACGGGCTGCCTGCACGCGCAGCTTCGGGCCCTGCAGCCAGCACACAGCGCGCTATTCATAGGTGCCCCCCGTGCCCCCTGCCTCTGAGAAATCCAATGTCTCAGCTTTAGCTGAGGATGAAAAGCCATTATAAATTTTTGTCTCCATGCATATGGATAAGCTTTGGTAATAATGTGTGTTTAAAAGAAAAAAAAAAAAAACACTACATAGTAGAACCTAATAGAAACTCACATGGCATTGTTTCCAACATGCATAATTCATAGAGAAGAAATTAGCAAAAAGGAGGCAGACACTGACTTCCTTAAGGTTTTGTTTTAGAGTTCTTTCTGACTTTTAATTTATTCACTTGGAGGGGAAAAAAATGTTCCTCTTGTGCTTTATTGATATTGTTTTGCAGTGAGATTTAAGTGTCATCCAGGTTTTCTTGCTTAATCTAAAATCTTATTTTATATGTTAATTTTACCCTTCACTGTTGTTGTATGATTTGTTTTTAATCATCATCTTTCAGAAAACTTGATTCAGAATTCAAGAACCATTATCCTTCAGTGATTCTACAATATAATGAAGCATATTTGCAATACAATATTTTTCTTAAATCCATGGATATTATCATCATATGTATTTTCAAAGTTTCCTGGAATGTCTTCATGTAACTGAATTAAATATAGTTTAATTAAATTAAGCAAATTAAATTACTCATTACCAGTAATAACTTTAAGCTTTCGAACGCATCTGAATTGGAAAAGAATTTGAATACCTGGCTTAACAGCTCTAGTGTAGTGTGAAATTAATTTGCATTATACATATCTTAACTCTTTTCAGTAAATGTGTAGATGGAAAACAGAGTAAGAAAGATAAGAGACTCTGAAAACCACTCAACATTTATTGATTAGAAAGAGCATTTTCCATGGAGAAAAAGTGAACTAAAACATGATTACTTTTTGACGAAAAGATGTTCAATTATATAATAACATTAACTAATGAATCAGTAAATATCTAAAAACATTACTCTCTTAGAAGTCATATATATTTCACTGTGACCCCCGTATAAGCACTAGAACTATTGTAGTAATCATAATAAACTCTTTCTGAGGGGTTTAATTTAGGTAATTTGTTAAAGGTGGCCAGGAATGAATGACAGACAATAAAGCCAGATTATAACCTTATTGTTTGATCCATTTCACCTGATACTTTTGCTACTGTGAATTTATAACATCAACATGACTTTTTATCTTATTTTTGGCAAGTAAATATTGATTGATTGCAGGAGAAATAGATGCCACCAACTTCTTAAGAACTGTTAAATTTCTTGTAGAATAAATACATGCAAAATACGTAAATGTTTACTTAATTGTGCGAATGTAGGTAGTGTAGTGTTCAGTAATGCACACAGCTTTTTTCTTCCTTGATGCTGGCAACTGGAGTACATCTCTCTCCACGGATACATCAGGAATACAAATTCTAAAGATAAAACACATGCTTATCTGCCCTAGCCTGCTGTCATTTTATCCTAATTGACCAGCTAGTCTAAAATATCCAGTAGATGTTATCTATAAGCTATGAAAGATCAAATATTTTAAAAGATAATGAACTAAAAATGCTGCCTCCAGAAAGTCTAATACAGTTTATTTCAGGAAAATGAGGCATTTAAAAGTCTTTGATAGATGCTTTCACCATGGAGAGTACTGAAAAATGAGATTATTTAAAAAAAGAGGAAAATTGAAACTTAATAAAAAAAGAGGAAGATACTAACATGTGCTTGTGCGCACACACACGTGCACACACACGCATACATGCATACACGCGCACACACGCATGTGCACACACACACACAGAGCAACCATAAAGGGACATTGGAAGTGCGTGGGTGTTAACAGGTTTTCATGAGAAATGTGAGAGGGTAACGCCAGAGGTCCCCAGGCAACAGGAGGAAATAGACTGCAAGTGGCAGAAGTTTTTTTTTTTTTTTTTTCCCCATTCTCCACACAAAGTTAAAAGAGGCTTCTTTTAATTCTGTGTTGATGACCCCTGGTTTTGCCTTGAGCTAACCAATGCATTTTTCCTATGAAAGTGTTTTCCTTAAGGTATGTTGATGAAACTATGTATCTGCTTAGGAATCTGCCTTTCTTCATGATGGTTCCACCTAAGACATTTTTCTTTTCTCAAACCTTGGGCTGATAATAGGTCAACAAACCAGTATGCATGGCAATTGTTTTATGTCCAGAGGATGACATAGCGCGTGCTGTTCTATCTCAGAAATGCACATTGTGGGAGAGGGGCCTGGTGAAACGCCCTCAGCCTTGAGGAGTCTCCCTTATCTGACTGACAGCTTTCTAACAGACAGAAAACAGCTTGCTACAAACTAGCAGACTTCCGGTAAAGCGTCTGCCTACAATGTGTGAGACCTGGGTTTGATCCCAGGTTCGGGAAGATCTCCTGAGAAAGAAATGGTAACCCACTCCAGTATTCTTGCCTGGAAAATTCCATGGACAGAGGAGCCTGGTGGGCTACAGTCCATGGGGTTGCAAAGAGTTGGACACAACTGAGCGACTTCACTTTCAAAACCTAGCAAGGGGGCACTCTTTCTGTCCCCTTCTGATGTCTATATGTCAGAAGCTTTCCCTATCTCTATTACACTTTAATAAAACCTTGCTACACAAACAGCTCCAAGTAGTCGAGCCTCATCTCTGACCCCAGATCGAAATTCTCTCCTCTGGAGGTCATGAATCCCAGCGTAACACATGGCTCAGAGCAGCAACCTTTCAAATGTATCACAAAATCAGAACATGTGGACAAATTTAATAGAGCCAACTTTGTCACCCATAAATTAAAAATCACTCAATAAAATAATGTCCCTTACTAAAGGACCCCTTAGAGGTATTAAACCCATGCTTATGGCATCAATAAAGCACTGGAATGCAAAATTGACAGAAATTGAGCTTTGATACATTATCTACACTGTTCCATCTATAATATACAACAAATTGATCAATTTCAGCATGCATATAGCAGTTTTGTGCTTTGCAATACAGAGATGAGATGAGAAAAATGGACCATCATTGCCTTTTTAGGTCTTAAGGGCTTTGAGGGTCTTATTGTATTTGCAACGGTGTTCCATTCAAAGCTGTGGATTAAATATCCATCCTAGAATTTTAGAAAAATTATTTATATAAATGATATTAAATGTTAGGAGAGATGCATTAAGATAATTTAATATATTACCTGATCTGATTTAGCTATGTAAATATAATGTGCCTTCAAGTCATTTTACATATGCATAATTAGTCTTAAAACTACAGAGTGCTAATAAATTTTACTTTTAATAATGTTGCACACCATTTATTTTAATTTCATCGCCTTGTATATTACCAAAGTGAAACCTCATGTTAATACAGCACATGAAGCTACTGAAAATTATCCAGACATCCAAAGTTAAAGCTACTCTTAAAGAATGAAACTAGCCTTTATCAATATGGTAGTGATAAAGTCAGCAATTTGGCTACAAAAAGTGGAAAGGGACCGTAGTTTACTCATTTAACAAACATTAAACAACAAGTCTTGACACATGTCCAAGCATTTAGCAGAAATGAAGATCCAATATCAACTAAAGGAAACATGATACCTTCAGGATCTTTTGAGTCATAAAGATTCTGTTTGAATCATGATTTCAGCTAAAGAAACTCATGTTAGTATGTATATGAAAGCTATTATATGATAGAACACATTATCAAAGTAAGAAGATTTGCACATGATTTATAAAAGTCTAACCTTCTAATAAGACCAAACTGGCTGTGTGTTCATCAGCGTCCAGTTTAGAAAGTGACTAGGCTCATGAAAATTAGTCTCTGGGCTATATACCAGACCAAACAGTATAAAGGCGAGGCACGTACCCAATGCGTATGGCTTGAGGGCGATAGACATAAGGATAGTACAACTTATCCCCAGACTTGCTATGATTTTCTTGTATGAAGCCATATTCTGATTCTAATTTCACTTCCCATACAGCTTTGCCTAGAGGGAGGGTTGTGAGCCTACATATCATGTTATACGGCCTACTTTAACATATTGGAATTCTGATTTTAATGGTTTAGTTTCTGAGAGCTTGTTTAATGTAACTTTTCCCCCAAGTGATTAATCCACTGTTACACAACTGATGACAAACAAGATTTCTAAATCTACAATGAGAAAGGCCTTGGCTTTTCCAGGCAATACTATACTACAGGGTTTTAAAAAGGCCCAGATTGATTCCAACTCACTGGACAAAGTCTCCATACACTGTAAAACTAAATCCACTTTCACATTCACAATAACCAGAAATAAAAAATTAGAAACACTAGAATATTAGACAATACTTAACTTATCTTTTATTGATAGAGCCCCAAAGAAGAGCAACGCCAAAGAATGCCCAAACTACTGTACAACTGTGCTCATTTCACGTGAGCTAGCCAACTCTTTGAGGCTGACTCTGTCCCATCCAAAATTTGATGCTAGGGAAGATTGAAGGCAGGAGGAGAAGGGGGCAACAGGGGATGAAATGGTTGGACGTCATCATTAACTAAATGGACATGAGTTTGAGCAAAGTCCAAGAGATAGTAAAGGACAGGGAAGCCTCGCGTGCTACAGTCCATGGGGTTCAAAGAGTTGGACATGACTGAGCAACTGAACAACCACAAGCAAAGAAAAAACAACCGGCACTGTGTATCAGTAGAAAACAGACAATAGAGGCAGGAAGTGGCCCACAGGCTCTGTCGCACCATCCAAATCTCACCTGAGTGCTTGTAAGTGGCAGAATTTACTGCATATCTAGGAATCTAACTGCACTAGATTCTAGGGAACATGGTCTATAGCTTTCAAACTCTGCAGAGGATAAGTATAAGAGAAAAAAGGCTAGATGCAGTTTGAGCTATGTCATATGACACAGTAATTTTTGTTAATGTGCCAGAGAAATATTTTTTCCATGTAAGATTTTAAGATTTGTGAGGATGTTTATTGTGGAATTGTCTGTGAAAGCAGTAAGTTAGAAAGTATCTAAGTCCCATCAGTGGAAGAAAAGAAAGCAATATATGCTGGATACATAATACAGATGCCTATGCAATAGTAGGACTTTCCTGATAGCTCTGTTTGTAAAGAATCTGCCTGCAATGCAGCAGACCCTGGTTTGATTCCTAGGTGGGGAAGATCTGCTGGAAAAGGGATAGGCTACCCACTCCAGTGTTCTTGGGCTTTTTTGTGTCTCAGCTGGTAAAGAAGTCCCCTGCAATGCAGGAGACCTGGGTTCAATCCCTGTTGGGAAGATCCCCTGGAGAAGAGAGAGGCTACCCACTCCAGGATTCTGGCCTGGAGAACTCCATGGGCTGTAGAGTCCACGGGATCGCAAAGAGTCGGACACGACTGAACGACTTTCACTTTCTTTTACTTTCATGCAGTAGTAAGGAGCAACAAACTAGACACAAACACCTGAAGAAAGACAGGCATAAAATATTGTTGAGATGAAGAAAGGACCTCATGAGATATCTTTCAAAGATAGCGCTTACAGAAATCTGAAAAACTATAAATAGTATGTACTTTATGATATTCATGATTTAATGATATACTTGCATATATATTAAAATGTATAGTTATCAAATATATTAGTGCTGACCCATATAGGAATAATACTTATTTTAAAATGTCGATCTGGAAACCACAGAGAGAGGGAATTTTGGTATGTATCATTCCTGTCTCCTCCTCTGTGATAGAGATGTTTCTTAAACTATGCAATCCAAAACAGTCCAGCCTCTGCCAATGTAGCATCCACACTCACCACCCCCCACTTTTAATCATATCTAATCTTTCAAAAAAAGGCAGCCCTATTTCTAATACCATTCATCTACTCTTAGTAAAACAAAAAGCCCACCTTCTCTTTCCCAAAATGCATCATTATCGGTCTCTGAGTTCTAAATCTAGTCCCTCTTCATATATTAACACAAATATATTAACTTGGTATTAGATGGGAAGGTAATATAGAAGGGAAAATACATTTGAATATTTATAAATCATTGTTAAGCAAGCAAGAAAATATTCACAGCTATTACAGTATTAGATTCTGCAATATGTGATTGTGTTTAGAGTTATGCTTTCACCTTTTCACCATCTTCCATGTTCTCATGGTTCTCAGCATCTGTGTTTATCATTATTATTTACCTAGTGAAGTATCCAGAAGGGTCTGAATCAGTAGGTCCTGCCTCAACTGGGTCCTGAAGTATCTACACAAATATTATCCTACCCGTATGCAGACAGGACATTCTCTGGGGTGTCTTTTAATACTTTCCGATCAAATTAAAACCAACATAAAACCATAGTCTAGCTGTG
Source organism: Hydropotes inermis (assembly GCA_020226075.1). Taxonomy (NCBI): domain Eukaryota; kingdom Metazoa; phylum Chordata; class Mammalia; order Artiodactyla; family Cervidae; genus Hydropotes; species Hydropotes inermis. The sequence continues at coordinate 98,577,121 of CM035271.1, read as the reverse complement.
CTATCACTGACTGAACTCTTTATATGATTCTAGTCTCCAAGGAGATTAACTTGCTACTGCCCCCTGGGATGTTTTGTCATATCAAAAGTTTGGCACTGATCTTTACTAATGCCAGTTTTTGCTGTTTTTCTTTATTTGTTAACCTTACTAATAATTGCAGTAAAGGTATCCTTGGTGAAAATAAGAACATGCTGGTGTGATCATATATAACATTTAACTTTCCTGTAATGACAACTTAGTCATAAGCCAGTGATGGATGGTGGGGGAAGAGACAGATATCTACAGAGATGTTATTTTTGTCCATCTGCTTATTAAAAGCTTTCTCTGCAATGCATTTCTTTTGGTGAATGTTTACATGAGCCATGAGTATAATTATACTCTGCTTTTCAAGAGGCCATATACATATTTTTAACTTGGATCTCCAATTTTTCAATTATACTCCTTCAGGTTCCTAACTAATCAGTCAAGCTACTATCAACTACTTACAAATCAACATAAAACCACATCTCTGAGTCCTTATCCCAGCAAAATTAATGACCAGCTGTGATGCCTTAATTTCTTTTCACCAGGAATATATTCTTTCGCTACTAAGGAGTTATACTGCATCAGCTATCATCTGTTGAATGCTGCCAAAACATAATAACATATGGAATTACCCGAAAACAACTCCAAGTATTATCTTTCCAAATCCACTGGACATAGGCAATTGCCCACATGGCCATGGGAGGGGGGTGTGGAAATGAAAGTGAGTGAGTGAAATTTGTTCCCTGTCTCATGGAAAATACGTGTGACTCTAGTATCTGTTCTAAAGGCATTTTAGTTACTTCCACATGACACAATATTCTTTTTTGCATGCCCAATTTTACAATTTGATGAGTCAGACACTGTGAAGAGCATCTCGGGGTGCACAATGCCATGATGTTTATCAGTGAAGGGTTGATTCTCTTTGGGGATTGTTATCAAAAAGAGAAGAGTTTTATGGGGAAGAGGGCATAGATTACTCCTAAACTCTAAGAAAGCACATGTTAATCTTCCTGTTGGAGAATCTAGACCTCTCATATATCATCTCTATCGGTCCCAAACATTTCAAGCACCACTGGATTTGCAAGACTGTATGACCAAGTGGAGAATCTTATGGCAATGTGGACTTCTATTAACTCCATTTCTTTCTTCTATAATAAGGTTGCTCAGTAAATGAAACAGAGTACACACTCAAATGTGTAGTACAAGTTGCTTCTAGAATTCAAAATGACCCACGAGTGTCATTTCCTGTTTTTAGTTTTAGAGTACAAATGGCAACATTATTTGTCTTTAACTGTCATGTAATCTGGACATGATATGGACCACTGGACAATTTAAAATTTAGTTCATGTGATAGACCCTCAAACCTTGGGAGATTATGTTGCCTACACTTTGGGACACATAAATAGTAGCAAGATTTCTAAGATATTTTATTTTTCTTGCTCATCAAGTCCATTCAGCATGAGGTCATAAACACAGTGAATCAGAGTAAGACTTGGAGTAATATGAGGTAATCAGTGTCTTTGGGGGCTTCCTAGGTGGCTCATCAGTGAAGAATTCATCTGCAATGCAGGAGACAGAGGAGACACAGGTTTGATCCCTGGGTCAGGAAGATCCCCTGGAGAAAAGCATGGCACCCTGCTCCAGTATTCCTGCCTGGGAAATCCTATGGACAGAGGAGCCTGGGGGAGCTACAGTCCATGGGTCACAAAAGAGTCAGACACTCAGACACGACAGTGACAAAGGAAAAAAACCACCCAAAACTAGATTATGATAGATGTAGGGAAGTAACACAGCTCTGCTCTAAGATTAAAGAAAAACCACAGAAAAGAGAGCATGCTCAAGACTCATAGAAGCATACCAGTACTATTAGTTGTATTAATTTGCTCCTGTCAAGAAACCACATCTGGGATACAGATGCAATTGGAAGGTGTTTCTGAAAAGCTACTATAATTCTTCAGCATATGTACTTCTTGTGCTCTGACCAAATAGAAGTTTGAGAATGTGAAAGTTAATATCCACCCTTTCATCTTTTAGGTCTTTGCTTGTGATATTACTCTCTGTAGGTCTTCCAGGATGTGGTATTATTTTTGGTGTACAGTTTTCATAGAGAGAAGGAGTTCTAAAGAATTGAGCTTAGCCTTTTTCATCTCCCTAATCCACACCTCATTTATCATGGAACTAATGTGGGGATTATGACAGTTGTAGAATTTATTTGTTCACATTGTACATCTAAGAACTAGATAAAAACCACAGAGTAAGTTATGTGACCTACCAGGCACACTATAAAATTGAGCAAGACAAAATCTCAATTTATCATATCACTACCAATAGCCCCAACTCTTACTGGTGGGTCAGAGCAGTATTTTGATTCCAAAAAATTCATTTCAGTTCAGAATCAGTCTCTGAAAATGTTTGGATCCTTCCTTTCCCCAAACAAATTCACTGTGGATAACAGCTTCCGATTTCCTAGAGGAAGACTGGAAGTGTTATACTGTGTAATCGTGACAGTATTTCAAGGTCATTGCTTAAGTGGTCCTTGTCTCTGTCTATCATGGCAATCTGAGTTAGAACAGGCTCGGGTCTGGGAATTGAAATACAGGTCCATGACCGCCTCACTCCAGTGTCAAAGAGGCCACTAGTAACTTCAAATCTAATCATAACAGAAAGCCAATTATAGATTTTCATTTTTGAAGATTGCTTTCGCTTAAATAATTTCTGGTAGCTAGAGATGCATATCAGTATGTGTTTATTTAAAAGACTTCCTACTAATTAGAAATGCTATTTTAATACATGAGAAGAGGTATTTCATGTCATTGAGAAAGCTGGGGGAGTGAACATTAGAAAGGAATCTTACACTTATTAGCAAAAATCTCAATGCTAAGAAGTTTTGACAAAAATAACAGGATACAGAATAGCAGTCTATAGCAGCAAAGCAGGTGATTCACAAGAGTTCAGCCTGAAGAAGCAAGTATCTTGCATCATCCCGTAAGTATGGCTGCCACAACTACCAGAAATTAATGGGTTTTTCTTGGAAGATTTTAAGCTCAAACCATAAGGGGAGGAAGTTATGGGAAATGTAGCTCCCAGCGCTTCTATCATTGTGTGCACGCATGTGTGCTCAGTTGGAAAGTCGTGTCTGACCCTCTGTGAGCCTATGGACTGTAGCCCGCCAAGCTCCTCTGTTCATGGAGTATTAGTCTTTTCGGAGCCACCTGGGAAACCCCTCTATAATTGTGAGAAGCCCTTAAAAGCTGGCAGTGGTGATACAGAGTTAGTAACCAACCAGTGTAAATATGAAATACTGTCCAGAGAACTTTCTAATCTGTCTGAATACATGGGATGATGATTTTCCATTTTGGATATATATATGTATATTTCTTACAAATGGTCACCTCTTAAAATTACCAATGGATATTGAATTCCTCTAGAATATGCATTTTAAGAGAAAGGGGACCTCTTATTTATTGATTTACTTTATAAAAAGAGTGCCTAATATATAGTAGTTCAGAGATAAACAGGTAGGTCGGTAGGTAGACAGAACCATGCACATAAAATTATATCTATATAAACTTTTGATCATTTGAATATATTTCTTTACATGGAGTTTAAATTTATCTTTGTAATACTCTATTCTTTCATTTTTAGATCTAAGCTTTGGCAACATACAAGCTAAATCCAGTTACTTTTCATGATGTCATCCTTTTAAATATTTAAAGGCAACCTTCCTGGATCCAGTTCACTGCAGGCTAAATATCCCAGTTTCTTGGAAACGTATCTCACATGATATGACTCCAAATCACCATTCTAATCATTTTTTCCTTTAAATAAGCCAAAGTTTGCCAATATCTCTCTTAAATCCTCATAAATCAGGGTGTCCAGAACTAAATGGGTTAGTTCCAAATTGTTTCAAGAACTAAAGGGATTAGTTCCAAACTGTTTCAAGCAGAGTATTATTATTCACTCTCTCTCTCTCTCTCTCTCTATATATATATATATATATATATATATATATATATATCCACAGAAAGAGGTTAAACAGCTTAACCTCTTTTAAACAAGGATGTGGAGTGTACTTGTTTAATACTGAATATACTGTCATGTAAAACCCAGACATGTTACAGAAATGTTGCACCTAAGCCACACAAACCTCTTTATGCAGATTTGTTTTGACTTTAATATCTCAAATATATAATAATTAATTAATCCTTATTAAAATATTCACTTCTAAAAGCATACCAGTGAGTTTCGAGCTAAATAGTCTTCACAACCCATTATAGCATTCAAATTTCCTTAGCTACCTAGATTCTTGGTCTTGACAATGAGATAAGTCAATTATTAGCATTTTTACCAATGATAACAAATGAAACAGTGGCTGACTGTGTTCTGAAGAATAATTGTGCAGAATATGGTACTCTCAACAGTAGAGGAAGCTCAGGGAAAGTGAAATTAAAGTCAACAGTAGAGAAAAGGTTGTTCAGAGCAAAGCAATTGTGCTTTATCAAATGAAGTTATGAAAAGAAAAAGAGAAAAAAATCTTGTATATTAAGTTTACTGATGCTAGAACTAGGAATTATTTCAACTAAAATTATAGCTTGCAACTGTAAAGCATTTTGTTGTGGATCTTGTGAAAGAAATTCATAGTCTAAGCTAAGTAGTTTTGTGATAAAATATCTACTTAATGTACAACCATTTTATAAGTCTTTAAATATCCTTTAATAAAGTATGGGCAGTGTTTCAAACAATGTTTATTTTCCATTGTTTTAAAAGTTTTTTTTTTTTTTTTTTTTTAAGCACACCTAAATGTACTTGCTATAGTAAAATTTTTCTTTTGGTCAATAGAAATCCCAAACTTGAATATCCTCTGAGAATATTGCAATGGACAATAAAGTATTTTGTGAATACACTCATCACATGGCAATACACACATGTCTCATATATGGGTCTTTGGTGTAGCATGAAGATAAATAGCCAAGAAAGTTATGAAAAAGACAATGGCCTGAGTGTAGGGCTGAAAGAAATGTTCAAAGACTACAGGCTGGTGATTTATTGTTTTAATAACATGTGATGATTTATCAAACCCTTTTAAAGGACACCTCTTTTCTTTTTACAGAATATGGCAGGTTGCAACCATAAAAGTTCATGCTTCCAAAATGCACAGAATTCTCACTAATACCCTAGAACTAATGGCAGTTTTCCAGAGAAAGAGTTCTACTTTCTATGGCCTATTTATACCCTGATGATCATATCTCAACAGAATGACTGTATAAATATCACTGTTAGTTATCATGTAAACTTCTCAAAGTTTGTAAGATAAGTGACTGAAATCAAGCCTTCCTAGAAACAGCAAATATGATTGCAATGGCATTTGCATCCTATGAGATGAACCAGTTGTATAAAAAATAGCATTCTCCTATAATTAGCACTCTTATTACATGTCTTTTGCATATTTCTATGCTGTATATTTTATGGAGTATTTTTCAAATAAATTTTCATATACATTTCTATAAAGTACTTTTAAAAAGTAAATTATTACTTAAATGTTTCAGATTATTGTCCTGTCTTGTTTCTGTTTTTCTCATTATGTCCCTAACACAAAATAAATACACAGACATTTCTTGCATTCCTATACACTATAAAGTGAAAGTGAAGTCGCTCAGTCGTGTCCGACTCTCAGCGACCCCGTGGACTGCAGCCCACCAGGCTCCTCCGTCCATGGGATTTTCCAGGCAAGAGTACTGCAGTGGATTGCCATTCCCCTATCCAGAGATGGTAAATAATCTGCCTACAATGTGGCAGATCTGAGTACAATACTGGAAAGCAAAAAATAAAAATTAAAATTAAAGATCGAAAGAATACCTAGAAACTATGGAATGGAAGATATAAAATACATGTAATGGGGACACCAGAAGAAGAGGAAAAAGGGAAACAGATACAAGAAATATCTGACATGTGAATGACTCAGAGCTTTCCCAAATTAATGTCAGACACCAAACCACAAATTCAGTAAGCTCAGACATTGTCAAGAAGGATAAAGGCCAGAACAACTACACCTGGAGGAATAATTTTCAAACTACAGAAAATCAAATGTTAGAAAAATCCTGACAAAAAGCCAGAGAGGGAAAATAGTTTACCAATGAACAAAGATAAGAATCACATGTGACTTCTCAGAAACCATGTAAATGAGAAGAAAATGGAGTAAAACACAAACTGTTGAGGAAAAATCACAACAAGATACCAACATAGAATTTTGTACTCTGAAATATTTTTCTTCAAAACTGGAGGCAAAATAAGGATATTCTCAGATGAACAAAGATTTAGGGTCTCTGTTTCCCATCAACCTATCCAGTAATAAATATTGAAAGAACAGGTAACCAACAAGGACATACTGTATAGCCTAGGGAACTTGGCTCAGTATTGTGTAACAATCTAAGTGTGAAAAGAATTTGAAAAAGAGTAGATATATGTATCCCTGAATCACATTGCTATACAACTGAAAGTAACACAACATTGTTAACCAACTATGCAGTCATTTAGTCACTAAGTCTCGTCTGACTCTTTTGCGACTCTGTGGAATATAGCCCACCAGGCTCCTCTGTCCACTGGATTTCCTAGGCAATAATGCTGGAGTGGGTCACCCTTCCATTCTCCAGGGCATCTTCCTGACCCAGGGATAGAACCCAAGTTTTCCCCCATTGCAGGTGGATTTTTTTTATTTTACCACTGAGCCACTTGAGAAGCCCTAACCAACTATACTTCGGTATAAAATAAAAAGCTTAAAAAAGTGAAAAATTTTGTTAGAGGAAGGATATAATATAGGTCATAAAATCAGAGCTATGTAAAGAAAGGAAAAATTTGAAAAAAATAGTGAAGGTAAAATAAATACTTTCATTTTTAACTATTTGAGGCAAAAATTAATAGAATTACAAAGAGAAACAGATGGATATGCCTTTGTAGCTGGAGACATCCATATCTTTGTATCAGAAATGAGCAGATCCAGTAGACACAAAATCATTAAGGAATTAATGACCTCCACACCACTAATCAAACTGGATACAGTGAACTGGATACTTATAAACCACTTTATCCAACAACATGATACACACTCTTTTCAAATACATGTGGAACATTCACAAAGATAGACCTCGTTCATGAAACATACCCTAACAAATTAAAGAGAATGGTAATACAATTTCTGCTCTCAGAACACAATGGGATTAAATAAGAAATCAATGAAAGAAAAGTAACTATAAAATCCCAGAAAACAGAGATTAAGCTAAACACTTCTAACACATGGATGGGTCAAAGTACAAATCTAAAGAGAAGTATAAAACTATTTTGAAAAACGAAACAAATTTAGCATAATTGTTGGGATGCAGTGAAACTAATGGGGATGCCCAGGCCGCTCAGCACAGTGGTAAAGAATTGCCTGCCAATGGAGAAGCCACAGGAGGTGCGGGTTTGTTTCCTGAGTCAGGAAAATCCCCTGGAGGAGGAAATGGCAACCCACTCCAGTACTCTTGCCTGGAGAACCCCATGAACAGAGGAGACTGGTGGGCTACAGTCCGTAGGGTTCCAAAAAGTTAGACATGACTGAAGCAACTTAGCATAGCATGAGCACTCCTCAGCTTCAGTGAAACCAAAAAAGAGGGAAATTATTGCACTGAATTCATATTAGAAAATAAAAAATATATATATCTAAAATCAGTCATCTAAATTTCCACCTTAGGAAACTAATAAAATAAAATGTTTTATTTCTAAATAAATAAATAAGTGGAACTTACTATGATCCTGCATTCCTAACCTTTTAAAGCTTAAAAAAAGTGTTATATGTGTAATAAATAGACTGTATCTATTCGTGGAGCATTCATGTGTGTGTATATATGTTCAGTTCAGTTCAGTCACTCAGTCGTGTCCGACTCTTTGTGACCCCATGGACTGCAGCACGCCAGGCCTCCCTGTCCATCACCAACTCCCAGAGTTCACTCAAACTCATGTCCATTGAGTTGGTGATGCCATCCAACCATCTCATCTTCTGTCATCCCCTTCTCCTCCCACCTTCAGTCTTTTCCAGCATCAGGGTATTTTCAAATGAATCAGTTCTTCACATCAGGTGGCCAAAGTACTGGAGTTTCAGCTTCTGCATCAGTCCTTCCAATGAATATTCAGGGTTGATTTCCTATAGGATTGACTGATTTGATCTCCTTGCAGTCCAAGGGACTCTCAAGAGTCTGCATATATGTAATTGATTACAGAGTACGTAACTGTAATATTTTTATATAATAAAGCTCAAAAGGTAATAGTCAAATGATAAAAGCAAATTATAAAAGGTGACAAATTTAAAAAACTTGTTTGTTAAAGAATGATGCGCTACCTGATTTCCACTTAATTTATGAGGGAGACGCTGAAGTGAACATAAGAGAAAAGTGAAACAGTGAATTCTTCCTTTGTCAAAAATCTTAGGGAAATGCAAACTCATTTTTAGGATTAGAAATGTATATTCAAATCTGTCTCTAGTAAGCCTATTTTAGTTCTTTTTTGTTTGTATTATTGATGTAATAAAAGAAAAATTAGTCATTTTGGAAGAATACTAATTATTAACTCAAAGTCTCCTTATATTTAATTACATTGATTTATGTATTCCTTTTTTTGGCTTAGATTAGTCTCATCTTTGCCATGATTTTTATAACATAATTAAATGAAGCATGTGATAAACTAATTTTTATCAGTAATTTATCTATAATGAGTCAACTAGGTTAGCTGTGCATGAGTTATAGATAAGGTTTTAATTCATGCACTGCCCAGTCTCTGCTGAGCAGACACTATCAAACCATAGTTTACATCGTCAAGCACTATTTATGATTTGTTTCTGATCATATGCTTGTGGCAGTGTTAAAAATATAGAACCTATTTCTCCTCATTAGGAGAGTTTTGAGGCTTTACTCCGCAAGGTAAAGGAAACAGACTTGTCTTGAGTAGTTCTGCAACCTGCCTTGCAGTGTTTTTGACATTTATTTTGCTTATAAAATAGAATTTTGGGCTAAATTAATGCTTCATATTTACATAAACTGGCTAATTGTATGTCATGTGCAGCTTATCTTTTCAAGGTTTTCCATATTTCTAAGAAAGTATATACAGCTAAGAATAGCAATGGTAATCATCCTATATCACTTTCTTATTGTAAGACAGATTCTATCTATATGATACATATGGAAATGAGCTGAAGCTCAAGCTTGTAAAACAGTAATTTACAAGATTACAAATGAAGTTTCCAAATGATTGTGAATTCCAATGGATTTTGCATGGGAAATATATTCTATTTAGCCAACAAATTATCTGATAAAGCAACAATTGTAAGCATTTAAATTAGGGCTATGTGAATTTATAGCTTTAAAAAATTGTCAGATCTGCCAGGACTGGGTCCTCATTCTTGCAAAGGACTGCAGGATATCTGTCTATTTAGGTGTTACCATACAATTTGTTCTCATCATTGTGCAGGCATTCTGGTCTTCATGGACATTTGTAACTGTTAAACTGGGACAAGAATCTGGATTTTCTGAATACAATATCATCATTCTTGTCATCAAAACAGGCTGCCTCAAGTTATGCAGACTGGCCATGCATTTGGAAAGGCTAGGAAGCCCACAAGAAGAAAAATGCTCAAACTTCAAAGGAGCTCTTGTCATTACTTGCTATCAGAAGTATTCTTTTTTTCTTCTGCTTACTCATATACCCCTTTCTTTTTTTTTTTTTTGTACCCTAATAAGGCATGTATTTATACTTTTTGACTTGTAGTATACAAATGTTTTTGCTAGTTCTATCAACAGGTATTTGAACATGGAAAATTACCAATTTGCCAGGGTATATAAAGACAGGAAAGAAAACTGTAGGCATTGCCTTTACCATTGACTTCAAGAGCCATGCACTAGAACTTGTCCTTAAGGGAGCTGTATGATCTAAAACAAGTAGAAACTGAAGAACTGGGAATTTGGTGATCCAACTGTTAGTTTCCAAACCACATTTCCCCTGCTGTAACTGGGGGCCAGGAAACCACCTCCCAAATTGGTGAGTTCAGTAACATTCTACTTCAGCTACCATCTTTACCACCAAAAAAATTATCCCACGGTCAATATTATTGACCTGTAATTTTGACCAGTATCCCACGGTCAAAATTACAGGTCAGGAATCTGTAAATTTCACACTATAGATGCCCAATATGATCTGGCTCAACCAAAAAGACACTAATGTGCAACCTAGCTTCAAACATAAAAAAGTGAGCAAATGGAAACTTTTATTTTAAAAACATTCTTTTCATCAGAAACCTGCCTCCTTTTATATCTTAGTTGTATTTTCCTGTACTTTGCTTTTATTCTCAGAGAGCTTTCTGGTAATTGATCAAATAGTCTCTAGAAGCTCCAGCTTGAAAATCCCATAGGGAAAACATTTTTCTTTCAAAAATTTATAGTAAACAAAAGAGTTTAGTCATAGTCACTAATAATATCCAGAAAAGAGTCTGAAATGCAGCACTTGGGTGCAATCTCAAAAAAGACAGAATGATCTCTGTTCATTTTCAAGGTAAACCATTCAGTATCACAATAATTTAAGTCTATGCCCTAACCAGTAATGCTGAAGAAGCTGAAGTTGAACGGTTCTATAAAGACCTACAAGACCTTCTAGAACTAACACCCAAAAAGATGTCCTTTTTATTATAGGAACTGGAATGCGAGAGTAGGAAGTCAAGAAACACCTGGAGCAACAGATAAATTTGGCCTTGGAGTGCAGAATGAAGCAGGTCATAGGCTAATAGAGTTTTGCCCAAGAGAACGCCCGGGTCTAGCAAGCACATTCTTCCAACAACACAAGACTCTACACATGGACATCACCAGATGGTCAAAATCAAAATCAGATTGATTAAATTCTTTGCAGCCAAAGATGGAGAACCTCTATAGAGTCAGTCAGCAAAAACAAGATCAGGAGCTGACTGTGGCTCAGATCATGAACTTTTTGCAAAATTCAGACTTAAACTGAAGAAACTAAGGAAAACCACTAGGCCATTCAGGTATGACCTAAACCAAATCCCTTACAATTATACAGTGGAAGTGACAAATAGATTCAAGGGATTAGATCTAATAGAGTGCCTGAAGAACTATGGATGAAAGTTCATGACATTGTTTAGGAGGCAGTGATCAAGACCATCTCCAAGAAAAAAATTTGCAAAAAGGCAAAATGGTTGCCGGAGGAGGCCTTACAAATAGCTGTGAAAGGAAGAGAAGCTAAAGGCAAAGGAGAAAAGGAAAGATACTCCCATTTGAATGCAGAGTTCCAAAGAATAGCAAGGAGAGATAAGAAAGCCTTCCTCAGTAATCAGTGCAAAGAAATAGAGGAAAACAATAGAATGGGAAAGACTAGTGATCTCATCAAGAAATTAGAGATACCAAGGAAATATTTCTTGCAAAGATGGGCACAATAAAGGACAGAAATGATATGGACTAACAGAAGCAGAAGATATTAAGAAGAGGTGGCAAGAATACACAGAACTATAAAAACAAACAAACAAATCTTCATGACCCAGATAACCACAGTGGTGTGACCATTCACCTAGAGCCAGATATACTGGAATGCAAAGGCAAGTGGGCCCTAGGAAGCATCACTATGAACAAAGCTAGTGGTGGTGATGGAATTCCAGTTGAGCTCTTTCAAATCCTAAAAGATGATGCTATAAATGTGCTGCACTCAATGTTCCAGCAAATTTGGAAAGCTCAACAGTGGTCACGGGACTAGAAGAGGTCAGCTTTCATTCCAATCACAAAGAAAGACAATGCCAAAGATGTTTAAACTATTGCACAATTGCATTCATCTCACACACTAGCAAAGTAATGGTCAAAATTCTCCAAGTCAGGTTTAAATAGTACTTGAACTGTGAACTTCCAGATCTTCATGCTGGATTTAGAAAAGGCAGAGGAACTAGAGATCAAATTGCCAACATCCACTGGATCATCGAAAAAGCAAGAGAGTTCCAAAAGAACGTCTACTTTTGTTTTATTGACTATGCCAAAGCTGTTGACTCTGTGGATCACAACAAAATGTGGAAAATTAAAGTGATGAGAATACCAGACCACCTTACCTGCCTCCTGAGAAATCTGTATGCATGTCAAAAAGCAGTAGTTAGAACTGTACATGGAAAAACAGACTGGTTCCAAATCGGGAAAGGAGTATGTCAAGGTTGTATATTCGTCACCCTGCTTAGTGCAATTTCAGGGAGTTGAATACTGACTTAACATGCTAAAATAAATCTCAAGTCATTATTGCCTCTACTATGTAGGATAAGAATGTTGAACATATGCCTTTGTAATAAAATAATTCAAAACATTTTGCACCATTTTAATCTAAGTCACAAACACATTATACCAATTGCCACTTTCCCAAGAACTTAATAATTCTTTACTAAGCTATGTTTTCCTCTTACTCAAATGCTGGTCAATTTCTCATGGAATTCTCAAATAATTGTGGAGGCTGAGGATTTGCTTTTCTCATGTTAATGTGGAGAGGACTGTCTGGCTTTGAATTCCACCTTCAAGCCAATAATTTGGGGGTTCCTCCAGTGATTGAGCTCCTTTGCACCAGTGCTTTGGAGTGGCTGATCTCGTCCTGCATGGCTCCCCCCTCTCTCCCCTCTACAGGTCACCCCAAGCTTCCAGGCCCTTCCAAGGGAGCCAGGTGTGGGCCTCACCTGCAAGGATCTCTAGGGGGGTTGGTACTAGCTCATTTGTCCTCCTTGGAGTGGAAGTCCCCTCCCCCGCCTCCCCATGCAAAATTATAAAAAACATAAATTGAAGAAAGAACTCTAAATATTGACTCTAAGTCTATAAAAAAGCTCAGTGCTCCAGAAAATCATTTTTTTCCACTTTAAAAAATATCCTCTATTGCATTATCCTCAGTATATAGCCCTTCTAGAGAAGTGCTGGATTATTCTTCAATTGATCTAGTTCCTTAATGATAAATATAGGATTTTCCTGGAATTTAGCCTACAGTTATACAAGTATACTTTTATCATCTACTGTATTCTGAGCAAACAACATTTAGCTACCCTTCAGGCATTTTCAAGGCTCATTTTGTAAACCTATTATAAAGGTGTGTAAAGAAATCTAAATCTGAAGCTTCAGTACACTTGTTATTGAAAACCTAATTCACAAATCTACCTATAACTTGTTGGCATGATTAAACAAATGACCAGTCAATGAAATCTGCAGAAAAGAACTGATATAAACAGTGTGTGTTACTGAACAGTCATTTCGAAAGTCAATTTCTGTCTAAAGACATCTCCACGATTTGAGTTAGAGAAACCAGGACACAGTAACTTGAGTCCTGACACTTTGAAAGCAACATTTTTGTGAAAAGTTTGATGATTCACAATCGTTTGCATCAGCCATAAAAGGATAGTTTTTAAGGGTTTGCAATTAAATATATCCACAGGGATGTATTTATGGACATTTCTCTCTCTTAGGAAATCAAGCTTGCTTTTGAGATAGTGGTCATTGTGCTCTGTCATTGATGTTTTAGATTTGCAAACCCAAATCTTGTAATATTTTGATGGCTGCTAATCGTAGCTAGAGCAGCCACCCAAAGATGCAGTTGCCCTAGAAAGACTTTCTGTATCTGAACCTGACCTTGAATTGAAATAGCAGGGAAGTGGACCTAGAATTATTTTCTAAGATGGCAGAAATGTTACCCTTAGCAACCAGGGGATCCCAAGAAAGACAACTTGAAGGTCATGCAGTTCTACCTCTTAGGGCGTGTGTGACATCAGGTGACCATTAGGCTCTCCTTAACACAAAGTTTGTGGAAGCAACTAGACTTTTTCTCTCGTGTTCTTTCCCACATAATTGTTCTTAGCTTACATTTTCAAGCTAATAGGATATGTTTCCTGACATTGAGATGTTACTCTCCTCCCACCATATCTACTAGCTTCTGGAATCTTTTCCCTCAAAGCTCAAAGAAACTCACCTAACTTGAACTGCATCTTCCTAGGGCTGTTATTAATGATTAGAGGCCATGAATTCTCTAGTTTCAAAACACAAAGCTTCCCAACTGCAAGCTGCCTCGATGCTGAATGTGCTTTCAATTGCAAAAGCTATATATGTTCAAAAAATGTGCCGTAGCTCGGTCATCTGCCAGCAGAATCATGAGTAGCCAAAATTATGACTTTTTATTTCCCACACATATCATGTACAGACTCTTTTCAACAAGTCACAGCCAAAATTAATTCTTGAATTTATGGAATGTTTCCATATGCTTGTTGCATAGTTCAAGGAATTGATTGTAAGAAGGGAGTTTCAGACAAGCTTTCTAAAAGAAAGCTCCAAGACCTGGAAAGCTATTTGTGATTATATTCAAAGAGATAATAAGTTAATATAATGTAAAAACATACTACATTCTGTGTCTTAAAAATAGAAAATACTCTGTGAATGATAGTTTTATTAGTCCTAACTCTCATATCCTAAAATGACTCCAAAAAATGTTTATATTTCATTTTTTTGTTTGCATAATAAGTTACTGATTAAAAATTCACCTTTATGAGATTATCCACTTAAATTCCTATAGTCTTGAAAATGTTGCTTGTAAATAATAAAACTAATAAAAATTTTATGTTCAAAAGGAAACAGATGACACTTTGGTGAAAATAATTTTTAAACATCTGAAAAACACTGATTCTCAAAGTAAATTATCTACTCTAATTACATAAGTAAGCAAATATTTTAGGTCCCTAACCTTGCATTATTTCATTAAATGTCCACATCCCACATAATTGCATTCTATTATTTAATTCCTTTTTGAGTATATATGTGTTTAATCATGTGAAACAAAATACTTTCTGGCAATCTTACTACCTGTTTTTCTCAATAAACTCTCTGTGATGGAGAAGAACATTCAGGAACATAATCAAAATGACTTACATTAAGGAAAATCACTGTCACCTACTCCAACTGATAAAGTTTGTCTCCTTTGACTTAGATTCCAGATTCCAAGGAGAGTCATTTTTCCTCACTTTGGTGGCAAGTGACTATAAAAAGGTCTCTCATTCCCCTCACCCTTCTTGCAATAACACCTATGTACATCAGTGGCACCAAACTTGACCATGTGCAGAAAGCCAATATCCTGGTACAGGGTTGTGGTGAAGGAAAGTGTAACATTTCATTTAAGGCCAAGCAAGGGAATACGGGCAGCTAATGCTGAAAAGATCCACTCCCCAGTGGATTTTTAAAGGGAAGGGTTTTTAAAGGCAAGATGAGAAAGCATTGCAGGGTGGGTGTTCAGATTAAACATGACCCTCTGAAAGCTTGATGGAGAGGTAACAGGAGGATGTTGTAAATTAACATTATCAATCCAAAGGCTCTAGCCAGTTTGAGGGCTATGTGTTCATGGCCATCGTGCAGTTAGCTCCTTCCGTTGGTGGGGCTTTAGTAGCCATGTAAAACAACTCAGGAATGACGCGGCCATCTCGTATGCTACAGAGAAGAATTAGAGACTGTAATTCTGCTATGTGGCTGATTTATTGCTTAAACTATTATCAGTTCTGGCCCAACTGCTATTTTTTGTAACTATATGTTTACATTCTTCCAATTATTAACTCTTCAGATATCCTTCTGTGACTCAGGAGAGGCTAAAGTTTTTCTACAAACAAGAGGCAGGAGACGAACATGTAAGCTGGGGGGGGGGGGGGTTGTCTGTCCCAGGAAGGCCCCATAGAATCCTTCTGGAATATAATCAGGCAGACAGACCTGCAGGAGGAGTGGCCAAGGTATACCGAGGGGATTATGGATTACATTGTGGCAGAAATGGCAGTAACTTACTCTAAAACCTTAGCCAAACTCGAAAGGGTTTGAGATATATGGGTCTAGGAAGCTCCTTAGCACAGTTTGAGTGTAGAGCAGATTATTCATTCCCTGTATCATTGAACAACTCATTACTGACCATGCATCACTAGCCAGGTGTGGTTCTACTTGTGGGCGTATAACTTATCTTACTGCTATTAAAAATATAGGTTGATCAAATGTTTAATGTACAAGCTGCTAAAATCCTACAAATTATAGTTATAAGCAACCCACATGCCTTCCAAAAACACCGTATCAATGTTGTTCAGGGTTGAATAGCTCATTTGGCTAGACCTGCCCTGTTCTTGTCACAGATTGTATAAAAGCTACAGATACAAGGTTGGGCTTTCCTCTGACTTATCTCTCTATTCCCAGAGCTAAACTCAAAGTTTGGCACACAAAAGAAGCTCCATAAATGTGACTTTTTGAGCTAGAATGAATTTTTCTAGCCTAGTTAAGGTAACAATCTCTCTCTTTGTTCTTGAAGAAATCATGTCAATTCCTAGCCTTGGATTCTCCATCTAACAAGTAGTTGCATGTCTGTTTCATAGTGGTTTGTTTTTTCTTTTCCTTTATAAACTACATAATATAAATTAGTACACTTTAAGTACAGTAGGCACACAGAAAGAACAGCTTTTACTTTTTAGAAATAACTTTACAATTGCTTTTAAAATTAATATTTCTTATATCAAAAGATAATTTTAAAGATGAATTCAATTGTGAAATTGTTTTAAAACTCTAGACAATGGTTGATTATCCTGTGACAAGTTAACTCATGAGTTGCTGTTTAAGAAGCCTGGTTTTTAAGTATGTTGTTGATACTATAAAGATACCACTCAGTTGAATTCTTCCAACGGAATCTGAAACATCACAGGTAAGGAGGCCATTGAAAGGGTTCAGTAATTCTGTTGGATGCCTAAGGAACCATCTGGAGACTCCCACCTGTGACTGACATAATAGCAAACACAATGCCCCTCATGGTGGTCTCAGAATACTTTCTCAGTTGTAGATTGTCTAATTTTAACCTTTATGGTAAAAAAATTAACCTCATTTTTTATTAATATTTTTTAACTATAAGAAAAAAAAATGGGCCAGAGATAGAGATAGAAATCTTAAAATTTATAATGAAAGAAAAGTATATTGAGTATATGCTATTTAAAAGAACTCAAAGACACTTCTTATAAAATTTTTGTTAGGATGAAGGCTAAGTCAATTACAGCTTAGTCAAATGTATAAAAATTGAGGTAACTGCATTTTATACACTACATAATATATTCCAGGCACACTGTGAATCATTTAAACTGCATCATATTGTTTGACCATTTTGACAACATTAGTTATCATATAGTATTATCTATATTTTATAGATTAAACAAGCTAAGAACTCAAAAATTTTAAGTCAAAAAAATTCCTCAAGAGCAAATGCATGGTTTTTAAATGATGGATATGACAATTAAAAAAAAAAGCAGGCATCAGTGGCATTCCAATCTCAGAAATTAACTATGATCCTACACTGGTTCAAAAGAATATGCCTAAATATGTGTTATTAAAAGATGATTTATAAGTAATTATTGATTTTTTTTCTTTTTAAGAAACTATTCCTAAAGGTCTTGCCATATAGCAACCTGCAAAATGGTTATATCACCAACATATATACTCTTTAATTTGTGAATTCATTGATTTGTCAGGTTTATCTTTTTTCAGTGTATTTCAGTCTCTTATTGTCAAACTTTCTAACAAGATCAAACTCATGAAAGCAACACGACAGTTCTGACAGGCGTCTGTTTACTTTTCAGCTTGTTTCCTTGTTCTGATTCATTGGTCTGAAGAATTCTGGATTGAAGAAGCAGAGGGGGCAAATGTGAACAGCACACTAAACTCTCCATCTATCAGAACTCTTTCCATTTTATACTTTTAGTGTCATTTTCAGGATAGAAATTAACTTAGTCCAGAGTTATTGCCTTTTAAGGCTCACAGTGGGGGAGAGTGATCGTGACTAAATGTTGAATACACCCAAGAGTGCATGAGCAACCAGTGAGTTATCATCATTGCACAATATTATCTCATTCATTAGGCCAATGAAGTAGAGACAAAAAAAAAAGGTGGTGGAGAATAGAGAGCAGTGTAGATTATAAAAAATTATGTGCGAGTAGAAATAATAACATTTATAAATTAGGAGTTTCTAAGAAGAAGCTTCATCTTTCCTAACATCACTGTTTTATATATTCCCAACAGAGTGATACATTTTGATTGAAAGGATTAAAATAATTGAATTTAATGTTAAATGTCTTCCATTCAATTCTTAAGGGGAAATATAACATCAATAGTGATTTGTATCATGGAATCTTATATAAAGAACATTACTGAGATGTCTCAGCTTTAGAACCTACCCACCATCACCTGTATTTTTTCAATAACTAAGTAGGGTCTGTTTCATGAAAGCTGATACTTAGAAAAAGTTAATGACAATTGCTTTTACTCTACTATATTTAAAGATACTTAAATATCTTTTACCCTACTATATTTAAAGCATAAAAGTGAGGTCCTCTGAGATGAGATGATTTGCTTAAGCTCACTGGAGCAATGTATCTTCTTAAAAATCAGGTCTTCCACTTCCTGTGTTAGCCTTTCCCAAATGGTGACCTATAAATATTGTCATGCCAAGTGCTCTAGAAAGAAAGGGTTTCATGGAAATATAAATAAGAGCAAGTATGTCAATTCACAACTTTCATTTGAAATTATCAAACACTGTATGTACATATATTATATGTGTGTGTGTGTATACACACATATATATAAACTATCTAGATGATATGTATATATCTATAGTGTCTTGATATATATCAACATATATCATATATATTGATATATATATCATATTATATATTACCTATATATATAATATACACACACACATATATATACTACACACACACACACACACACACACTATCTAGATGAAATATTTTAAGTGATAAGATGTTCCCAGAGGATAAATATAAAAAAATGAAAACATAACAATAAAAATATCCCTTATACTTTAACCCCTCCATCTGTTCAGTTACCGACTTTCTTCTCTGTGTTAAAACACAGACACTACTGTGTTTGTATCTCAGGTATCCTCCCAGAATGCCTATTTATGAAGCAAATACAGGTCTTTTCCTGATAACCTTTTTAGACAGCCGGTGGCACACAAATTCAGATGTGTGTTTTTCTTTTGTCACCGAACAACATACATGATAGATCACTCCACACCAGTACACAGAGAGCTTCCTTATCATTTTATGTTATGCTTTCTATCATGGAAGTAGTGGACATTTGTGTCCTTTCTAGCCTTTTGTTAATACAGATGATGGACCATAAATGTACACTTCACCATTTGGTATCTGTGTGCATATGTCTAGAAGTAGAATGCCTGGGTTAAAGGTATACGCATCTGTGGTTAAAAGTTGTACTAAAAATGTGTGAGAGTATTTTGCTTCACAGTGTCTCCTAAATTTAAAATTTTTTAATCCTGTTATTTTTAAAAGGAAATATATCTCAGTGTTCTTTCAATGTGCTTTCTTTACTGGTTTTATTAATTTCTTTTTTTTAATTTGTTGGAGGCTAATTACTTTACAATATTGTAGTGGGTTTTGTCATACATTGACATGAATCAGCCGTGGATTTACATGTGTTCCCCATCCCGACCCCCCCCCCCCACCTCCCTCTCTACCCAATCCCTCTGGGTCTTCCAAGTGCACCAGGCCCGAGCACTTGTCTCATGCATCCAACCTGGGCTGGTGAACTGTTTCACCTTAGATAATATACATGTTTCGATGCTGTTCTCTTTAAACATCCCACCCTCGCCTTCTCCCATAGAGTTCAAAAGTTTGTTCTATACATCTGTGTCTCTTTTTCTGTTTTGCATATAGGGTTATCGTTACCATCTTTCTAAATTCCATATATATGTGTTAGTATACTGTAATGGTCTTTATCCTTCTGGCTTACTTCACTCTGTATAACGGGCTCCACTTTATTGGTTTTAAATGTAAGAAACTTGCCATGTTTTTAAGAATCATTTTTTCTTTCCAGTTCTGTGAGCTTCCTAGTTGGGGGTTGCACTTATCCATTGACTTGTTAATCATTTCACCATAAACTTGCAGGAGCTCTTTCCACATGTGAGAGAATAACATCTGATGTTTGATACTATTTGAAAACGCCCTTTGCACTGTGTCACTGTGTTTTGAATTTACTTACACATTTTTTGTTATACAAACTTGGTCAGTGTGTGTCTTACCATTACACTTACCATTTTTTAATGGATGCTAGATTTGGAAACATAACTAGAAAGGAGATCCCTCTAACCCTTGGATCCAGTTGAAAGTTGCTTTGGCCTATAATGTGATCCTTTACTAATCATTAGTTTTTACCCAGATGTCTATCCATTGGTCAGAGCAAAATATATGAAATTGTTCATCTTTTCCTACTGATTTGAGATGCCATGTTGATCATATGCTAAACTATCTTGTGTGTCTGGGCTTACTCACGGTCCTTATTTTGTTTCACTAGCCTCTCTGTAAGCTTATGGATCTGTGTTACACCTATTTAATTATTACAAATTCATATAAAACATTGATGAAAGCAACCAAGGAAGAAACAAATAAGTGGAAACATACTCTGCACTCACGGATTGGAAGAATTAATACTCTTAAATTCATCATATTACCCAAAGTGATCTAAAAATGACATGCAATTCTTGACAAAATTCCTATTTCATTTTTAACAAAATTAGAAAAAGCAAGCCTAAAATTCATATGGAAACATAAAAGACCCCAAACAGCCAAACAAAACTGGAGGTATTGCCTGATTTCAAAAAATACTACAAAATGACAGCAAAAAAATACCATGGTACTGACATAAAAAGAGACACATAGATCAAAGAAACAGAATAAAGGAGCCCAGAAGATAGCTAAATATTGTCAATTGATCTTTGACAAAGTCGCTACAAATACAAAATGGGAAAAGGACAATGTCTTCAATAAATGGTACTAGGATAACTGATGATTACACCTTAAGTTGCTTCAGTCGTGTCCAACTCTTTGCAACTCTATGGAGTGTAGCCCATCAGGCTCCTCTGTCCATGGGATTCTCCAGGCAAGAACACTGGAGTGAATTGCCATGCCCTCACTCAAGGGATCTTCCCGATGCAGGGATGAAATGATTGTCTCTTAAATTTCCTGCACTGGCAGGTGGGTTCTTTACCACTAGCACCACTTGGGAAGCCCAGAATAATTGATATCTACATGCAAAAGAAAGGAATTGGCCCCTTTCTCATATCCATGGAGATTCCTCAAAAACTGAAAACAAACTACCATATGATACAGTAATCCCACCCTAGGTATATATCCAAAAGAAGTCAAATTAGCACCTCAAATATATCTCTGAATTACCATGTTCATAGAATCATTATTTACAATAACCAAAATACAGAATTGACCCAGCTGCCCATTGACAAATGAATGGATTAAAAAAAAAAGTGGTATATACATGCAATGGAATATTATTCAGCGATAAAGAAAGGAACTGTTATTTGGGACAACATGGATGAACTTGGAAAATATTATGCTGAACGAAACAAACCAGGCATAGAAAGCTAAATTATGCATGACCCCACTTACATGTGGAATCTAAAATCATCAAAACCATCAGAACAGAATGTGGAATGGTGGTTGCTGGGGGCTGGAGGAAATGAGGAAATGTTGGTCAAAGGGAAAAGGTTTTAGACATTCAGGATGAATATATTTGGGGAATCTAATGTACACCATGGTAACTATATTAATAATAAAGCAGTAGACACTGGAAACTTGCTAAGACAGTAGATATTGTGTTCTCACTATACACACACACACTAAAAAACAACAACAACAAAAACACTATGTGAGATGATGGATGTGTTAATACATTAATTAGCTTGACTGTGGCAATTATGTTAAAATGTACACACACATCAAAACATTAAGTTTTACATTGCAAATTCATACAAATTTTACTTGTCAATTTTAGCTCAGCAAAGTTGGAAAAAAGTAAAAAGGAGAAAATTAATTTATAATGTTTTTAGCCTGAACAGTGTGGTTGTACACATTGTTTCTTTTCCAGAATTTTTCTAACTATCTGTCTTGTTATTTTTTCTTGTAAATTTTAGAATTAATTTGTTTAGCTAAAAAAAAAAAGGCTGCTAGTATTTGGTATTTTCATTGCCTTCATATTACATTTATGAATAAATTTTAAAACATATTACTTTTAATGTACCTTATTGATTTAATTGTTCTGTTAATAAATGTTAAATCTTTCCTTCTCTTCAAGACTTCTTTTGTGTTGGTGTTGATTATTTAAAAATCACTTTCTCTAAGTTTTGCACATTTCATACTGTGCACATTTTAGAACTATCTATCATGCTGATATTTTGAATTGGTTAATTTCTTCCAGTATATTACACATGAAAAATTTGCATATATTGATTCTGCACATCAATGTCATAATATTCTTGTATACTTGTATTCACTTTTTTAGCTAATTATCTTCCATTTCCCGCATATACTATTGCATCATCTTCAAGTGTACAAAAATTTATTATCAAATTTTTTTCTTCTAGGTTTTTAAAAATTTTACTGACTATTATCAAAGTAAAATAAAAATAGTAATATGAGTATATATTTGTCCTTCATTTTTTACATTAATAGAATTGCCTCTAAATGCTTCCCCATCAAAGCATCATGGTGGTTTTTGAGCTGAGACTGATATATTTTATAAAGTGAAACTTTATCTATGGATTCAAGTTTTATTTATTGTTTTTATCCAAAATGTTAAACTTTCAGTTTCTATATAGGTATGAAGCAACAGTTAGAATCAGACACAGAACAACAGACTGGTTCAAAATTGGGGCAGGAGTACACCAAGGCTGTATATTGTCACCCTGCTTATCTAACTTACATGCAGAGCACATCATGCAAAATGCCAGGCTGGAGGAAGCACAGGCTGGAATCAAGATTGCCGGGAGAAGTATCAATAACCTCAGACGCAGATGACACCACCCTTATGCCAGAGAGCAAAGAAGAACCAAAGAGCCTCTTGACAAAGGTGAAAGGAGAGAGTGAAAAAGCTGGCTTAAAACTCAGCATTCAAAAAACGAAGATCATGGCATCTGGTCCCATCATTGCATGACAAATAGATGGGGAAAGAGTGATAGACTTTATTTGCTTGGGCTTCAAAATCAATTGTCAACTGCAACTTAATTGGCAATCAAAATGTCTGAACTTTCCAATGAAATTCAAAACTTTTTGGAAGGATGAAATGTATCTTTGCAAGTGTCATTATCAAATTACTTAAGAGAATTCACCCCTTTGTACATACACTATAAGTTAATTACTAAGGAAGAGAATGAGGGAAACAAATGCATTCACTTTCTATTCCTCATGACAGACAATCTTCCTTAAGATTCCTAGCTTAAGGATAACATGAAAGACATACCTCTGAACTTCATCACTGAAAACGATGAGTTGTTATTCCCATCAAGTTTTCTAATCAATGAATTGAACGCTAACTTATCACTCAAAAAATTAGGTTTATTTTTCTTCAAGTTTTAACCAATCAGAGCACATAAGGCATAAAGTACATTTCACTCGCTGTTTAAGAACAAAGTGAACTTTTAACTAACTTCCTCTTGAAAAATACCGGGTGTGTCACAAGCTAGCTAGCTGCATTAACAGAGCATTTAGATCGAGCTTCCTTCTTGGATTGGCCAATAAATGATTATGTTTCTGGAGGCCCACTTCAGAGAGCTGATATGGGATTTTCTTAAGAGCAGACCAAGATGAGAGAAGAAGCTAATCATACTCCATTTACCTACCTTTAGTCTTCCTGACTATGGAGAAAATGTAGGACTTCAATGTCAAATGTGTTCAAATATTTTATTATTACTCATATTTATACTTGATCTTAGCCAAAAGTCTGAGAAGTGATTTATTACTCACTTCTGAAAACTATAATTTCTGGATTAGCACCCTGTTTCACCAAGTATGACTATAAATTTTGAAACTGCACAAATTTTAATTCAAAATGGGGAAGAATCTGTTTTAGTGGGAAAATTTAAAGGGAAAGTGAGATTCAAGATATTAAAAGAGACAACAGGCTCCTCTCATAAAACTTTGATTATGCCTATGGACCTTAAGTATTTGATTTTTTGGTTACAAAGTTTGACATCTTGCACAATTTTGTCCTTTTTTAGGAGCTGGATGTTTAAAAACGAAAGATACACACACACACACAAATACACTGTTTCATACGTATGTGTATGTGTGGTATGTGTATGTGTGTTGTTGTTTAATCACTAAGTCGTGTCCAGCTCTTTGAGAACCCATGACCTGTAGCCCACCAGGCTCCTCTGTCCATGAGATTTCCCAGGCAAGAATACTGGAGTGGGTTGCCCTTTCCTTCTTCAGAGGATCTTCCCCACCCAGGAATCAAATGCATGTCTCCTGCATTGGCACATGGATTTTTTAATACTAAACTATCAGGGAAGCCCAAGTGTATGTGTACACACAAATTATGCCACTTGTACAATAATTTATTCTATTAAATAAGATTACAGCATTGTGGGGAAAAGAGACAAGATGATGGAGTAGAACATGAGCACACCTCTTCTTACAGAAACATCAAAATCACACCTAACCACTGAAAAAAGTCACTGACAAAACTGTTGGAAGTTACTAAAAATAAACAAATAAATAAAATAAAATCCCTACATCCAAATGCAAGGAAGCAGCCACAACAAGACAGTAAGAGGGAGCAATCTCACTAAAAATCAAATCCTATGACCTGCTTGTATATTTTGGAGATTAATTCTTGCAGCTCAATACCAGAAAAATAAATGACCCAATCAAAAACTGGGCCAAAAACTAAACAGACATTTCTCCAAAGAAGATGTACAGATGGCTAATAAACACATAAAAAGATGCTCAACATCACTCATTATCAGAGAAATGCAAATCAAAACCACAATGAGGTAACATCTCATGATGGTCAGAATGGCTGCCATCAAAAAGTCTACAAACAATAAATTCAGGACAGGGTGTGGAGACAAGGGAACCCTCTTACACTGTTGGTGGGAATGCAAACTAGTACAGCTGCTATGGAGAACAGTGTGGAGGTTCCTCAAGAAACTGCAAATAGAACTGCTATACGACCCAGCAATCCCACTGATGGGCATACACACTGAGAAATCCAGAACTGAAAGAGACACATGTACCTCAATGTTCATCCCTATTCACAATAGATAGGACATGGAAGCACCTAGATGTCCATCGGCAGACAAATTAATAAGAAAGCTGTGGTACATATACACAATGGAATATTACTCAGCTATAAAAAAAAAGTCAGTTCTAGTGAGTTTATTATACAGAGTGAAGGAAATCAGAAAGAAAAACACCAATCCAGTATATTAATGCATACTTATGGAATTTAGAAAGATAGTAATGACGACTTATGTGAGACATATGTTGTTATACGTGAGACAGCAAAGGAGACACAGATATAAAGAAAGACTGTTGGACTCTGCGGGAGAAGGTGAGGCTGGGACGATTTGAGAGAATAGCACTGAAGCATGTATATTACCACATGTGAAATGGTGTCGTTTTTTTTGGTTGGAGGCATCCCTGTACCACAGGGCTTATGCCGATGAGTACTCACCAGAATTGCTGCCTTCAGTGTCCTTCCTTGTCCCCAAGATGAGCTACATCTGCCTCCCCACCTCCACAGGAGACGCTCTAACACTTAACAGGTAAGTCTGACTCAGTAACTTGTCAGGTCACCACTTTTTTTCCCTGGGTCCTGCTGAGCACAAAACCCTGTAAGCATCACCCCAAAGTGGAGTTTCAGTTTGCTCCAGCCCTGCCGAAGTCCTGCAGTGAAACCCCACTGGCCTTCAAAGCCAGATTCTGTGGGGCCTCCTCCCTATCAACCGTGAAAAGCTGAAAATATTTCCTCTAAGACTGGGAACAGACAAGGATGTCAACTCTGGCCACTTTCATTCAATATAGTTCTTGAAGTCCTAGACACAGCAATCAGAGAAGAAAAAGGAATAAAGGTGATCCAAATTGGAAAAGAATAAATAAAATTGTCACTAGTTTGCAGATGATGTGATAAAACACATTGAAAATTCTAAAGGGTTACCAGAAAATTACTAAAGCTTATCAATGAATTTGGTAAAGTTGCAGGATACAAAATAAATACAGGGACATTTCTTGCATTCCTATACACTATAAAGTGAAAGTGAAGTCGCTCAGTCATGTCCGACTCTCTGCAATCCCGTGGACTGTAGCCTACCAGGGTTCTCAGTTCATGGGATTTTCCAGGCAAGAGCACTGGAGTGGGTTGCCATTTCCTTCTCCAGGGGATCTTCCTGACACAGGGATCGAACCCAGGTCTC
Organism: Hydropotes inermis; assembly: GCA_020226075.1. Classification (NCBI taxonomy): domain Eukaryota; kingdom Metazoa; phylum Chordata; class Mammalia; order Artiodactyla; family Cervidae; genus Hydropotes; species Hydropotes inermis. The sequence goes on along the minus strand of CM035271.1, from coordinate 98,550,763 downwards.
CCGCATTGTAGGCAGATGCTTTACCCTCTGAGCCACCAGGGAAGAACCCATACACTATAAACTAACACCTAAAAATTATAAAGAGAAATTTAAAGAATAATCCCATTTACCATCAAACCAAAAAGAATAAAATAGCTAGGAAACAACCTACTTAAGGAGGCAAAAGGCCTGTAATCTGAAAATTGCAAGACTTCAATTAAAAATAAACTAAACATGACACAAGCAGTTGGAAAAATATAACATTAAGTTGGACTGGAAGAATAGATATTGTCAGAATGACGGCACTACAGATTCAATGCAATCGAACCGCCAATGGCATTTTTCACATAACTGGAGCAAAATAATCTTAAAATTTTTATGGACACAAAAGGCTCGAAATAGCAAAAGCAATCTCAAGAAAGAAAAATGGACCTAGAGGAATCCGGCTCCCTGACTTCAATCTACAGTACAAAGCTACAGTAAAGCAATATGGTACTGTCCTTGAAACAGAAATATAGATCAATGGAAAGCCTGGAGATAAACCCACCCACCTATGGTCAACTAATCTATGACAAAGGTGGCAAAAAAAAAAAAAAAATACAATCAGAAAAGGCAGACTCTTCAATAAGTGGTGCTGGGAACACTAGACAGCTACATGTAAAAAATGAAATTGGAAAATCCCCTAACATCATACACAAAAACTTGAAATAGATTAAAGACTGAAATATAAGACCAGATGTTATAAAACTCTTAGAGGAAAACATAGGCAGAACACTTTTTGACATAAATTGCATCAATATCTTTTTTGATCCTCTTCCTAGAGTAATGGAAATGAAAAAGAAGTGCAGCTTAATTAAACTCAAAAGCTTTTGCACAGCAAAGGAAATCATAAATAAAATGAAAAGACAACCCTCAGAATGGAAGAAAATATTTGCAAACTATGTGACCAAACACAATTTGTCTCCAAAATTTACAAACAGCTCATGAGGCTCAATATCAAAAAAAAAAAAAAAAAAAAAAAACCAGCATAATCATAAAATAACAGAAGACCTAAGTAGACATTTCTCCAAAGAAGGCATAAAACTGGCCAAGAAGCACATGAAAAGATGCTGAACATCACTAATTATCAGAGAAATGCAAATCAGAAATACAGTGAGGTATCAACACACACCAGTAAGAATGGTGATCATCAAAAAATCTACAAACAGTAAATGTTGAAGAGGGTGCTGAGAAAAGAGATCTCTCCTACACTGTTGGTGGGAATAGAAATTGGTACACTCACTACAGAGAACAGTATGGAGGTTCCTTGAAAATCTAAAAATAGAGGATCCTGCTGTGATTTATGTCGGAGAGTGTTTTGCCTATGTTCTCCTCTAGGAGTTTTATAGTTTCTGGTCTTACATTTAGATCTTTAATCCACTCTCTGACATAAATCAGAGCAAGATCCTCTATGACCCACCTCCCAGAATATTGGAAATAGAAGCAAAAATAAACAAATGGGACCTAATGAAACTTAAAAGCTTTTGCACAACAAAGGAAACCATAAGCAAGGTGAAAAGACAGCCCTCAGATTGGGAGAAAATAATAGCAAACGAAGCAACAGACAAAGGATTAATCTCAAAAATATACAAACAACTCCTGCAGCTCAATTCCAGAAAAATAAAAGACCCAATCAAAAAATGGGCCAAAGAACTAAACAGACATTTCTCCAAAGAAGACATACAGATGGCTAACACATGAAAAGATGCTCAACATCACTCATTATCAAAGAAATGCAAATTAAAACCTCAATGAGATACCATTACACGCCAGTCAGAATTGGCTGGTATCCAAAAGTCTACAAGCAATAAATGCTGGAGAGGGTGTGGAGAAAAGAGAACCCTCTTACACTGTTGGTGGGAATGCAAACTAGTACAGCCACTATGGAGAGCAGTATGGAGATTCCTTAAAAAACTGGAAATGGAACTGCCATATGACCCAGCAATCCCACTTCTGGGCATACACACTGAGGAAACCAGATCTGAAAGAGACACGTGTACCCCAGTGTTCATCGCAGCACTGTTTATCATAGCCAGGGCATGGAAGCAACCTAGATGCCCATCAGCAAATGAATGGATAAGGAAGCTGTGGTACATATACACCATGGAATATTACTCAGCCATTAAAAAGAATTCATTTGAATCAGTTCTAATGAGATGGATGAAACTGGAGCCCATTATATAGAGTGAAGTAAGCCAGAAAGATAAAGTCCAATACAGTATACTAATGCATATATACGGAATTTAAAAAAATGGTAACGATAACCCTATATGCAAAACAGAAAAAGAGACACAGATGTACAGAACAGAATTTTGGACTCTGTGGGAGAAGGCGAGGGTGGGATGTTCAGAGAGAATAGCACTGAAACAAGTATACTATCAAGGGTGAAACAGATCACCAGCCCAGATTGGATACATGAGATGGGTGCTCAGAGCTGGTGCACTGGGAAGAGCCAGAGGGATGGGATGGGGAGGGAGGAGGGAGGGGGGATCGGGATGGGGAACACATGTAAACCCATGGCTGATTCATGTCAATGTGTGACAAAAACCACTACAATATTATAAAGTAATTAGTCTTCAAGTAATAAAAATAAATGGGAAAAAAAGAGAAAATCTAAAAATAGACTACCACATAATGGATAAGAAGGTGTGGTACATATATGAAATGGAACATATTCAGCCTTTCAATGAACTAATGCTATTTGCAGTAATATTGATGGACCTGTAGATTATCATACTAAGTGAAGTAAGTCAGACAGAGAAAGACAAGTGCAGATAATACTTTTCTGTAGCATCTAAAAATAAAGACATAGAAAAACTTATTTGCAAACCAGAAACAGACTCAGAAAAGGAATAGCTGTTTGGGATTGACATATACAGCACAGGGAACTCTGCTCTGTATTCTATAATAACCTAAAGGGGAACAGAGTTTGAAAAATTATATGTGTATATGTGTAACTGAATCACCCTGCTATATACCTGAAATTAACAGGAAACTATTCATCAAATATGTTGTAATATAAAATAAAAGTTAAAAAAGCTGTAGCATTCCAAATTTTCTATTTAGAGCTGCATTTCCATCCAAGATTTATGCTAACTACATTTTTTTCCATATAAAAATAAGACTTACAAAAAGAAAAAAAAAGTTGGTCAGGGATAAAAAAAAACTAACTAAAGCTCTTCAAAATAAGCATATTTCATTTACATTTGAAAATTTTAAAAGCAAATATTATCCCTCTATACTGATAGATACCATGGAAAGTGCTAATCTATACAGCATACACACATACGTATGGTGTGTGTATGAAGTAAAGATTTTAAACAAACCTAGACTTTTTGTCTTTATACATAACATTTAATTCTGCCTTTTAGGTTTTCAAGGTAGTCCATCTATGAGCAATTTATCCTAATATCTCTTTAGATAGAAATCCCCAAATTTCCCAAGTACTGGAAAATGCTACTGAACAGTGAGTTCTTACCCTGGCGATAGATTGATTTCTTGGGCATGGTGTAGCAAATACTAATTTGGGAGCTACAAGTGATCATTTGTACTCTATCCAGACAATTTCCTCAGATACACATCTTTATCAAGGAAGGGATGGGAATAACTGTAGACTAAATATATGATGCTTACAAACAAGAATATACTTTACTTACTTGTACATAAAAGCATGCTTTGGTAATGAGGAATAAACACCTCTTTTCTGTGTTATGGAGCTGTTTTTGGCCACTCAAGTGTCCCAGAATAAGAAGGTATTTCATTAAATCTAACTCATGTCTCTCGCAAGGAGAACAGTGATCACTGGAGGCTGGAGCAGTGACTGAGAAGAAATCAATCCCTTTTTGGGGTGGGGGGGCTGGGATAACTCTACCTGTATGTCTACCATGTCCAAGGACTTATATTTTAGCAGGAATCTGATAACAATAAAATACTATTGTTACAATTTATGGCTGAACTCTACATTGAAAATTGTGTTGATGGGAAAACAAAGATCTTTCTTGACTCACCCCATTTTTAAAAAAGTAATAATTGTGTTGAATCCAAAAGGGGATAGATCAGGATTAATGGAGCTACAGATGAAAGTTTTTAATATTTCAAAACAATAAAACAAGTAATACTGTCATGTATGCTGACACAGTTTAAGAGACTATCTTTTTAAAGACCTTTCAACATTGCCTATAACCATTTCATGGACATATTATTTGACTCAGGAAATGAATTTCTTAGAATATATACTACAGATATTAGTATCTATACATAAATATGTATAAATTTACACATGAAGAATAAGCTCAAGAATATGCTTGTTTATGAAGAATAAGCTTAAGAACATTCATTCCACCATTTTTATAATAGCAAAAGATTAGAAAACCCTAAACATCATTTAAGAAAGCTGAATAAATTATAATTCATAAAAAAGAATATTTTCATGTGGCCACGGGGGTGGGGGGAGGCTCACTGATACAGTGAGCTTGAAGATATTTCATTAAATCAAAATAAAGAGGAGAAAATGCAATTTAATAGAGCACTACTTGTATAAAAGGCCTTCCCAGGTGGTGAAGTGGTAAAAAAAAAATCCATCTGCTAATACAGGAGATGCAAGAGATGCAGATTTGATCCCCGGATCAGGAGGATCCCCTGTAATAGGAAATGGCAACCTGCTCCATAATTCTTGACTGGAAAATCTGGTGGACAGAAGAGCCTGGTGAGCTACAGACTATATGGTCACAAAGAACTGGACATGACTGAACATATATACATATGTATACTTGTATAAAAACCTCAAAATGTGATCAATATAAACAACTTCCTAGGCATGGTGTACTTTTTCAAGGGTTCCAAAGAGGTGCTGGCAGTCCTCTGGTCACAGAGCTGGTAAACTAGGAAGAGAGGGAGGAACAGAAAGAAAGGAGGTGGGTGGAACACACCCACCTTCCAAGCACCAAATCCTATTTGCCTGGTGAGAAGTGAGATATCAGTCCCTTGGGTAAACACCCAGAAGAGACCCTCTAGTCAGGCTTCTAGTTTTTGCTTACATTGGCCTTAATAGACATACACTTAGCTGACCCCTCCTCCTTTCAGCAGGATTATAAAGATCACCTTAAAGATGTCTGTTCAACTCTCTTTCTTATTAAGAAGGAAAAGTTGTCCAGTCACCATTCTTCGTCAACAGGGTTGCCAATATTCACTGCAGTCTTGCTGAGCGGTTGTCTCAATATGACAGAATGCACATCTGGCTTCAGATGTGATGCTTATTCACTGACAGAAGTTGAGAAGTGACGAGTTTTTTTATGGTTTTCAGTGACACTGGACCCATTGTGAGGATTCAACATGACAATTAATGTTCTCAGGGTACTTGTTTGTTTCCTCAAAATTGACCAGGTTGATATTTAAAGAAAATAGATTTCTTAAGTATGATATAAACAAACATTAGGATTACTTTATAAACGCAATTATCTAACTTTATTGATTGCTCCTTGGAAGAAAAGTTATGACAAACCTAGATGGCATATTAAAAAGCAGACACTTTACTTTGCCAACAAAGATCGATCTAGTCAAAGCTATGGTTTTTCCAGTAGGAATGTATGGATGTGAGAGTTGAACCATAAAGAAAGCTGAGGGCTGAAGAATTGAT
>CM035271.1:98361367-98527749 GCA_020226075.1 Hydropotes inermis | reverse complement strand
CATGTCCAGTTTAACTGTTGCTTCCTGACCTGCCTCTTGAGAAACCTGTATGCAGGTCAGGAAGCAACAGTTAAACTGGACATGGAACAACTGGCTGGTTCCAAATAGGAAAAGGAGTACGTCAAGGCTGTATATTGTCACCCTGCTTATTTAACTTAATATGCAGAGTACATCATGAGAAATGCTGGGCTGGAAGAAGCACAAGCTGGAATCAAGATTGCCAGGAGAAATGTCAATAACTTCAGATATGTGGATGACACCACCCTTATTGCAGAAAGTGAAGAGGAACTAAAAGCCTCTTGATGAAAGAGAAAGAGGAGAGTGAAAAAGTTGGCTTAAAGCTCAACATTCAGAAAACTAAGATCTTGGAATCTGGTCCCATCACTTCATGGCAAATAGATGGGGAAACAGTGGAAACTGTCAGACTTTATTTTTGGGGGGCTCCAAAATCACTGTGGATGTTGATTGTAGCCATGAAATTAAAAGACACTTACTCCTTGGAAGGAAAGTGATGACCAACCTAGACAGCATGTTAAAAACAGAGACATCAGTTTGCCAACAAAATTCCATCTAGTCAAGGGTATGGTTTTTCCAGTGGTCATGTGTGGATGTGAGAGCTGGACTGTGAGGAAATCTGAGTGCCAAAAAATTGATGCTTTTTAACTGTGGTGTTGGAGAAGAGTCTTGAGAGTCCCTTGAACTGCAAGGAGATCCAACCAGTCCATCCTAAAGGAGATCAGTCCTGGGTGTTCATTGGAAGGACTGATGCTAAAGCTGAAACTCCAATACTTTGGCCACCTCATGCAAAGAGTTTACCCATTGGAAAAGACCCTGATGCTGGGAGGGATTGGGGGCAGGAGGAGAAGGGGATGCCAGAGGATGAGATGGCTGGATGGCATCACCGACTTGATGGGCATGAATTTGAGTAAACTCTGGGAGTTAGTGATGGACAGGGAGGCCTGGCGTGCTGCAATTCACGGGATCGCAAAGAGTCGGACACAACTGAGTGACTGAACTGAACTGATATAGGACAGAGACTCTACTAAACACTCTGCCATATCCTATATGAGAAGGGAATCTAAAAAGGAGTGGATATGTGTATAATTGATTCACTTCTCTGTACATCAGAAACTAACACTTCATTGTAAATCAACTATGCTGCAATAATTTGTTTTTACATAAGATCTTGGACCAATACCGCTAAACTAATGGTGTGAAAAAAATGTCACATGGATCTGAGATGACATTAGACAAAATAAGTTCAAAATATTTTACTGAGCCCAGACAAAGGGGAATATTCCCTTACAGTCCCTCTCTCCAAATCTACAACTATTTAAAACTGCATTTTATATTACTGGCAGATCCTTTTTGTCTCTGAGCTTTCAAATCCACAGCACGTATACATCTGCCCTGTCCGTCACGGTTTGTATCTGTTTTACAGAATAAACTGTGGTGTTACTTCAAGGGGTATTTTCTTCTTTTTTAAATCCATGTATATTTTAGTACCATCTTTACAAACAAATAACTAGTAATTAGCAGGTAAAACTTTGGAGCTAAACTGTAAGGTCCATCGGGTCCATTACAGAAATCAATTTTCTGATACAGTGAGCGAGTGGCTGGTTATGGCACATTGATCTCTGGAAAGTTTCTCAAGAAAATTGTGGAAGTTACTTACATTAGTGCTGTTTTAATGATGCCGTGTAAATAAAGGCATTCATTTTGGAGCAATGAGGTGGAATAAATATTTAAAGGATAAGCTCTTTATTACTTTGATAAATAGGCTTGCATCATGGATGATTAGAGTTGAGCAGGGCCAAGTTGATCACAGAAGTAGTTCTTCAACTCACAGGCGTGGACACTGCAGTGGAGATTGTAGTGAAATGCTAGGGAGCGTGTGCCATGGAACAAGACTATCAGACGACTTTGATTTCTTTCCAAACTGAATATCTATGTAGCCATGAGCAAGTGACTTAGCCTCAATTTCTTTTCTTTCTAGTGAGGATCATTAATACAAGTATGTAATTATTAAAGCAATTTTAGGGTTGCCAGATGAAACATACAGTACCAAATTACATTTCAATTCAGATAAACAACCATATTTTAGTATAAGTAAGTCCCAAATATTGCATGAGACATACATATAATGGAAAAGAAAATGTGTATCTAAAATTCAGATTTAACTGAGCATCCACTATTTTTATTTGCTATATCTGACAACCTGTGAACATTTTGCATATCAATGCACGCAAAGTCCTTACAGAAAAGTGTTAAGAAAGCAGCAGCAGTGAATGTAATTAAGGCCAGTTATACTGTTTTTCTAGTTTTCTATCCGTTAAGATGAAGAATAGGTTATAGTCTAGATTCACTGATTTCCATAAGGCCACACTGTTATCTTACTACCTCTTATTAATATCTTCCACCTACATTAAAAGAGGATGAATTCCCATACAGCCGAACCTGTTCCTGACCAGCCATTCACATGAGCACAGAAAAAGCAGAGACATTTTCATGTCAAACAGGCTTGAACAGAATAATTAGATAAAGGAGATGTGGACCAACACGCCCACAAAAATCAAAAGGCTTTCAAATCCTGGGCATGACTGCTGGTTTATCTTTTTAGAAGGTTATTGCCTGAGATTATTCATGCCATCGTCATTACTCCCCCATTTATTAGTGTGAGTAAACAAAACCTGATTACATTCAATGGCCCCAGAAGCAATTATATCCTATTTCCTCATTTTAGAGCACTCTCCTCAAATTCAATACTTTAGTCCTTCCAGCATTACTGCATCTAGTAGATTAGTTATGTAGAACTAGTATTGTGGTATAATAATAGTATTTCTTGTTTGTCCCTAAAAGGGCAATTTAACAGGCAATCTGAGATGGCAAAAAAATATATATATGAATGGGGATAACATATCAAAATACCTTAGATTGTGATATCAATATAGATTATTATCATGACAAAAATGCAAGTAGACAGACTGCTAAACACAAAATTGTTGTGGGGAGAGGGGGGAGACAGAGATGCATGATTTACTCTCCACTCACCCCAGCCTCCCAATGGCCATGAGAAAATAGCCTTGTGCAAGCGTCCAGGAAGAACACCGACACGCACTCATGGCATGAAGTTCTGGGAAACCATGTGTCTGGGGAAGACGAGATTCCTCGCTGATGTGTCAATATCATGAACCCACTCACTCATGCTAGACGTGTTGTTGGGCATCAGGAAGAAGCTGTGGTATTTTATTTCATCTGATTGTTTAAGGTACCCTGAGGGCTCTGAACTAGGGAGCAAACTGTTAGCTTCTGTGCAGTGGCTGGAGTTTAGTAAGCCCTGGGTATATATTAGGTCCTTTCCTTTTCCTTTGGGACCTTCCAGGTGGCGCTAGTGGCAAAGAACCCACCTGCAAGGGCAGAAGATGCAAGAGACACAGGTTCGATCCCTGGGCCAGGAGGATACCCTGGAGAAGGAAATGGCAACCCACTCCAGTATTCTTACCTGGAAAATCCCATGGAGAGTGGAGCCTGGCAGGCTACAGTAGATGGGGTCGCAAAGAGTTGGAAATGACTGAGCAACCAAGCATGTATACATATACATGCCTTTTCCTTTAGTTTCCATTATGGAGAGGAAATACATGAAAAATATTGTTCTAGAAATTCTTTTGCCCTTTTTACAAATTTAATTAAAAAAAAAAAACTAGTAATTTTGTTATAATTACAAAATATGTGGATTTTATCTTAGGGACATTGATAATAGCATTAACTTAAAATCATCAACTTGAATTTTTGCATTCATGGTATCATTCATATGACTTCCCAGGTGACGCTAGTGGTGAAGCAACCCGCTCTCATATTCTTGCCTGGAAAAATCCCACGGGCAGAGGAACATAGCAGGCTACAGTCCATGGGGTCATTGTCTTCATTCATACATTGAATGTTTGATTTTAATCAGAATTCAAAATATCTCAAAGGCAAATCCATCAAATAAATTTAAAACAAGACATATATAGGATTATTTCTAAAGAAACTACTCACACACTCTGAGCTGAACAGTAATATCAAATGGCTAGCTTTATTGATAATTTATTTTCCACAAAACTGACTATTTTATTCTCCTCAAATTATGGCATAGGTGTTATGGTAAAGGTGCAATATTATCTCACTTAATTCTAAAATTTCACAGAATACAGATAATCAAAGACTTGTTATAAGAGAGGAGATGTTTATGTGATTTAATTTACTTATCTAAGTATCTCACATATAAGGAAGAAAAAGCTGAGACAATACTTGTTCTTACTTTCATGATGGAATTGATTTTTGAAATTATGACATTGATTCAATGACCGATAAAAATGATCATATACTGGTCTTTGAAATGTTTAATTGTGTGAAACTTTCTTCGGATGCTAATTAAGCGGTTAAACAATGCAAGAGTACCTGGGCGTTTCCCGTTACACTAATATATCTAGTCCTGCGATCACTGCCACAGCTACCTTGCTCCCTTAAATATGAGAATTGAGAATACGAGTTCTGACTGTGTCTTTCTGGGGAAAGCATCCCACTGAAAGCTGCATCAGTGAAACAGAAGACACGGTAGCGATCTTCCAAGAGAGCTGGCTTCTTTCCTTCAAAACTAGAAGAGGAGAATGCATGAAGGAAGTGTTAACACACCAGAAGAATATAAATATAGTCAGAAATCAACAATCCTTCTCCACACAGGAACAAATGTGAAACATCAAATACACACAGACACACAGGATAAAACACGTCCGTTCAAAGAATAGAACCATCAGTTCAGCCTGATGGTGCTCTGACCTGTGAAGGAAGAATCCCATCCTGGGAACTCAAGCTCTGATTTAAACACCCTTCCATGAGTCAGAGGTTAGTGGACACCCAGACTTCCTGTTACTGCCAGCCTCCACTCACCCCCATCCGTACAGAAGAGATCGCTTGTCTTTACCCTGGCCCTTTCTAAGGTACTTCTGTGTCCTGTCACCAGAGAAATTCACAAGGAGTGAGTGTCAACCGTACTATTTCCACAGAGAAAGGCAAGCCTTGAATAGACCCCTTGGCTTTTTCCCCTGTCTCCTGTTGTGAATTTTTGGAGAGCTGAGCGGAGATGCCTTCTACTGCGTGCTCCCTTACACAGACTTTTACACAATGGTTTTATCTGTTTTGCCCTCCATACTTTTAATTCTAAAAATACTGCTTTTTTTCTTGTTTTGCTTGCTCTTATTTGAGGTCACCTGTGTTATATTTCTCACTGTACTCTGCAGTGATTTCAAAAAGATGTATTTTTCCAAAGGAATAAAGAAACTCTGAAAACACGCTAAACTAATAATAATATATGAGAAAATGATAGTATTTCCATTTCAATAAATCCCTATATGCCATTGCCACTTGAAGCTACTTGCTATCACATAGCTTGCACTAGTAAGTTAGTGTCTCGGTTTTGTTTTCCTAGCAGTTTTATTTCGGCTTCAAGCAGCACGTTTAGGACTCTGGGCAGTATGATTAAGATTCAGAGACCTCAAGTTCAAAGCCTAATTTGTTCTACACTCAGAGAGATAACTTCAGGCTACAGAGCAATAAGCAGGAAGGAAGGTGAAGACAACCACATCCATGTGAGCGCCATTTACGCTCCAGGTTCTGTATATATTCTCGCTTCCTTTCCTCCCTCCTTTCTCTTCCTTCCTTTCCCACTTCCCTCCTCTTTCCTTATCTCTAGATATATAGATATAACATCAACATTTTTAAAACCCCTGTGAAATCGGTATTCTTGACATGTTTCATAGAAGAGATTATGAGCCACTTAAAATCAAGGTTCATGCACCAATTACCTATGATATGCAATCTGTCTAGTCTGGTACACAGTACACAGCAAGTACTCAGTAACGCTAACTTATAACAACTCAAAGGAATAAACTTATTCACAGATTATCACTTGACCTAGACTTTGATACTATTAACATAAATTCCTTTATCCTGATGGTCTTAACCTTATTCGGACGCTCTTTTGTTTGGTCAGTCCTGGACTCAAGCTTTCATTATAATTTCCTTAGTGTTAGAGCTTTATAAGCTACATGTACACAATAACATCATATTGATTTATCCATATCTGCTGAAGGAAATAACACTTTAGTAAAGGTTAAGATATATTGAAATAACATTAATGAGAAATCACTTCCATGTACTTCTGAATATACAGCTTCTATGAAAGCTAAGCATTCAGATTTTTGAATGGCACTTCAGAAGTAAACAAATTTCTTATAATACTGCCATTATGGAAGTACTATTTATTTTTAGCTCCTATATTTCTTAAATCAACACCACAGTATTGAATTAGTTCAATATCACAGTATTCCAAGTCTATGCCACAGCCACTAATGGTGAAGATGAAGTTGAACAGTTCTATGAAGACCTACAAGACCTTCTAGAACTAACACCAAAAAAAGATGTGCTTTTCATCATAGTGGAATAGAATGCAAAAGTAGGAAGTCAAGAGATACCTGGAGTCACAGGCAAGTTTGGCCCTGGAGCTCAAAATGAAGCAGAGCAAAGGCTAACAGAGTTTTGCCAAGAGAACCCACTGGTTATATGGAACATACTCTTCCAACAACACAAGTGAAGACTCTACAGATAGACATCACCAGATGGTCAATACAGAAATCAGATTCATTATATCTTTTGCAGACAAAGATGGAGAATCTCTATACAGGAAGTGGAAAGAAGACTGGGAGCTGTCTTGTGGCTCAGATCATGAACACTTTACTGCACAATTCAAGTAGAAAAAACCACTGGTCCATTCAGTTCTGTTCAGTTCAGTTGCTCAGTTATGTCCAACTCTTTGCGATACCATGAACCTCAGCACACCAGACAACCCTGTCTATCACCAACTCCCGGAGTCCACCCATACCCATGTCCATTGAGTCAGTGATGCCATCCAACCATCTCATCCTCTGCCGTCCCCTTCTCCTCCCGCTCTCAATCTTTCCCACCATCAGGGTCTTTTCCAATGAGTCAGCTCTTCACATCAGGTGGCCAAAGGATTGGAGTTTCAGCTTCAACATCAGTCCTTCCAGTGAATACCCAGGACTGATCTCCTCTAGGATGGGCTGGTTGGATTTCCTTGCAGTCCAAGGGACTCTCAAGAGTCTTCTCCAACACCACACTTCAAAAGCATCAATTCTTCAGCGCTAAGCTTTCTGTATAGTTCAACTCTCACATCCATACATGACCAATGGAAAAACCATAGCCTTGAATAGACAGACCTTTGTTGACAAAGTAATGTCTCTGCTTTTTAATATGCTGTCTAGGTTGGTCAAATAGGTGGGGAAAGAGTGGAAATAGTGGCTGACTTTATTTTTCTGGGCTCCAAAATCACTGCAGATGGTGATTGCAGCCATGAAATTTAAAGATGCTTGCTCCTTGGAAGAAAGCTATGACAAACTATATAAACAATGTGTGTGTATATATATATATACACACACATACATCTTAAGGTTTGCATTTTGAGAAATAATGTCTTAAAAATCTTAAGCATCTTTTCTGAAAAATTTCATACAGCAATATTGATTTATTACTTGAACAGATGTCATCAATTCTGATTTGACTATCAGTTGGGTCATTAAACAATAAAGCAGAGCAAAACAAAAACATACATTAAATCAGGAAATAGTTTTTCCTAATAACATGTAACTACATATTAAGCTAAAATCATAAAGACAGATTTATTAACTATCTTTCAGTAAGGATATATGCATAAAACTTACTATAAAGCACCTACTGGGTGCCAGATTTCTATGCAGAAATAATATCTGTCAAGACCGTTTTAGACAGAAGAGGGAAATTGCTACCATATATCAGTAATGCACAGAGAAGAAAAGTGACTGTATTATATTAATGACTGAATATATTTTAAAACTAGGGAATTTTGAATTTGTAACTATATAATTTATAGCATGAAATATTTCAGCATTAAAACTCTGAAATGCTATAGCCAAGGACAACACTTACTGTTACAATATAAAAAAATGGCAGCTATGATTTTTTCTAATATATGAACCACTTTTGACTCATAGTTCTTTTGTTATGTATTTTCTTCACAATTTTCCTCCTACTTACAGCCAGAGAAGAGTGAGCTGGAAGACAAAGTAAAAGCTACCCAGAGCTACATAACACCCAGAGATAGCAAAGTTTTATAGCAGATATTGTTTACTATATTGGACACAGAGGATTTGTATAACTTCTGGGAAATTAAGACTAGAAATAAAAATATATAAACAATAGATTTTTGTTTGTTTGTTTTACTTTTGCAACTGTGAACAAACTTTTCTGCAAAGTGGAACATCACCTCCAGAGAAAACATTAGCAGCTTCCAACCAGCATGCAACACAGAAAATGATAAGCTAAACCTATGCCAGGAGAAGAGAAATTTAACAAACAAAAAATTTTTCCTAAAAAACAAAAAAAATTTTCCTAAAATAAAAACAAGTAGAAACATTGTCCTATATTTGCAGTTTCTGATGCAAATATATATATATATATATATATATATATATATACACACACGTATATATACACACACACAGACACACACATATATGTACACATATACATGCATATATATAAAGCATATATATGTGTATATATTATATAGGTGTATATATTTAAGTTTAATAGCTTGTTAATTATATGTAATTCTTATTATTTTAAATGTGCTTCACTATTTTCAATTAATCTACTTGTGGCTTTACAAGTGCTTAAGCTAGAGAAGCTCCTAGTGATCAAAAAATGATAATCAGCAGCCCAATATCCAGCTGGTGCTCAGAGGAACATTAAAGATTGGGGGAGTGATTGGGAAAGAAGATCCCATAAAGTTTATCAAAACATGGATGGGAAACACCTGTTATCCAAAGACTTTTGCCTATTTGAGATACCTCATACAAAGTCAAGCTTTATCAATAAATAAATTCCACCTTCTTCATATGTACAGAGTGTAGAGTAATAGACAGTCCAACATGTGATTGAGAGTCTTGTCTTGCTTAGTACTTTTCTCTGAACTAAAATGTCCTAATTTGGATAATAGATCATATGGTAACTCTGTAATTATGAGGAAAAGCACCTTTCAAGAAGGTTTAGTTTTATAAAAAATCTCTTTTCATAAAAATTGGATGGCTATGTATTAATTTCCTGTTTGTATATTGAAACTGCCTAGTTCTAAACACAAAGAATACTTCAGTAAGTGTTTAAATGTTTAATAGTACCTTGAGAAACCTGTGTGCAGGTTAGGAAGCAACAGTTAGAACTGGACATGGACCAACAGACTGTTTCCAAATAGGAAAAGGAGTATGTCAAGGCTTATTTAATTTATATGCAGAGTACATCATGAGAAACGCTGGGCTGGAAGAAGCACAAGCTGGAATAAAGATTGCCGGGAGAAATATCAATAACTTCAGATATGCAGACAACACCACCCTTATGGCCGAACGTGAAGAGGATAATGAAAGTGAAAGAGGAGAGTGAAAAAGTTGGTTTAAGGCTCAACATTTGGAAAACTAAGATTATGCCATCTGGTCCCATCACTTCATGGCAAATAGATGGGGAAACAGTGTCAGACTTTATTTTTTTGGGCTCCAAAATCACTGCGGATGGTGATTGCAACCATGAAATTAAAAGACACTTACTCCTTGCAAGGAAAGTTATGACCAACCTGGATAGCGTATTAAAAAGCAGAAACATTATTTTGCCAACAAAGGTCCATCTAGTCAAGACTATGGTTTTTCCAGTGGTCATGTGTGGATGTGAGAGCTGGACTATGAAGAAAGCTGAGTGTCAAAGAATTGATGCTTTTGGACTGTGGTGTTGGAGAAGACTCTTGAGAGTCCCTTGGACTGCAAGGAGATCCAACCAGTCCATCCTAAAGGAGATTAGTCCTGGGTGTTCATTGGAAGGACTGATGCTGAAGTTGAAGCTCCAGTACCTTGGTCACCTCATGCAAAGGGCTGACTCATTGGAAAAGACCCTGATGCTGAGAGGGATTGGGGGCAGGAGGAGAAGGGGATGACAGAGGATGAGATGGTTGCATGGCATCACCGACTTGATGGACATGAGTTTGAGTAAACTCTGGGAGTTGGTGATGGACAGGGAGGCCTGGTGTGCCGCGATTCATGGGGTTGCAAAGAGTCAGACACGACTGAGCAACTGAACTGAACTGAACTGAACATGTGTAGAACATGAAATATAACACCACTTAGGCACAAGAAACTCAAAGCCTAATAGACAGTAAGCTACTTGTCATTGTCACCTATTGGGCAAGGCTTCCACACCTGCTAAAAGAAACTACTCTTCCTGTACGTTTGGTCTGTTCTACTAAAAGTGCACTATAGCACTTCTGACTGTACCCACAACAGCAGTAATAGAGTTATATGACACTTGTCTTGAGGATAAATTTCTTCAATTATTTCACTTTGAGCAACAATGAAAGTCACTGTGATGATATTCAGGCAGTTAGGAAAAACCAACTTCACTTTCACTCTTGTAGTTATTCCACTGATCACGTAGGACTTCTTGCAGCCCACTTTTACTAGTATAGTCCTGGAAAATTAATGTTTTACTTTCTTTATAATATCTAGTCCCTTTTGTTTGTACCTTATTCATGAGATATATACCCTATAATGAGATATATGTAGCATATCTCCCAAAGGAAAATTGCATGTGTGTGCACAGTGAATTGTTTTATAAAAATATTTTGAGCAGGTTAATATTTTCTAAGGGCTTCCCAAGTATCTCAGATGCTAAAGAATCTTCCCACAGTGCAGGAGACCTGGGCTCAATCTCTGAGTTGGGAAGATCTCCTGGACACAGCAATGGCAACCCACTCTAGTATTCTTGCCTGGAGAATTTCATGGGCAGAGGAGCCTGGCAGATACAGTCCATGGGCTGCAAAGCATTGGACACGACTGAGGAACTAACACAGAATGTTTTCTAACTGGATCTATACACTAAAATCTTTTACAATGAATCTTATTTTAAATATTTCCCACAACAATACACATTAACATAGGCCACAATAAATGTAGCTTTGCACCTGTCATCAAAAACCAGAAAGGTAAGTTTTCAGAAGTAGGAGAAAAAATGGCAAGTGTTTTCAATGGCTACTGCAGGCCTGGTGTAAAAGCTACAGTGAATTTAAGCACAATAATGTGCCAAAAGTTATCTTATGGCCTCTTTACCTCTGTAGTGTGATTTATGCAATATCAGTTCAGTTCAGTTCAGTCGCTCAGTTGTGTCCGACTCTTTGGGACCCCATGAACCACAGCAGGTCAGGCCTCCCTGTCCATCACCAAGTCCCAGATTTTACCCAAACTCATGTCCATTGAGTCAGCGATGCCATCCGACCATCTCACATGTAATATCAATGATTGTTCATTATGATGTGCATTCCTGTGACAAGCAAGACTGCCATTTTTACATCTCTAAGGCTGGCAGAAATGAGCAGATACTTGCAAGCAAATCAAAATGAACAAACATACCATTTGACCACAGGTTCATTAGTTGAAATTATGCATGTAACTTGTATTAATCATTTTAATTCAGTTTAGAAAGACAACATTTTTATTTTCTTTCCACTGACTGAGATAACCTAATGTTCCCCTCAGCTTAACCTCTTTGAACAGGTTTCTTCTTCACTCTAGATTCCTGACTTCCCTCTTCTTAGATTGCCTACCTTGGATTCTTCTTAATTGTAGGTTCTTCCCCTGCCCCTTTTAGATGCAAGTCTTTTTAAACGTTTCTTGCTTATATCCTGTGAGTAAGGCCAGTTAGCAAGCCTCAGTGGCCTAACTTTCTCCCATCCCAGTTCTTAAAAGAACGTTTTAGCGTTCCCTACCCCACCAAGTGGAATAGAGCCTGATCAGTTCTAGCCTGTCTCCCCTCTTGCAATGTTCTTGAATGAAATCTCCCTTGTCTGATAAATTTAACCCTCCAGGTCTGTGTGCTTTCTGTAATGATTCACATAAGTAACAGAAAATATATAGTTTTATTTACCTGTTAAAGGTTCAGTAAGGTAGTCATCACACTACTGGACTAGGTGCCTAGTCCAGAGAAGACTGCTATAAATTATTTGCTGGGAAAATGATTAAATACTTCCAAGCATGACCAACATTGTAACATGATAACCAAGGCGAATCATATCAAATAAATTCCTCACGTGTGTTCGGTTAATAGTAATGTTTAGAACTCATTAGCCTGGTCTTAAGATTTTTAAGGGAAGACTGAAAATGTAATATGTTTGTTTACAATTTAATACAAAATTAAAAGTATTTCATGTATCTGATTCCAGTACCAAACATCACTGAATTAAAAACAGCATCTTAACTCCTCGCTGTTCATTCTTAAGCTTTCCAGTAACTATGATTCTTGTGCTTTATCTGGTGTAGTATCTGCTCTCATTTATGAATACTTTGGGGACCCTATCCATTTTCCCTCATAAGCACAAAGTGTGAAAACAAGTCATTAGACTCCTCCATCTTAAGGAGATTGAACACAAAGAACTTCTGTACCTGCGGCCAATCGTCCTCCAGGTCAGAACAAAACGGTGGATCTTTGTAAAAGCCTTCTGTTTCTGTAGTCCTTTGTGTTCAACTCTTTACCAAAGAATAAATTCAGTTAGGATAGTTCTCAATAAATGGCATCAGGAGAAGGGTTTTACCCTTAAAAGGCCAAAGCAAGGCATGTGATTCTTTTATTACTCTGAAGGAACACCTCTATAATTCTCCTAAAATGGTTTTTGTAAATATGCCTATTTCCTCATAGTAGTACTGTTTTACTTGTATATTTATTTGATTGTAATGTAACTAATGGATATGTTCATGACTATTGCTGGTTCTGAGCTTTCTCTGATTGGGCTGGAACACAGTTTTACCTCATGTTGAGAAATAATTGGCAACAGAAATGAATTTGAAACAAAAGTTTTTAAAATATATTTTAGTTCAATATATACTCTTAGTAAACATTTTCTCACAAGAGATGAGAAATCACTGAAATGCTTTTAGTTATTTTCCTTTAGAGTATTTTAGTGATAATTGGCATTTTAAAAATTTTAATTGCATAGGAATTTTAACCTTTAATTTATGTTTTTCAAATTTGAAAGGATCTTCACTTATACTGACAGATACTAGTGTAGTGTGGACAAAATGCCCCTTCAGCCAAGGCAGTATTCTTTAAGAACTCTGTTGTTTAGAAAACATACTTGACTAGACAGTGTTTATTCAAGGTACAATTTTATGTTCCTTCTGAAAAGCAGAGTTTGAGTAAGATTGGATGAATGGATATGCATAATATATAAATGGATTTCAACTCTCTAGGCAATAATTATTACAATGTCAACTGATTTTGCCTCTTCTGAATGGGTTTCTACAGGTGGGAAAGTTGTCTGTGTGTAAGAAACTAGCTAAAAAGAAAAGTGGCTAATAAGGAACATTTGTGGAAATCCAGAGCCCCTGATTTTAAAGGAATGGTATACTGTTATTTTTACTTTTCTTACATCCCACCTCTTTAGGTAAAATTTTCTCCAACACTATACTCTGGTATTTAGAAAAATAAACAGGGAGTTTTGTTTATAATTGGGCTGAGTTGTTTAGAGAGAGTGGCAATGCTATTTGAGGCTTGCCTACCTGAGAATTAAAGGTGCTAAGCTGGACCAGGATAGATTTTTGAACAGAAGAAAACTCCCTGGGGATTTGCAGAAAACATGGGGAAAGGAATGAGCATCCACTCTGCCTGCAGCGAGAGATGCTGGACAGCAGTAAGTGGCGATGAAATGGAATGGCCGTCCAGACTGAAGCCAGAAGGAACATAAGAATCTGGACAACTATAAAATTGTAAAATAGTGTGCTAATGTTTAAAAATATTCATTGAAGTGTTTTATTTTGTCCTAGACAGGTGGTATCACAAATACCTGTTTATTTATTACAGTTTACAAAAATTGAAACACTAAGAGATGAAAGAGAGATAATGGGGAAAAATCACAAAAAACTATGGCTGGAATGAGTCTATATGAAGGTTAGTAACTCTAGGAGTCAAAAAAAAAAAAAAAAAATCACAAGCTAAAAGTTCCATCCATCCCGGAAAGGAAGAAGCGTTCATCACATCTAGACACTGCAACTCACTTGTCCTAACCCCAAGACTATTCATTGACTTTAATTACTGCTCTTCATGTAAATTTAGAAAACTTTGCAGATCAGATTGGTATGTTGATTTCCGACCAGAAGATTTTGAATAACCTTTTTGTTTGGATTCTTTTTGTTGGAAAGTCAACCACAACACTGGTGGCAGAGGCCCCAGAGAATACTGATGTGCATGAACTCTCTCAGAGGTTGCCATTTTGGCATCAAGGCCTGGCACCAGCCAACAGCCAGAGCTGGGATGTCTCAGGCCAAACAGCCAGCAGGATAGGAACCCAGACCCAACCGACAGAGGACAGGGTGCCTAAAGCCATACTGACCTCACAGCTACCTATAAATGCACCCTTTGACACACCTGCCTACATGTGGGGAAAGACCTAACTTCACCCACCAGTGGGAAGGTGCCAGTCCCTCCAGGAAGTCTCTGCAAGCTCTGTGAGCAGTCTCACTCACTGGAAGGCAGAGGCCAGAAGAAAGAGGAGCTATGATCCTCCAGCCAGCAGAAAACAGTCCACAAATACAAAAACATAGACAAAGTGAGATGGTAGTGAAATAAGTTTTACATGAAGGAATACAAATACAGAAACATAGACAAAGTGAGATGGTAGTGAAATAAGTTTTACATGAAGGAATAAGATAAAAACCCATAAGAACAAATAAATAAAGAGGGAAAAAGTAACTTACTTGAAAAGAATTTAAAGCAATGATAGTAAAAATGATCCTAGTTCTTGGAAAAAGAATGGACCAAGAAGATACAAGAAATGTTTAACAAATGACTGGAAGATTTGAAGAACAAACAGAGAAGAATAATACAGTAACTGGAATGAAAAAATATGCTAGAAGGAATCAAAAGCAAAATAACTAAGGCAGAAGAATGGTTAAGTGACAAGGAAGACAGAATAATAGAGATCATTACGATGGAAAAGAGCAAAGAGAAAAGAATGAAAAGAAATGAGAACAGTTGCAGAAATCTCTGGGACAACCACAGACACAGCAACACTCACATTATAGGGGCCCTAGAAGGAGAAGAGAGAGAGAAGGGGCCTGGGGAAATATCTGAAGAGATGACAGCTGAAAACTCCCCTGAAATGAGAAGGAAAACATTCAAGCCCAGGAAGCTCAGAGTCCCACACAACATAAACACAAGGAGGGATATGCTGAGACATATATTAAACAAAGTGACAGAAATCAAAGGCAAAGAAAAATATTAAAAAGAAGGGGAAAGCAAGAAACAACATACACGGGAACCTCCCATAAGGTTATTAGCTGGTTTTTCAAAAAATCATGCAGGCCACATGGGAGTTGCATGACATTTAATATACTACCCACATTAACAAAATAAAGGATAAAAAATACATATGATCATCTCAATAAATACAGAAAAAGTTTTGAAAAAATTGAACACTGATTTATGATAAAAAGCTCTCCAGAAAGTGGAAACAGAGGGAACTTACCTCAAAGTAATAAAAGTCATAGATGACAAACCCACAGCTAACATCATTCTCAATGGTGAAAAGCTAAAAGTTTCCTTCTAAAATCAGGAACAAGGTAAGGATGTTCACTGTTACCACTGTTATTCAACATAGTTTAGGAAGCCTGAACTATGCAACAGGAGAAAAAAGAAAAAGAAAAGAAACCCAAATTGGGAAAGAAGAATTAAAACTATCACTGTTTGTAGATTGCATGATACTATACATAGAAAATGCTGGATGCTACCAGAAAACTGCTTAAGTACATTAACGAATATGGTAAAGTTGCAGGATACACAATTAATGCAGAGAAATCTCTTGCCTTCCTACACATCTACAACGAAAAGTCAGAATGAGAAATTAAGGAAATAACTTCATTTACCATCACAGCATGAGAATAAAATACCTACGAATAAACCTAAGAGGAAAAAGACATCTGATCAAAAACTCTAAGAAGCTGATGAAAGAAACTGGAGATGACACAAACAGAAGAAACAAAATACCATGTCCTTGGAATGGAAGAATTAATATAGTCAAAATGACTGTACTACCGAAGGCAATCTACATATTTAGTGCACTCCCTATCAAATTATTAATGGCATTTTTCACAGAAATAGAAAAAAAATTCTAAAAATTTATGGAAACATAAAAGACCAAAATAGCCAAAAAAATCCTGAGAAATAAAAATGAAGCTGGAGGAATTAGGCTCCCTGAGTTCAGTCTATAGTACAAAGCTATGGTCATTGTAACAGTACGGCACTGGCACAAAAGCAGATGTATAAATCAATGGAACAGGATGGAAAGCTCAGAAATAAACTCATACAACTATGGTCAATTAATCTACAACAAAGATAGCAAGAATGGATAATGGAGAAAAGACAGTCTCTTAAATGAGTGGTGCTAGAAAAATTAGACAGCTGCATGTAAATAATGAAATTAGAACATTCTCTATCAACATACACAAAAATAAACTTGAAATCAATCAAAGACCTAAATGTAAGACTGGATACTATAAAATTCTGAGAGGAAAACATAGAATGCTCTTTGACATAAATCACAGCAATATCTTTTTTCGCTCTGTCTCCTAAAGTAACAAAAATGAAAACAAAAATAAATAAACTTAAAAGACTGAGAATTGATCTCCAAAACACACAAACAACTCATGGAACTCTCTCTATATATACATAAAAGCAACCCTATCAAAAATGGCAGGAGATCTAAATAGATATTTCTCCAAAGAAGACATAGAGATGACCAAAAAGCATATGATATGCATCACTAATTATTCAGTTCAGTTCAGTTCAGTTCAATCACTGTCATGTCCGACTCATTGCAACCCCATGAATCACAGCACGCCAGGCCTCCCTGTTCATCACCAACTCCAGGAGTCCACCCAAACCCATGTCCACTAAGTTGGTGATGCCATCCAACCATCTCATTCTCCATCATCCCCTCCTCCTCCTGCCCTCAATCTTTCCCACCATCAGGGTCTTTTCAAATGAGTCAGCTCTTCACATCAGGTGGCTAAAGCACTGGAGTTTCAGCTTCAGCATCAGTCCTTCCAATGAACACCCAGGACTTATCTCCTTTAGGATGGATTGGTTCGGTCTCCTTGCAGTCCAAGGGACTCTCAAGAGTCTTCTCCAGCACCACAGTTCAAAAGCATCAATTCTTTGGCACTCAGATTTCTTTATAGGCCAACTCTCACATCCATACATGACCACTGGAAAAACCATAGCTTGACTAGACAGACCTTTGTTGGCAAAGTAATGTCTCAGCTGTTTAATATGCTGTCCAGGTTGGTCATAACTTTCCTTCCAAGGAGCAAGCGTCTTTTAATGTCATGGCCGCAGTCACCATCCACAGTGATTCTGAAGCCCAGAAAAATAAAGTCAGCCACTGTTCCCACTGTTTCCCCATCTATTTGCCATGAAGTGATGGGACCAGATGCCATGATCTTAGATTTCTGAATGTTGAGCTTTAAGCCAACTTTATCACTCTCCTCTTTCACCTTCATCAAGAGGCTCTTTAGAAGACCATAATCCAAATGGATACATGCACCCCAATGTTCATTATAGCCCTATTTACAGTAGTCAAGACATGGAAGCAACCTAAATGTCAATCAACAGAGGAATGGATAAAGAAGATATGGTGATACACACACAATGGAGTATTACTTAGCCAAAAAAAAAAACAAAATAATGTTTGCAGCAACAAGGACAGACCTAGAAATTATACAAAATAGAGTTAAGGCAGACAGAGAGAGACATATCCCTCATATGGGGACATTTTTTAAAAAAGAAAAGAAATAACTGAACTTATTTACAGAACAGAAATAGACTTACAGATATCAAAGCCAAACTTATGTTTAAAAAAGGGAAATGTTGGGTGGAGAGGAAGAGATCAGAAGCTTGGGATGTATATATACATTCTTCAATAGACAAGGTAGATAATCAACAAGGATCTAGAATATAGCACAGGAACTCTACCTAGTATTCTGTGCTAACTTATATAAGAAAATAATCTAAAAATCAAGGAATATGTATATAACTTAATCACTTTGCATGTACATGGAAACTAACACAATATTGTAAATTAGCTATACTCCAATAAAATAGAGTATATTTACAAAAAAAAAAAAAAAAAGGAGAAGAATCGACCACAGATATAGAAAGTCCTTGTGAGCTAATCAGTACAGTTCAGTAGTTGCTGTGCAGCCCCTAAGTCATGCCTGACCTTTTGTGACCCCACGGACTACAGTATACCAGGTTCTTCTATCGTCCACTATCTCCTGGAGTTTGCTCAAATTCATGTCCATCGAGTCGGTGATGCCATCCAACCATCTCATCCTCTGTCGCCCCCTTCTCCTCCTGCCCTCAATTTTCCCCAGCATCAGGCTCTTCACATCAGGTGGCCCAAGTATTGGAGCTTCAGCTTCAATACTTCCAATGAATATTTAGGATTGATTTCCTTTAGGATTGACTGGTTTGATCTCCTTGTAATCCAAGGGACACTCAAGAGCATCCTTTTAGTCCAAGAGTCCAAGGGACTGTCCAGCATCACAGTCCGAAAGCATCAGTTCTTCGGCGCTCAGCTTTCTTTAGAGTCCAACTCTCACATCCATACATGACCACTGGAAAAACCACAGCCTTCACTGCAGGGGTTAATAGCTACCTGTTGCTCTGCCTAAGTCATGAGAAAATCACCATGAGAAAAGAATAAAAACATAGAAGTAAAAAAGAATAAAATATAGCAATACAACAATACCCAAATAAAAGTATATCGGGTTGATCAGTTGGGGTTGTCAGGCCCTGCTAAGCTAAGGAAAAACTTAGTGTGGATCTTGGAACGCCAGGTCAGCGTAAGTTCTGAATACTGCTTGTGCACACGCTAAGATGTTTTCCCAAGGCATATGCGGGTCTATGACCTCCAGCTAGGTGGTAGCCCTTGTACAAGAAAATAACAGATAGTTTAAAGTAATCAATAACATGGAAGACGTGACCGGGGACACAGGAGGCTGATTTCATCATAGCACAACAGGTACTTTCTGCTTGCCAAGACACTAAATAACAGTGATGTGGCTCCAAGGAACACGACTCTTGACCCAAGAGGTCTTGAGTCCCCCGGTCCCATCTTTAAAGCTTTAATTTGGTCTCTAGGTTCTTTTTCCCAAACTGTGCGTCGGCCACTTTCAATCCCTACCTGCTGTGCTGGCCACAGGATTTGACTACACAGATCTTTGTCAGCAAAGTGATGTCTCTGCTTTTTAATACACTGTCTAGGTTTTTCATAGCATTCCTCCCAATGTGCAAACATCTTTGAATTTCGTGGCTGCAGTCACCATCCACAGTGATTTTGAGGCCCAAGAAAACAAAATCTGTAACTGTTTTCACCTTCTCCCCTTCTATTTGCTGTTAAGTGACAGGACTGGATGCCATGATCTTAGATTTTTGAAAACTGACTTACTAATTAATCACTTCAAATTTGTTTTGCAGATAGGACATAAGGCAAAGACAGGCACTCATGAGTGAGTGGATAAAAACTATGTCAGTGCAAATAAAGATCTCTAAAAGTGTATTGGGATTTGAATCTAAGTCTTAGATGATTTTTTCTATTTAGATAACTGTAATGATAGCAGAATGAAGGACAGCATATATTTAACTCCAGCATATTTATATTTTTATTAGCTCTAGGATATTAATTGTCAATTTATGTGACATTAATTGTGTTTTTTCAATGTGAAGAGTCAACATATCTTAATATACCAAATTTAGAACTGTTTAACAAATGCTGGTTTTTACATTGGAAGAAAACACACACACACATATATATATTATCTAACTCTCCAAAACCTGATTCCATATTAGAATCACACCACTGCTCTCATGTATGCTGAAATACTGTCACTTGATATATCCAAGAAAACATTAAGTACTCATTATTACACAAATATTTACAACTTCTGTCAATAATTTTATGCCTATCTGTGCTTCTGATGTGTGTTAATTTTTTTTAATTTGTTTAAATGTGTTTCCTCTTATATTTTCCAGACTATGTTCATAGAAAGTTTTAAATATAGGCACCCAACAAAAATTTTGCTACAAGAGGAAAGATCAAGGAATAAGGAATAAGGAGAAACCAAGGAATAAGATATTCTTAAATTATTTGGATCCAGAGTAACAAAAAGCCTTCTGTGATACCCTAGCCTATCTTTAAAGGATCATTAGAAAAGAATTCCTATCTTCAGAAGATGATCCACACTAATATTCTAATGCCACACACTCAACTATCAACAAAAGTAGAATTATTAAAGAGTAAAATGATTACTCTTATCTATGAAACAACTCTTTATTAATTTGATAATGTTTAGTGAGCTTTCTTCTTTTGTCATATGTTATATTCTCATTGACTTTACATGTTAGTTGAAAATACAGAGCAACAAAAAAGTAAGTAAAAAGGAATCTACATAAAATAAAAATACTTGAGTGATATATGGAGGAAAGGAAATGGCTAAATGCATTCATTTATTTTTTGTTATTGTTGTTGCTTAGGTCAGAATGAGTTTGAAAGAAAGAACTAATAGAACTTGTTACCCAGTCTGATATTTTGCAATATTTATCTCATCAGCTGCTTCAAAAATGAACAGGATATAAATATGACTTTCATTATATAATTTCTGAAAGTGAGGTCTCTATGATCACATTCTCCTTCTGTCCCTTCATACATATCACTGCAAAATTGCTAAATGACTTGGGCATTACCATATCACAGTGTAATCAAGTTATATTTTTTTTTAAAACTTATTAGTTCAACAATGCAAAATTAGAATCAGCATACTACGACATCCAAATGATTTGAAGATACAGGTCTTAAATTGAAGTCTGTTATATTCTTGCTACAAATTTGGAGCAATTCACTTCACCTCTTACATCACTTCTTAAAACAGAGAATGGTACAAATGTCTACTTTCAGTTCAGATAAGTTCAGTCACTCAGTCATGTTGATTCATTGTGATTCCACAGAGTGCAGCACACCAGGTCTCCCTGTCCATCACCAACTCCTGGAGTTTACCCTAATTCATGTCCATTGAGTCAGTGATGCCATCCAAACATCTCATCCTCTGTTGTCCCCTTCTTCTCGCACCATCAATAATTCCCTGCATCAGGGTCTTTTCCAACGAGTCAGCTCTTCGCATCAGGTGGCCAAAGTAGTGGAGTTTCAGCTTCAGCATCAGTCCTTCCAATGAACACCCAGGACTGACCTCCTCTAGGATGGACTGGTGGGATCTCCTTGCAGTCCAAGGGACTCTCAAGAGTCTTCTCCAACACCACATTTCAAAAGCATCAATTCTTTGGCTCTTAGTTTTCTTTACAATCCAACTCTCACATCCATACATGACCACTGGGAAAACCATACCTCTGACTAGATGGAATTTTATTGGAGAAGTAACATCGCTGCTTTTCAATATGCTATCTAGGTTGGTCATAACTTTCCATCAAAGGAATAAGTGTCTTTTAATTTCATGGTTGCAGTCACCATCTGCAGTGATATTGGAGCCCCCCAAAATAAAGTTTCTCACTGTTCCTACTGTTTCCCCATCTATTTGCCATGAAGTCATGGGACCAGATGCTATGACCTTAGTTTTTTTGAATATTGAGTTTTAAGACAACTTTTCCACTCTCCTCTTTCACTTTCATCAAGAGGCTCTTTAGTTCCTCTTCACTTTCTGCCATAAGGGTGGTGTCATCTGCATATCCGAGGTTATTGATATTCCTCCCAGCAATCTTGATTCCAGCTTGTGCTTCCTCCAGCCCAGCATTTCTCATGATGTACTCTGCATAGAAGTTAAATAATCAGGGTGATAATATACAGCCTTGATGTACTCCTTTTCCTATTTGTAACCAGTATGTTGTTCCATGTCCAGTTCTACCTGTTGCTTCCTGACCTGCACACAGATCTCAAGAGGCAGGTCAGGTGGTCTGGTATGCCCATCTCTTTCAGAATTTTCCACAATTCATTGTGATCTACACATTCAAAGAGTTCAGCATAGTCAGTCAAGCAGCAATAGATGTTTTTCTGGAACTCTCTTGCTTTTTCGATGATCCAGTGGATGTTGGCAATTTGATCTCTGTTTCCCATGCCTTTTCTAAATCCAGCTTGAACATCTGGAAGTTCACAGTTCACATATTTTTGAAGCCTGACTTGGAGAATTTTGAGCATTACTTTACTAGTGTGTGAGATGAGTGCGATTGTGTGGTAGTTTGAGCATTCTTTGGGATTACCTTTTTTTGAGATTGGAATGAAAATTGACTTTTTCTATTCCTGTGAACACTGCTGAGTTTTCCAAATTTTCTGGCATATTGAGTGCAGCACTTTCACAGCATCATCTTTCAGGATTTGAAATAGCTCAACTGGATTCCATCACCTCCACTAGCTTTGTTCTTAGTGATGCTTCCTAAGGCCCACTTGACTTCACATTCCAGGATGTCTGGCTCTAGGTGAGTGATCACACCATAGTGGTTACCTGGGTCATGAAGATTTTTTTTTTTTTTGTATAGTTCTTCTCTGTATTCTTGCCTTCTTGTGTATTCTTCTTAATATCTTGTTAGGTCCATATCATTTCTGCCCTTTATTGAGCTCATCTTTGCATGCAACATTCCCTTGGTGTCTCTAATTTTCTTGAAGAGATCTCTAGTCTTTCCCATTCTATTGCTTTCCTCTATTTCTTTGCACTGTTCGCTGAGGAAGTCTTTCTTATCTCTCCTTGTTATTCTTTGGAACTCTGCATTAAAATGGGAATATCTTTCCTTTTCTCCTTTGCTTGTTGCTTCTCTTCTTTTCAAAGCTATTTGCAACGCCTCTTCAGACAGCCATTTTGCTTTTTTGAATTTCTTTACTTGGGGATGGTCTTGCTCCCTGTCTCCTGTACAATGTCCCAAACCTCTGTCCATAGTTCATCAAGCACTCTGTCTATCAGATCTAGTCCCTTAAGTCTATTTCTCATTTCCACTGTATAACAGTTAGGGATTTGATTTAGGTCATACCTGAATGGTCTAGTGTTTTTTCCTCCTTCAATTTAAGTCTGAATTTGGCAATAAGGAGTTCACGATCTGAGCCACAGTCAGCTCCCATTCTTGCTTTTGCTGACTATATAGAGATTCTCCATCTTTGGCTGGAGAGAATAATACATCTGATTTAAGTGTTGAACATCTGATGATGTCCATGTGTAGAGTCTTCTCTTGTGTTGTTGGAAGAGGGTGTTTGCTATGACCAGTGAGTTCTCTTGGCAAATTCTGTTAGCCTTTGCCCTGCTTCATTTTGTACTCCAAGGTCAAATTTGCCTGTTACTCCAGGTGTTTCGGTGGGTCGGTGTTGGCCTGCTGCAGATTTGTGGGAACTTAGTGTCTACTTTAATGCCATGATTTATTTGAAAGCACTATATACAGTGTAAAGTGATAAATATTTTTATGATTATTATGAATTTTGCTTAATCAATATGACTAGAGTACCCTTTCTCAACTTGGTATGAAAATAAATATTTTGATATTTTGCAAAATTTCATGGAGAAGTGTATGGGAGAAACTTTAAGGAATGAATAAATGCTACAGAATGGGAAGATCTAAACATAAGTTCATATGTGCATGCTCAGTTGCTTCAGTCGTGTTCTACCCTTTCCGACCCCATGGACTAGAGTCCACCAGTCTCCTCTGTCCATGGGATTTCCCAAGCAAGATTATTGGAGTGAGCTGGCATGCCTTCCTCCAGGGAATCTTTCCAGACTTAAGTCTCCTGTGTTTCCTGCATTGCAGGTGGATTCTTTACTGCTGAGCCATCAAGGAAACCCCTTATTTTGTTCAGGGATACTATTTGGATGATTACAAAGGAAATAAAAGAAATTTGATTTCAAATATTTAAGAACATTGGATTGTGCAAATGATATATTAAAATAAGATCCCATATAAAGACTTCAAGATTAAAATTCTTTTTTAAGTAATTAAAAATGTCAGGCCATGTAAAGGAATAGAACAGACTGAATAGATTAGCATGTTAACACTTTCTGGAGTATGAAAAGAGTGTCTGAAATTTATTGATTGATAGCACACATCTGAAAATAATGGAAAGACATAAGCTAAGAATGTTGATGATATACTTTAGTATAATTTTCATCTCTTAAGATAGCTTGGGTATACATGGAAAGCAAAGAATGTCATAACTGAGATCAAAGTGAACTACACTTACTCTAATTTAATTTTTGACACAGTGATTAAATAGCAGACTGAGAGCAAAAATAGGTACAGTATTTTAATGGACAGGTGAATTAAAAGAAGTCATTACTGGCATGGAAGTCTTGGTTGTAGTTCTTAAAAATTAGAAAATGTAAATTTTCTTGAAAGAACCTAGATTACCTTTTTTGTTTTAGACAAAATTGGGCACTTGTCCAGAAAAAAAATAGTCATTCATAGATACACAAATGTGAGCTTTGCACTTTTTATTCCTTAACTAAAGTTGTAAGATAATTTAGGATAGCTTAGCAGGGTTTACAACAGGATATTAGTTCTGAGAGTTGGTATCATCTTTCAAACAACCTAACACTAGGTTGAAATGGGTAGATCCATAAGGCTCAAGGAAAAGAGCTCTGGGTATATATTGTTATCTGTGGGAAGATTTGGAAAATCCCAAATGAGCCAGAAATAGAAGTAGGAATAAAGGAAGTAGAGAATCTTTGACTGCATACTATACTTGATAAAAACTCATGGGACAGGCAATGAAAAAACTTTCTTTTTAAGACAAGAAACAAGGATTGATTACCAAGACCCAGTTTCCCCCACAGTCAGTGTCTACCATCGGGAAGTTTCCATAAGCTCTTTATCCTTATCCCTCAGAGGGCAGAAAGAATGAAGATCATAATCACAGAAAAGTAATCAAGTTGATCACATGGACCACAGACTTGTCTAACTCAATGAAACTATGAGCCATGCCACATAGGCCCATCTGAGATGGATGTGTAATGGTGGAGAGTTCTGACAAAACGTGGTCCACTGGAAAGGGAATGGCAAACCACTGCAGTATTCTTGTCTTGAGAACCCCATGAATAGTATGAAGAAGCAAAAAGATAGGGCACTGAAAGATGAACTCCCCAGGTTTGTAGGTCCCCAATAAGCTACTGGAGAAAAGTGGAGAAATAACTCCAGAAAGAATGAAGAGACAAAGTCAAAGTGAAAGCAATGTCCAGTTATGGATGTGCCTGGTGATGGAAGTGAAGTCCAACACTGTAAAGAACAACATTGCATAAGAACCTGGAATGTTGAGGTCCATAAATCAAGATAAATTGGAAGTGGTCAAACGGGAGATGGCAAGAGTGAATATTGACATATTAGGAATGAGTGAACTAAAATGGATTGGAATGGGAGAATTTAATTCAGATGGCAATTATATCTATTACTGTGGGCAAGGCCCTTACAAGAAATGGAGGAGTCATCAGAGTCAACAAAAGAGGCCAAAATGCAGTTCTCAGGTGCAATCTCAAAACCAACAGAATGTTCTCTGCCAGTTTCCAAGGTAAAACCATTCAATATTGGAGTAATCCAAGTCTATGCTGCAACCAGTAATGCTGAAGAAGCTGAAGTTGAATGGTTCTATGAAGACCTAGAAGACCTTCTAGACCTAACACCAAACACATATGTACTTTTCATCATAGGGGACTGGAATGCAAAAGTAGAAAGTCAAGACATACCTGGAGTAACAGGCGAATTTGGCCTCGGGATTCAAAATGAAGCAGGGAACAAAAGACTGGTTACAAATAGGAAAAGGAGTACATCAAAGCTGTATATTGTCACCCTGATTATTTAACTTCTATGCAGAGTACATCATGAGAAATGCTGGACTGGAGGAAGCACAAGCTGGAATCAAGATTGCTGGGAGAAATATCAATAACCTCGGATATGCAGATGACACCACCCTTATGGCAGGAAGTGAAGAGGAACTAAAGAGACTCTTGATGAAAGTGAAAGAGGAGAGTGGAAAAGTTGTCTTAAAACTCAATATTCAAAAAAACTAAGGTCATAGCATCTGGTCCCATGACTTCATGGCAAATAGATGGGAAGACAATGGAAACAGTGACAGACATTATTTTGGGGGGCTCCAAAATCACTGCAGATGGTGACTGCAGCTGTGAAATTAAAAGATGCTTGCTCCTTGGAAGAAAAGCTATGACCAACCTAGATAGCATATTATAAAGCAGAGACATTACTTTGCCAACAAAGGTCTGTCTAGTCAAAGTTATTGTTTTTCCAATGGTCATGTGTGGATGTGAGAGTTGGATTATAAAGAAAGCTGAGTGCCAAAGAATTGATGCTTTTGGACTGTGGTGTTGGAGAAGACTCTTGAGAGTCCCTTGGACTGCAAGGAGATCCCACCAGTCCATCCTAAAGGAGATTAGTCCTGAATATTCATTGGAAAGACTGCTGAAGCTGGAACCCTAATACTCTGGCCATCTGATGTGAAGAACTGACTCATTTGAAAAGACCCTGATGCTGGGAAACATGGAATGCAGGAGAAGAAGGGGGTGACAGAGGACAAGAGATGGCATCACCTACTCAATGGACATGAGTTTGGATAAACTCCGGGAGTTGGTGATGGACAGGGAAGCCTGGCGGGCTGCAGTCCATGTGGTCACAAAGAGTCAGATACAACTGAGAGCTGAACTGAACTGATTGAACATTATTTAAATTAATAAACAGAAACCCCAATAAAGTCAGAGGCTAAGAAACTTTCATGTCTCAAGAGAAGACTCTTGAGAGTCCCTTGGACTGCAAGCAGATCCAACCAGTCCATACTAAAGGAGATCAGTCCTGGGTGTTCATTGGAAGGACTGATGCTGAAGCTGAAACTCCACTACTTTGGCCACCTGATGCCAAGAGCTGACTTGTTGGAAAAGATCCCGATGCTGGGAGGGATTGGGGGCAGGAGGAGAAGGGGACCACAGAGGATGAGATGGCTGGATGGCATCACCGATTCCATGGGCATGAGTTTGAGTAAACTCTGGGAGTTGGTGATGGACAGGGAGGCCTGGCGTGCTGTGATTCATGGGGTCACAAAGAGTCGGACACGACTGAGCAACTGAACTGAATGGAACTGAACTGAAGAGTTCATGAAGTGAGTGGGGGCCATGAACTTAAATAAAAATGGTACAGAAGTTTGGCTTGGGAGCTTGGTGGCCTCTCTAAATGATCTCATGATCTTGACCTCCACCGATGACACAAAATAGCAAAGATAACAATATTATCAATTAATAAGTGCTCAACCACCTAAGACTGATGAGACTGTGTGAGTCCTATTACAAACAATGACAGCAAAAGTCATTTAACCAAAATAAGTTTAACTTTTAACTTTAAAGCTTTGTGTAATGTTCCACAGTGTCTCCTTTAATATGATAATATCCCACATCATTACAGATTCAAATAGAAAATGAGAAGGTTTATAAAAAGAAAAGAAGAATAACAATTTAAGTATAATTGTTCCCTATTTAAAAGAGGTTCAAGAAAATCATCTTTAAATAAACATTTGACTATTTAACTGTGCATTTCTCTAATCCTTGTTTTGTTTGGAATAAAGCTTACACACGATAAATCTCTAATTGTTAAATATATTGAGAAAAAATGGTTGGGAAAGTGTTTGGATAATTTGGCTTCATTGTTCATTTTAATTCTGTGCTTTGAACTAAAAAAAAAAATCAAAAATTGTCATATTTGTTTTGCTGACTATACTAGTGGATTTATACATCATTTCTAAATGAGGAAATTTTTTAAAATCATTATTTAAAAATAAAGCCTGATTCATTGCATCTTAGAATTTGTCAGTACACAGTCTCTGATACCTTGTAGACAAAAATGCACATGGATCGTATGTTGCTATCTGGTTTCCAAAGGACCCAAGCAAATACCATGTTTCTATTTTCCTGGTTGTTAACATTTTCAATCTTTAGAAATATGTCTATAAAAACATACTGTGCTTTCAAATCTACTGCCTGGAATATCCATAACATCCAGTGTCAGACTTTGTCTAAAATTTCCCATTTATCTTTTGGAAATTTTAATTTTAAATGTAAGATATATACTCAACATCTAATATTTTTTGAAAAATCCACATATTCTTAGTAATTTATATAGTTATAGATAAACAGATAAGAAATAACCAAAGGGAATTCTTAAATTTTGTTGTAGCATTTCACACATACAAAAAAGACACAAATTATAGGTTTATCATGCTTTCCATGGTGAATATCCCATTTCAGGGATCATTAGGAATATTGTCACCTGATCAGACCCTTACCAGGAGTGATTGGGAAAAGTCACCTATGTCGGTGCTCATAACTTTTCACTTGGCCATTTTTTTATTTGAGATTCTGGCAGTCCCTAAGATTACTATGTAACGAACAATTGTAGCTGTCATCAGTTCTGTGACCAGCCTATGCTATGGGTCACCTCAGGTTCAGTGTCTCTTCCCCCTAACAGTACTGGCCCTTCCTATTTATTGCTGGTACATAAACGTGCTTCTCAATCCAATTTGCTCTGCACACTCTCCTAAGATCTTCAGCTTACCCACTGTGAGATTTAATGCCTTATTTATTTTGGTATCACCTACCATCTACCAAATTCTCACCTCTCACCCACGTAGTTCCTCTGTGCCTGTGAATAAAATAGTACTGTATTTATTGACCATCTGATACTTGGTCAGTTAACTTTTTAAGATAAAACATAACAATGTGCTTAAGGGCATGAACTTTCTAATAACAACAAGAAAAAGAATCTGGATTCAAGATGTGACTGTCATTTATTAGCTGTATGCTATGGGGGAAATGCAAGCCTGCTTACCATGTAAGCCTGTTTCTTCTGAAGCAAAAACAGGGCTGAAGTGTTAAATATTTCTTAAAGTCGTTTGAGGAATTAATATGCTACCTCATATGATACCTGGAAAGGACTTCACGTGTAAGTGGGATGAAATGAAATGACCTTTTATTTGTATAAACTTGTAACACCCTTGTTATGCTTATGCTAAATTCTGGTTGACGTCCAGGGCTACTTGTTTAATACTTTAATGATTGTGTCAGACAGGGTATGCCAAATAATGCTGCAGTCATGAATAACTTCAAAAAGCTCAAAAGATTAGAAACTTTTTCTTTTTTTCAAACATGCTTATGTCCAGCCCAGGTCAGCAGGACTCCACCCTGTCATTAGGTTCTTATCTGGGACCGTTTTAACACACAGTATCTAGAACACGCAGCTCGCCACAGCAGAAGGAAGACAAATACACGTTGTAAGTGCCCTGGCATTTCCAAATTCCTGCTTCAAAATAGGATGGGCTTTGCTTCTGGAGTGAAGTTCCAGATCACTGGCCACAGCAAGTTACAGACTCACATGAAAAGGTGGGCAGGACATTCAAACCTACGCTTTGCTAGGAAGAGAGAGAAAGGGAAATCCATCATGCATAGACTAATACTGACCACAGTTACTATGGTTCATTTCTCTCAGTTAATGTATTAAGAGAAAGCTTAAAAGCTCATAATTTAAAGGTATTAGAGGCCACAAGGAGCACTCTTTTCTCAGAAGGAGGAAACTCTTTTACTAGGCTTTACTTTGAAACAATCCTGAAAGGAAAAGTTGCACAGTGAGAAAGATATGAATCCCAGACCTTCCAGAAGACAGCAGCAAGGACTTGTTCACAATTTCAGTCAAGGATCTTCCTGGATGTGGTTGTGTACCGGAGTCACTGTGGAGTTGTGTTTTGTTTCATTTTGTCTTTAAGGTGCATATGTTTAGACTTCAGGATGATCAATGAAAAAATAGTATCAAAAAGGGTTCACATGCAACAAGGTCCCACTATATAGCACAGGGAACTCTGCTCAATGTTATGTGGCAGTCTGGATGGGAGAGGAATTTAGGGGAGGGTGAATACATGCATATGTGTGGCAGAGTCCCTTTGCTGTCCCCCTGAAACTATCTCAACATCGTTAAATGGTTATACCCCAATGGAAGATAAAAAGTTCAAAAAAAAAAAAAAAGGAATTTAAAAAGGATTTATCTGGGTTATAAAGGAATGAAAGTATTGTTTTATTTTAAGGTAGGAATCAATTTTATGTGTTAATCTTTAGAAGATTCTTCAGTTCAGTTCAGTTCAGTTGCTCAGCTGTGTCTGACTCTTTGCACCCCCATGAATCACAGCATTCCAGGCCTCCCTGTCCATCACCAGCTCCCGGAGTTTACTCAAACTCATGGCCATCGAGTCGGTGATGCCATCCAGCCATCTCATCCTCTGTCATCCCCTTCTCCTCCTGCCCCCAGTCCCTCTCAGCATCAGGGTCTTTTCCAATAAGTCAACTCTTGGCATCAGGTGGCCAAAGTAGTGGAGTTTCAGCTTCAGCATCAGTCCTTCCAATGAACACCCAGGACTGATCTCCTTTAGGATGGACTGATTGGATCTCCTTACAGTCCAAGGGACTCTCAAGAGTATTTTCCAACACCACAGTTCAAAAGCATCAATTCTTCGGCGCTCAGCTCTCTTCACAGTCCAACTCTCACATCCATACATGACCACTGGAAAAACCATAGCCTTGACTGAATGGACCTTTGTTGCCAAAGTAATGTCTCTGCTTTTTAATATGCTATCTAGGTTGGTCATAACTTTCCTTCCAAGGAGTAAGTGTCTTTCAATTTCATGGCTGCAATCACCATCTGCAGTGATTTTGGAGCCCCCCCAAATGAAGATTCTTGGACATAGGCAAATGAAATGGGAGGCAGAATGCCCCTAAAATTGCAAGTGCATCTCATGCATATGCACATTCATACATACACATACAAATATGTATACTCTTCATAGGCCTATAGAACATTTATAAAATTAAAATCTAATATAAACATGCCTATACTCCTTTACACATTCATAACACAGTTTATGTATACTAACTGCAAAATTTGGAGAAGATGGTATAGAAGTGGGGCTAAAATGTATGTATTTCTCAATCATCTTTTTCAAAACATACATATTTTTCTACATCAGTATTTTGGAAGAATTTGGCACATACCCATTAAATATCCATTATAAGTTTTTCACTGATTTATCTATTTACATGTTTTAGGATATTTTTTCATAATCTAGGATGGTCATCCCAGCACTTATTATCATATTGTGTGATAATATAACTATATATATATATATATTTTTTTTAATTTGTCCTTTCAAGCATTGTAAGTTTCTTGTAAGATTTGGGGTGCAAGATTATCAGAATTAGGAATGATGAAAAATCAACTTTGTTGGATTTTGCAAAGACATAGTCAGGTAGAAAAAGATCAAATGAGCAATAGGAAAAAGAAAGTCTATATATTGGTAGCTGTCAAAACAAGTAGTAGCCAAAGATCAGTCTTCCAGAACAAAATATTAGACAGGATTAATTGATTACATTGATAAAATCAGACACTGCTATAAGAACCATATTAGCTCCAGCTAGGTAATTGTACAACACAGTCAAGAGAAACAATACATTCCTAAAACTACTTGTGAAGGCCTAAAAGCATACCTAATCAGTAAAGGCCAGACCTAGTTATTATAAATTGTACTAATGTGGGCTTCCTTGCTGGCTCAGTGGTAAAGAATCTGCCTGCCAATTCAGGAGACATGGGTTCCATTCCTGGGTTGGAAAGATCCCCTGGAGAACAAATGGCAACCTACTCCCGTATTTTTAACTGCAAAATCCCATGGACAGAGGAGCCTCGTGGTCTATAGTCCATGGGGTTGCAAAAGAGATGAACATGAATGGTCAACTAAACAACAACAAATTTACTAATATATGATCTGTATCAGGAGATTTTGACTTGAGTGCTGAACTATAAGGGTGGCAGGACCATTCACGATAAATCCACATTTAAAATCAATACAGTCTCAAAATTTAGATATATCATAATTTGATGTAATTCAAAATAATCTTTCAAGATGTAATATTTTATAAAGTCAACAAACAAACAGACTCATTCTCAAGGATATTACCTAACTTTTATACAGTTCTAAGCTGGCAAGAGGCAAGGCCAGCATTCTGATCCTAGGTTTGTCTGTCAAAGTTTCTTCCTAGGCTAACACTACAAATACATAGAGACACTCTCCCCATGCTATCTATATGCCCAGTAAATTATCACTTGAGTGCCCAAAACATGCCACAGTGACTTGCTTATGGTAAGGTACATGCTTATTGTGGTGATTTATAAAAGAGATAATGTCATTGCTTCCCACACCTTCACCCCATCCTCATAAAATTTCCAACTTCTACTTCAGTTCAGTATAGTGCAGATGCTCAGTCATGTCTGACTCTTCTTGATGCTATGGACTGCAGCACACCAGGCCTCCCTGCCCATCACCAACTCCCAGAGCTTTCTCAAACTCAGGTCTATTAAGTCGGTGATGCCATCCAACCATCTCACCCTCTGTCGTCCCCTTCTCCTCCCACCTTCTATCTTTCCTAGCATTAAGGTCTTTTCAAATGAGTCAGCTCTTCACATGAGGTGGCCAAAGTACAGGAGTTTCAGCTTCAACATCAGTCCTTCCAATGAATATTCAGGGCTGATCTCCTTTAGGATGGACTGGTTGGATCTCCTTGCAGTCCAAGGGACTCTCTACTTAGTGCAGAACTAACATTGCAGCCCAGTGATTCTTTTCTGATAAAAATATTACATAGGTATTTAAAAAAAAAAAAACACACACAACTCTGTTCCATGAACACTTAGATCTTAAAAGAGGCAATTCTTGGGCTACTTTGTTTACAGTGGAGAGCAAACCTCAGGCAAGAGAATGTGAATCAGTGATCCCCCAGGCTCATTTCAAAAAGAAGAGTTCTAATTTTGCCTCTCACAGATTAGAGTTCTCCATTAACTTGATTTTTAAGAGTGTGGTAGGATAAAGATGGAAAACCAGTGAAATAATGCATCCTATCTTCATATAGTCCAATGGGATATGTCTTTTTGATACTAGAATTTTATAGATCATGCACTTCAAGCTCATAGAGATTAAATATTTTGCTCCAGATCACACAAATGGGCAGTGACAGAGCCAAGATTAAAAATCTGGCAAAATGAGACTCCAGAGTCTGGGATCTTAAACACAGAACACTTAGATATGGCACGAGGTCTACTCCATCAGCATGTTATTGCGGTCTTGCCATTCCTCAGCTACGCCACACAGAGGAGTTCTACTTCACTGAAGAGATGAAAGGTAAAAGTGACTTCAATTAAAAATTTGTGGGGTGGATAAAAACCTAAAACAGGTCCACTGTCCTTACAATTGCAAAATGGGGATGAAGAGAATGAGACAGATTCCTATCATAATTTATGGTCAAATAAATATATCTATTTAATAAAATGAAGATGTTCACTATGGGAAAATGGGAATCAAAATTTGAGTAGACCATCTTAATATTAGGGTTTCATAAGTTAACTAAAAACGACAATGATCTCACATATATTTATAGCCAAGTCTTACCTTGGCAAAATCCCCTTACAAAATTTTAAGGAACAACTAGTTTATGTCTTACAAAGTTCTTTGAGAAAATGAAATAGGATCATGAGTTACTCAGCTCATCTTATGGCATTTCTGTACCTTAATCTCAAGATTAAATGAGTTTGTCTGTATATGTTGCAGTATACTTTGGGGTAAATGTTGAAATATTTAACGTGCTGCAGTCCATGGGGTTGCAAAAAGTCGGACACGACTGAGCAAATGAACTGAACTGAACTGAAATGTTAAAAAGTCACGGTTTATACAACAAAGGTTTATGTCTTGATCATGCTTCATGTCCATTGACGGTTAATTACAACAACCCTGTAAGACAAATGTGTAAAATGAAATATCTAACTAACACTTAGGAAAAAGTGAAAATATGTTTATGTACAGAAACAGTTTCATCATAAAAAGAATATACATGCAAAAGTAGGGTGAATAGCACAATAAAGGTTATGTAAATTGACAACACAGCCACAACATGAATGATATCCATTAAGTACGGGAACAATAAAATAAAAAGATACATTAAAAGCGTTAGATTACTGGTGATGGAAAGGGAAGCCAGAATAGGTAGAGAGTAATGAAAATATTGGAGAAGGAAATGGCAACCCACTCCAGTATTTTTGCCTGGAGAATCCCTTGGGCAGAGGAGCCTGATGGGCTACAGTCCATGGGGTCGCAAATAGTCAGACATGATTGAGTGACCTCACTTCACTTCACTTCAATGAAAATATTATACTTTTATGCACATAGTTATTTTGCTACTAGCTTTAGCCACATGCTAGCAAAGTAATGCTCAAAATCCTTCAAGCTAGGCTTCAACAGTATGTGAACTGAGAACTTACAAACTGGATTTAGAAAAGGCAAAGGAACCAGAGATCAAATTGCCAACATCAGTGGGGTCAGAGAAAAAGCTATAGAATTTCAGAAAAACATCTATTTCTGCTTCATTGACTATGCTAAAGCCTTTGACTGTGTGGATCACAACAAACTGTGGAAAATTATTAAAGAGACAGGAATACCAGACCACCTCACCTGCCCCCTGAGAAATCTGTGTGCAGGTCAAGAAGCAACAGTTAGAACTGAACTTGGAACAGACTGGTTCCAAATGGGGAAAGGAGTACGTCAAGGTTGTATATTGTTGCCCTACTTATTTAACTTCTATGCAGAGTACATGCAAAATGCCGGGCTAGATGAAGCACAAGCTGGAATCAAGATTGTCAGGAGGAATATCAATAACCTCAGATATGCAGATGACACCACCCTTATGGCAGAAAGTGAAGAAGAACTAAAGAGCTTCTTGATGAACGTGAAAGAGGAGAGTGAAAAAGCTGGCTTAAAACTCAGCATTCAACAAAGAAAGATCGTGGCATCAAGTCCCATCACTTCATGGGAAATAGATGGAGAAACAAAGGAAAAAGTGGCAGATTTTACTTTCTTGGGCTCCAAAATCACTGTGGATGGTGACTGCAGCCATGAAATTAAGACACTTGCTCCTTGGAAGAAAAGCAATGACAAACTTTGGCAGCATATTAAAAAGCAGAGACATTACTTTGCCAACAAAGGTCGGTAGAGTCAAAACTGTGTTTTTTCCAATAGGCATGTATGGATGTGAGAGCCAGACCAAAAAAAAAAAAAAAAAACCTGCTGCCTTTGAACTGTGGTGCTGGAGGAGACTCTTGAGAGTCCCATGGATAGCAAGGAGATCAAACCAGTCAGTTATAAAGGAAATCAACCCTGAATATTCACTGGAAGGACTGATGCTGAAGCTCCAACAATTTGGCCACCCACTGCGAAGAAGTGACTCACTGGAAAAGACCCTGATGCTGGGAAAGATTGAGGGCAGGAGGAGAAGGGGACGCCAGAGGATGAGACGGTTGCATGGCATCACTGACTCAATGGATATGAGTTTGAGCAAACTCTGGGAGACGGTGAAGGTCAGGGAAGCCTGGTGTGCTGCAGTCCTTGAAGTCAAACATGACTGAGCAACTGAACAGCAACAAGCTTTAGCCAAAAATAAATGATAATGCTTTCATATCAACCAAATATTCATGTATCATTCTAATTCCTAAAGTGTGTTCTATGTTATTGTGATCAACATTACATATAATAATGGATTAATATATATACATATATAATTTTTATAAGAAAGAACACCAGAACATACACTCTTGCAGCTATATGGCTGCATGCTTCTTGAACGTTGAAACTAGCTTAAGTGATAAAGTAATGCTAAAATGCAAAGAGATAAGCAATACATTTTATTTTTTGACTAAAGGCTGAACATTCATTTTGAGTCTGAATCCTTGAAATTGTATTTGACTTTTTCGGTCAGCTATGCCAGTTCTGTCACAGTGCTGGAAAAGGACATACAATTCTTATCTACCTATGAAGTGGTAAAATCTTGAAAAGTTTTGGAATATTTTGCCCAAGTGTGCAGGGGTGATTTTAGCATAAAGCTCCGATGTCAGAAAACGTGCTCTTCTGTCGCTTTGCCTGTGATGTCACTACCCCTCTTTTAAACAGACCTGACTTTAGGCTAAACTTAAGTGACTACTGCCCCCAATCTCGTTCACTGATAAGGAAAGCTACCCTAAAACCGTTTCTTTATCACCTTATACTTTGAACATTTTCATACTTAACTCTTCTTCTGTTGTTTCGTATTTCCCATATAATCTTCTAACTGTCGCTTGCTACTGCCCCTCCTCCATCCGGCGAATTATCAAGTATTAAACACTCTGTTTTGAAAAGTTTAAAGGTGAACTTTACAGACATCTTCAATTCACCCAACATCTACTCAACGATGTAATTTTAGGCTAGAAAGCAATGAAACTGGGACCTCCCTCTTCACACATGCCTCTTTGATTACTTTGCCACACATAACCAACCCATAACTGGCTTTACTTTTTTTGTGTGGTTATTCAGTTACAGAAAGACAATTGTTGCAAAGTTGCTAGGGTTTGTTTGTTTGTTTTGCAAAACACACAAAAAAATTGAATAAACTTTAATATGTTGGTAGTTTTCCTTTGGCAAATATAACAAATCAAACAGAGAGTTATGGCAAAACCATTCTTTTTTAAAGATGTAACCTGCAAATGTGCTCATCTTTTCCTGTGAGAACTCCAAAATTACAACCCACTGCTGGACAACCATTGATAGGAGAATGTCAGATCCCAACAAAAAAAGATACCCTATGTCCAAGGGCAAAGGAGAAGCCCCCAGCAAGATGGCATGTGGGGCAAATCGTGTTTAGAATCAAACCCCATACTCACCACAGACGCTCTCAAGGCTCAAACAAAAACTTGTGCACACCAGGAGACCCCACAGAGAATGAGCCAGACCTGCCTTTGAGTGTTTGAGTGTCTCCTGAGGAGGTTCGGGTCAGCAGTGGCCTCCCACAGGGGCAGAGGCTCTGGGTGCAGCAGCCCTGGGTCTGGCATAAGCCCTCTTGGAGGAGGTTGCCATGAACCCCCCAGAGAGCTGCCAGAACTCACACAGGACTGGGGAAGCAGACCCTTGGAGGCACAAACAGAACCTTGTGCTCAGGACCCAGGAGAAAGGAGCAGTGACCCCACAGGAGGCTGACCCAGACTTGCCCAGAGTGTCCAGGAGTCTCCAGCGGAGGCTCAGGTCAGCGGTGGCCTGCGGCAGAGTGGGGGGTGCTGAGCATGGCCGTGCATGCATGGGACCTTTTGAAGGAGGTCGCCATTCTCTTCATTACCTCCACCACAGTTGGGTCAAACAACAGGGAGAGAACACAGCCATGCCCATCAACAGAAAATTGGATTAAAGATTTACTGAGCATGGCTCCACCCATCAGAACCAGGCCCAGTTTCCCCCTCAGTCAGTCTCTCCCATTAGGAAGCTTCCATAAGCCTCTTAACCTTATCCATCAGGGGGCAGACAGAATGAAAACCACAATCACAGAAAACTAAATCAAACTGATCACATGGACCACAGCCTTGTTTAACTCAATGAAACTATGAGCCAGGCCGTGTAGGGCCACCCAAGATGGACAGATCATGGTGGAGAGTTCTGACAAAACATGGTCCACTGGAGAAGGGAATGGCAAACCACTTCAATATTTTGCCTTGAGAACCCATGAAGGGTATTAAAAGGCAAAAATATGTGACACTGAAAGATGAACTCCCCAGGTTGGTAGGTGCCCAATATGCTACTGGAGATCAGTGGAGAAATAACTCCAGAAAGAATGAAGGGATGGAGCCAAAGTGAAAACACCACCAGTTATGGATGTGACTGCTGATGGAAGTAAAGGTCAATGCCGTAAAGAAAAATGTTTCATAGGAACCTAGGTCAATGAATCAAGATCAATTGGAAATGCTCAAACAGAAGATGGCAAGAGTGAACATTGACATATTAGGAATCAGTGAACTAAAATGGACTGGAATATGAAAATTTTCTTCAGATGACAATTATATCTACTACTGTCGGCAAGAATCCCTTAGAAGAAATGGAGCAGTCCTCACAGTTAACAAAAGACTCTGAAATGCAGTTCTTGGGTGCAATCTCAAAAACAACAGAATGATCTCTGTTTGTTTCCAAGGCAAGCCATTCAATATCATGGTAATCCAAGTCTATGCCCTGACCAGTAATGCTGAAGAAGCTGAAGTTGAATGGTTCTATGAAGACCTACAAGACATTGTAGGATAATACCAAAAAAAAAAGATGCCCTTTTCATCATAGGGGGCTGGAGGGAAGTCAAGAGATACCTGGAGTAACAGCAAACTTGGCCTTGGAGTTCAAAATGAGCAGGGCAAAGAGTTTTGCCAAGAGAATGCACTGGTCATAGCAAACACCCTCTTCCAACAACACGAGAAGACTACACATGAACATCACCAGATGGTCAATAGCGAAATCAGACTGATTATATTCTTTGCAGCCAAAGATGGAGAAGTTCTATACCATCAGCAAAAACAAGACTGGGAGCTGACTCTGGCTCAGATAATGAATTCCTTATTGCCAAATTCAGACTTAAATTGAAGAAAATAGGCAAAACCACTAGACCATTCAGGTACAACATAAATTGAATCCCTTACAATTACACAGAGGAAGTTACAAATAGATTTCAGGGATTAGATCTGATAGATACAGTGCCTGAAGAACTATGGATGGAGGTTCATGACATAGTACAGGATGCAGTAACCAAGACCATCTCCAAGAAAAGAAATGCAGAAAGGCAAAATGTTTGACTGAGGAGGCCTTAAAAATAGCTGAGAAAAGAAGAGAAGATGAAGGTGAAAGAGAAAAGGAAAAAAATACCCATCTGAAAGCAGAATTCCAAAGAATAGCACAGAGAGTTAAGAAAGCCTTCCTCAGTGATTAATGCAAAGAAATAGAAGAAAACAATAATATGGGAAAGACTAGAGAACACTTCAAGAAAATTTGAGATACCAAGGGAACATTTCATGCAAAGATGGGCACAATAAAGGACTGAAATGGTATGGACCAAACAGAAGCAGAAGATATTAAGAAGAGGTGGCAAGAATACACAGTAAAACTATACAAAAACATCTTCATGACAAATAACAACGATGGTGTGATCACTCACCTAGAGTCAGACATTCTGGAATGTGAAGAGAAGTGGGCTTTAGG
Organism: Hydropotes inermis; assembly: GCA_020226075.1. Classification (NCBI taxonomy): domain Eukaryota; kingdom Metazoa; phylum Chordata; class Mammalia; order Artiodactyla; family Cervidae; genus Hydropotes; species Hydropotes inermis. Next base: position 98,488,436 of record CM035271.1, on the reverse strand, counting down.
AAGCATCACTATGAACAAACTAGTGGAAGTGATGAATTCCAGTTGAGCTATTTCAAATTCTAAAAGATGATGCTTTTAAAATGCCATATTTAATATGCCAGCAAGTTTGGAAAACTCAGCAGTGGCCATAGGATTGGAAAAGTTCAGTTTTCATCCTAATCCCAAAGAAAGAAAATGCCAAAGAATGTATATGCCAGCAAGTTTGGAAAACTCAGCAGTGGCCATAGGATTGGAAAAGTTCAGTTTTCATCCTAATCCCAAAGAAAGAAAATGCCAAAGATTGTTCAAACTACCACACAATTGGACTCATCTCACATACTAGTAAAGTAATGCTCAAAATTCTCCAACCCAGGCTTCAACAGTACATGAACCATGAACTTCCAGATTGGCAAGCTGGATTTAGAAAAGGCAAAGAAACCAGAGATCAAATTTCAACATCCGCTGGAGCATCAAAACAGCAAGAGAGTTCCTGAAAAAACATCTATTTCAGCTTTACTGACTAGGTCAGAGTCTGACTTTGTGGATCACAACAAACTGGGAAATTCTTCATGAGATGGGAATACCACTTTATCTGCCTCCTGAGAAATCTGTATCCAGTCAAGAAGCAAGAACTGGACATGGAACAAAAGACTGGTTCCAGATCTAGAAAGGAGTATGTCAAGGCTATATACTGTTACCCTGCTTATCTAACTTATATGCAGAGTACATCATGTGAAATGCCAGGCTGGATGAAGCACAAGCTGGAAACAAGATTGCCGGGAGAAATATCACTAACCTCAGATACTCAGATGACACCACCCTTACGGCAGAAAGTGAAGAACAACTAAAGAGCCTCTTGATGAAAGTGAAAGAGGAGAGTGAAAAAGTTGGCTTAAAGCTCAACATTCAGAAAACTAAGATCATGGCATCCAGTCCCATCACTTCATGGCAAATAGATGGGGAAACAATGTAAACAGTGACAGACTTCACTTTTTGGACTAACTGCAGATGGTGATTGCCCTCATGAAATTAAAAGACTCTTGCTCCTTGGAAGAAAAGTTATGACCTACCTAGACAGCATATTAAAAAGCAGGGACATTACTTTGCCAACAAAAGTTAGTCTAGCCAAACCTGTGGTTGGTTCAGCGGTCATGTATAGATGTGATAGTTGGACTATAAAGAAAGCTGAGTGCTGAAGAATTGATGCGTTTGAACTGTGGTGTCGCAGAAGACTCTCAAGAGTCCCTTGGACTGCAAGGAGATCCAACCAGTCCATACTAAAGGCAATCAGCCCTGAATATTGACTGGAAGGGCTGATGTTGAAGCAGAAACTCTAATACTTGGCCACTTGATGTGAATAATGGACTCATTGGAAAAGACCCTGATGCTGGGAAAGATTGAGGGCAGGAGGGGAAGGGGACAACAGAGGATGAGATGGTTGGACGGCATCACTGACTCAATGGACATGAGTTTCAGTAAGCTTTGGCAGATGGTGAAGGACAGGGAATCCTGGCGTGCTGCAGTCCATGGGGTTGCAAAGAGTCAGACACGAATGAGTGACTGAACTGAACCTGCAAACTACACCATAAAACCAAGGACTTTACTTTTCAGTTCAATTTTCACATCAGTGTAGAAAATCAAATCACAGGATAAAAGAAACGATAAAGGTGATAGTGAGAAAGTACTTAGTGCTTTTTTGTCGAACGTTTTATTATGTCACATCAATTTTTTATTTAACTTCATAATAAAGTATATCGTAACATATATTTAGATATTGAATGGATACAACTTCTTTGTTACTATTAACTGTCATGTTCCTCTAAGTTGATGAAAGACATTTTAAAGACTTTTTGTAGGACATGTAAGGGAATGTTATTTTCCTTAGTTTTACAAGAGCTCTTTACATTATCACAAATGCTTCATATCAGTTATTGAATTTTATCTTAATGTTTGAAAATTTCATTTTATTCTCCTTTTTTTAAGAAGAAATTGGTTTAACACTTCCATTTACTTCATGATGCAAATATGAGATTGTCTTATTTTGAGATACATCTGGTCAATTAGCAGCTATATGGATAACTAAGCCAACTTTATTTGATTTGGAATTCCTATGTAGATATATAATTGCTTGTCAGTGTCTTCAATTGACTCTCAGAAACTATTTTTGAACTTGATATATTTGTTTTCAAGCCTCTAACTGGCTCTTCACTGAAATTGGCTATTATTAAATCTCATTGCAGCATACATTTTCCCCTGCAGGTAGTACATAAGCTAAATCCAAGTGTGGCTATGACTTGCTTGATTTTCTTTATTACTTATTCCTGTACATCTGCCTTATCTCTAAGGTTTCTTTCTTTTATGTCCTCTATTAGCCTAATAATAAAATGAGTCTTTGTTTCACAGACAGACATATAATGCATTGATCAGATAAACAAAACTTTCAAACAACTTCTAGAAACATGGTTATTTTAAATCATGTGAAAATGTTTATTTTTACTGTATTTGAAAAAACATGTAATAACATTTGTCAAATCTGTAGAATCCATTGAAATGTGGCGACATTATTTGATTAAAAAATAAACATATTTATCTCCCTTTTTATGTCCTCATCTGATTTCAACTTCTTCCTTAGCTTTAAATTTCATTATCATTATCTTCCTAGTTTAAGAAATCCTTCAACCTCTAAGCTATGCAAAGAGTATCACTTTTCACACCCAAAAAAATAGATTCCCAAAGCCCAACTTCTCTATTCCTTTTATGTTTTGGATCCTAATTCCTCCTACCACTGGGACCTTATTCAATTATTTACACTAACTCCTGCATATTTAATTTCTCCCACATAGGAGCCTTTGTTTGGATCACCATTAACTTTTAAAGAACAACAAAAAGCAAAACAAAGTGAGACTTTCCCTTGACCTTTAACCACTTGGATTAGTCCTCCTTTTGGCTTTTCACCCCAAAACTCAAAATAATAGCTGAAGCTCAGGATCTTGTTTCCATTGAACCTTATTTCACTCAAAAACTTTAATAAGATTCCTTTTTCCAAGATTGCCAATTAGGTGTTAAACGTCATCCTGTCATTTCTGGACTTCAAGAAAGACAGTGTTGTATGTGCTTCAAAGCATAGTTTCTGGAGCCAGACTTCCTGAACTGAAATCTCAGCTATGCCATTTACTTGCCTCAGTGTCATTATTTGTAAAATAAACATAATACTTATTTCATAAGATGCTCATGAGCATTAAAGTGAGTTAATATGTAAATAAAGCACTATAAATAGGGGCTGTAATATGGCAAAAATGTCAAAAAGAACTACCATTAAAAGTATCTGGAAGTTACCCTAATAGCACACAGAAAATATTCTCAGGATAAAAAATGCTGAAAGAAATATGCTCAATCTCTGTAAAACAGTGGAGATCTATGACACCTGAGTCTTAATCATCTCCCTCCTTTGCCCCATCCCCCAGCTCACTGTGTTAGAAGCTATACACTGGGCAGATGTGAAAAAACCTGGGGTATCTTTTCTCTTAGGTCCCTGATGAGGAATATCATTATCTCATCAGGAATCACAAGAGCCCATCATTTATCATATCACCACCCCTTCCAAGTTTCAAGTTGCAAGGGCTACATTTTACTGGACATTATAGCTAAGAGGTCAGAGGCTCACTTCCTCCACCGGATCCTCCACTCATAGCACAAAGAGATAACCCCAGAAGCCACAGGCCAAAAACAGGGGGTACCTGATCATCCTTTCCCCAGCTTGCTTAGGGCAGGGGTTCCGCATGTGTAGTAGCAAGCTGCCACCCAGAGGTTATCATTCCTACCCAGCACCCTATCTGTAAGGAGAATCGGATGGCCAACCTCCTACAGAACTCTGGAGCACTAGCTCTGGATTTGACCAGGATGAGGTAGTCTAAAAGAAAAAAAAGGTTTTGAGCTCACCTGAAGGGAACTGAGTTTATTTAAAAGAGTGAACTTTCATGCAAGCCTAAGGCTATGATTGCAAACAGGGGAGATTTTGGTGTTAAGTAGTTAAGAGAGAGAGAGGCTGGTAGCTCACTGAGAAGAAGCTAAGTCATTTGCCAGCCAGTCACATGCCAACCAGAGTTCATCAAGGAAAAGAGTTTTAAAGATCACTCTTGGGTTCAGAATAAATCGTAACGACTGGCCTCATAAACTATTCCTGCAAAATAACCTAAATTTAATTAGATTATATTGAGGGGTAATTTACTCCCCAGGCTATTTTTGAAAACAACAGAGCAATCAGCCACAAATTAGTAGAGGCTGAGCTTGATTCAATAGCAAACAAGGTAGACAGCTTAACAGAGAAATCTACAAAACATAATCAACAAATGGTGCTAGGACACTGGACATTCATATACAGAATTGTGCTCAAAATGATTCAAAGACCTAAACAGGAGGCCTAATGCTATGAAACTCCCATGAGAGTAAACTATTCTATGTAGATCTTCCCGACTTTGGATTTGGCCATTGGTTCTTAGATGTGACCAGGATAAGGTAGTCCAAATGTAGAGAGAGCTTTTGAACTTTCTTGAAAAACCACAAGCAAAAACAGAAAGAAAAAAAAAAATATATATATATATATAATTACACTTCATCGAAATTCAAAACTACTGTGCTCCAAAGGACCCTAATAAGAAAGAGAAAAGATAATCCATGGAACGGGAGAAAATATTCATAAGCCATATATTTGATAAGGTATTTGTATCTAGAATATATAAAGAATGGTTACAACTCAATAATAAAAAGAACCCAATTTAAAATGGGCAAAGAATATCAGCAGACATTTCTTCAAAGTAGGTAGAAAAATGCCAATGAAGATATTAAAAATATGTAACATCATTAAGTACAAGGGAAACAAAAATTAAAATCACCATGAGATAGAACTTTGAATCTACTAGAATGGCTATAACTTCCAGGACAGATAACAGGTGTTAGCAGGGTTGCATAATTTGGAATTCTCATAAACCATGGTAGAAATAAAAAATAATGAAGTCACTTTGAGGGAAAAAGACACTTCTGGAAAAGTGTCTGGAAAAAGACACTTCTGGAAGTTCCTCCAAACGTTATACATAAAGCTATCCTATGACCTAGGAATTCTACCGATAGGTATATATCCACGAAAAATGAAAAAACACCCACCTGAAACTTTTACACACATGTTCATAGCAAATTATTCACATTTTCCAAAAAAGCAGGACCACCTCAAGTGTACATTGACGAATGAATGAATAATGTGTGGTCTATTCACGCAATGGTATATTATTTAGGAATAACAATTAATGAAGTACTGACCCATGCTATAACATGGCTGGACCTCGAAAATATCCCATTTATCAAACTGCCACCGGCACCATTCGCGGACAATTTCTGGAAAAAGAAGACAGACTGGGTGGTGGCGTGTGACGTGTTTTTGTTCGTTTGCTTTTTCCTTCGTGGCTCATCCGGTTCGCTTGCTCACAGCGCGCCGCAGTGGGAGCCTTGCTCTTCTGGCTTCAGTGCAGGGAGCTCCGAGTGCAAGCGGGCCGAGCCGCCGCGTCAGCCCCGCGGGCTGTGGGCGTGTGCCCGGGCGCCGTGCAAGGCCGTGCAAGGCGCCGCGGGCCCGCGGGAGGTGCTGGCCTGAGCACAGACCCTGCGCACCTGGCGCTGGGACCAGTGTGGGAGCCGCCCGACTGCACCAGGCCCACGGGAAGCCCGCCCTTCCCCACCGACAGGAAGCCTATCAAGCAACCCCACCCCGCTGCCCACGCAGGCTGGCCTTCAGGAGGGCCTGCGTTCTTCCGCACAAGCTTGCACCCCATCCTCTGATCAGAAACAAAGCTTCCTTTCTGTGACGACCTCCCCCAGAGAGCACACCTCCTGGCAGAGGATCTCCGCCATCCGTCCGCAGAGAAGAGGAAACACAAGAAGTGCCTCGTACAGAACCCTAATTCCCATACCGTGCATGTGAAGGCCCAGAATGCTGTAACCCACCGCCGCCTTTCAGTCCAGCCGCTCAGCCGTGTCCGCCTCTCTGCGACCCCATGGACTGCAGCACGCCAGGCCTCCCTGTCCATCACCAGCTCCCTGAGTTTACTCAGACTCATGTCCATTGGGCCGGTGATGCCATCCAGCCACCTCATCCTCTGGCGTCCCCTTCTCCTCCTGCCCCCAGTCCCTCCCAGCATCAGGGTCTTTTCCAGTGAGTCAGCTCTGCATCAGGTGGCCAAAGTACTGGAGTTTCAGCTTCAGCATCAGTCCTTCCAGTGAACACTCAGGACTGACCTCCTTTAGGATGGACTGGTTGGATCTCCTTGCAGTCCAAGGGACTCTCAAGGGTCTTCTCCAACACCACAGTTCAAAAGCATCAATTCTTTGGCACTCAGCTTTCGTTATAGTCCAACTCTCACATCCATACATGACTATTGGTAAAACAATAGCTTTGACTAGACTCACCTTTGTCAGCAAGAATACACAGAAGAACTATACAAAAACAGATCTTCAGGACCCAGATCATCACGATGGTGTGGTCAGCAGCCTGGAGCCACACATCCTATCAGACACGCTGTGGAAGCGCTACCGCAGCGTCTTCAGCCATGCACCAACAGTGGGCTTCGTCTTGGCCTCTCCACTGCCCGGAGCCCACCTACAGGGGGAAAAGCAAGCCGTTCAGAGGATGCGCCTTCAGATGTGAGCAGCACCAAAAGCACCCTTTATCAAGATGAATGGGAAACCCCCCCCCCCCCAGGGAGCACATTTTGGCTAAAAATAAATAAATAAAGCTTTCCTGGACTTCCCTACCCCCTGGTGGTGCAGTGGATAGGAATCTGCCTGTCAGTGCAGGGACACAGGTTCAATCCCTGGCCCAGGAAGATTCCACGCGCCACAGAGCCACAAAGTCCATACACCACAACTACTGAAGCCTGCATGCTCTAGGGCCTGCGAGCCACCACTAATACGCCTCTGCGCCACAACTGCTGAAGCTTGGACGCCCTGGGGCCAGCAAGTCACAACTACTGAGCCCCTGCACCTAGGGCCTGTGCTCCGCACCAAGCGAAGCCCCTGAATGAGAGGCCGGTGCATCGCGACTAGAGAGAGCCCGCTAGCGGCATCGAAGACCCAGCACAGCCCAACAGGGATAAGATAAATATAGCAGTGTGAACATGTCAAAAAATTTTTAAAGAGCAAAGCTTTCCTTTGTTTCTGAACTGAACTCGGCCCATCATGTTGTATAGGCCACAGTGACTCCTGGCAGGACAACCCTTGTTGGGATCCAACTTGAAAGGGTCGTAAAAATAGTGTCCAGGATAGGCAAATCAGAGATGGAAATAAGTAGATGGGTGGTTACCTAGGACTGGGGTGGGGGTGGGAGGGAAGGGGGAGCAATTGCTAATATGTGAGCGGTTTCCTTTTGAGGTGGTAAGAATGCTCTAAAAGTGTTTGCATCATGGTTTCCAACTCCGTGAAAATATTACAAAATTGATGAATTGTACACTTTAAATAGGTGGATTGTATGGTCTACGAATTTTATCTCAACATAGTTGTCATTAAAAAAGGAAAAAAAGGCAGCACCTCCACTCTTCTGAATCAAGGCAGGGATGATTTTTAAAGCATCGTGAAATAAAGGTAACTTGAGAAAAAAAGAAAATTGCTTTAGCACTGTGTCTAAGGCCTTTTATCCTCAACTAAACTTTTAAAAACACAGCTTCAGCTCCACTACATCTGTCTTCCTTTTTATGCTTCTATCCTTAATTCAGGTTGCCAAGTACCCATATCAACCTTGAATTTTCCCTCCCTCTCTGGTCCTTTATTCAGTCATCTTCACAGACCCACTTATCTCATTTACCCTTTTCTCCTGGCCTTGCTGGCAGTACCCTCACAACAGAGATAGTGGGAGTGTTCATATATGACTACTGGAAACTCTGTTAAACATACCACTGTTGTATAAAATACACCATATCCTGTTGTGTAAGTTAATTATTTTCCATCTCAGCCATGTTCATTTGCATTTAAAAATATAATATTCCACCAAAATTTGAGCAATTTCTCATATAAATAACCATAATGCATTCTTTTCACATAGATGTGCTTTTCATTATTTGAAATGTAGCTAGCAGAGAGAAAAGAAAGTAAACTGCAATTAGAATTAAAATCTATATATCTATCTGGGCTTTCCAGGTGGCTCAGAGGTAAAGAATTCACCTGCCAATGTATGAGACGCAGGAGACTCGGGTTCTATCCCTGGGTTGGGATGATTTTCTGCAGGAGGGCATGACAACCCATTCGTTTTCTTTGCTGGAGAATCCCATGGACAGAGGAGTTTGGCAGGCTATAGTCCTTAGGGTCATAAAGAGTTGGACATGACTTAGCAACTGAACACACACCCATACACATATATCTACCTACCTACCTATCTATATTTCAAGCTGACCCTACACTGAAATTTATAGCATCCATAGTAAATGATCAAAACATAATATTTTTAACTGCAAAGATGCATTAAGGAAAGTTTAGTTATCAATCTTCATTGCAGTAATCTTTATCTTCTCAAACTATTATCTTTTCCAGAACTGTTTGTTGTTTCAGATCTTGAAACATTCTTAAAGCAGAGTTGTGAATGCCTTATTCCTCCTAGAAACAGAATGATACATCTTATAAAAACTAAATTAAATTAAACTATGAGATATTAGTTTAAGAACTTAGACCTCCAATATGGATTTGATTTCTCAGCTTCAGATAATCCCATAAAGGAAGATCTATAATGTCATAAATTGCAATTCACATTTCTAAGGTCTCTCTTTAGGGAATAAATTGGACCTAGGCCAATATTTTAGGCAAAGGTCTTCAGGCTAGCCTTACCAACAGTACAGATCAAGCTCAGTAGAAAAGGAATGTTTTGACGGTCAGAAAAGTTGAATGTCTGGCCCAAAAATTTGATTTTCTTAATTAAAGCTTCATGGATATACACATTCAAAGGAATTATTATGATAGAAATAAATTTAGGGGAATTACTTCTGATGTGTAAAAATGCAATGAAAAATAATTCAAATTTTCCCTAGTATGGGTAAAACACAGTGTATGGATGAAATGGGATAGTAAAATGAATTTATGACAACTTTCTGCTTATTTTGGTGTAAGCAAATCATATACTTTTAAAATTTATTCCCATAAACGATATGCAGTCCTTTTTATGTAAACTTTGCATAACACACAATGAATAATGAGAGTTAGCCTCTTAAAACTTTCCCAAATGAATGTTACCATTTATTCTCTAAACAGTTATGGGTGCTTGTGCTGTTGTGTTTTTTTTTTTAACCACCCTCATGTATGTATCTTTCTTTTTGATACTAAATAGCAATAAATATAAAGCAGTGTTTAATTTGCTAAGTACATATAAAAGTGTCTTCCCCTAGAAAATGTTACTAACAATTAATATTTACAGGTGCAAAACAAATATCATCATTTCAGTATGATATACTATGGTATCTAATGAAAACACTTTATCAAATAAAAAGGGCCAGGGAGGCCTAGTTCAAGTCTTCCTTCAAACTACCTCTATTACACGGAGCAAGTTATTTCCTGTCTCTTGCCGTTTCATCCATCTATCTATAAAATAAAGCTGGACAACAACATTTCTAAGGTTCCCTTTCAGCTCTAACATCGTGTGTGTGTGCTTCCAATTTGTAATTAGTTTATAAATTGAATGCCAAGTATTACAATAAAATAAGAGTAAAATAAATTGTGGCATGTGATTGTGTTTATTTTCAGAATGGTTAAACATTTGAATGTCTGAAATTTATTTTATTGATGTAATATAACTCTATTCATTTACTTCCAAAACAATATAGAAAGATACAAATATACAAGGAATAGGTTAGCTAATCACCTGGTGAGATATAATGGGTAGACATTTTAAATTCATTATATTTTCAAAGGTTTCACTTGCCAGCCTGTTAGTAAATACATGAACTATGATAAATCAGCCTAAGGGTAGGCCTTGATCTTGTCTACTGCTGTAAATTGCTTATCAACAACTCACACTAATAGTGTAATGTCGGTAGAAAATAAATCACAGTCTATGCATTAAATTTTAAGAAACAAAATGAGATGCTTTCTCATGCTGACCTCATACTTTTTAATGACAGATAAAATAAACTGAAGGCATGTGTAATAAATGAATAAAAATATAGTGATTTATGTGCTCATATTTTAGGTCTCAATTAAGTTTATCACTGGACATAAATCTACTTTAACCTCACAATTTCAGATCTCAAAACTCACCTTTCATTAAATGAGAGTCAAATAAACATAAGTGAAAGGTAAGGAAACATACAAGGAATAGTAAGAGGGCATTTGAAAAAAAAATGTAAGATAAAAAGTCAGTAGTATGATTTTAAAAAGTGCTGGAGTGCTTATAGAAATGAAGTATGCGTGTGTCTATGCATGTGTGTGTGTACCCATATACATACAAGTGTATATTTAATGTACACTTTTATTTTAAATTAGAATACGGTGGCATTATTAAGTGACTGAAGTGGTCTCTGGTAGGTTGCACAAAAGAGACTCCCAGAACTAAAGTTCCCAGAGGAAGTTTCCTGTGAGAGTCACATCCAGAGACAGGAAAGCAAGGGAAACTCTGGCCACATGCACAGTCGGCATGAATCCAGAGGTTCACAGAGGCCATGTACAACCAAAGAATAGCTGAGCACTGTTTAGAATAAAACCTGAATTTCAGTGATCCATCATCACTGTGGGCACCTGCTATTCACATTTCTCGAAGAGATGACACGACTGCATCTACTTCCAAAAGAAAGGATGGCTATGATAACCATTACTTTCATAATGCTTACTGGAGTTTACTATGTAACATTCATAGTCCTGAGAACTTTACATTAATCTGCTCATTTAATCATTAGCACCAGTTGTATGAGGGTAGGTACTGTTGTTATTTAATCATACTGATGAAGAAACTGAGGCATGGGCTGATTAAATAGCTTTCCCAGGGTCATCTAGAGGGAGGCAGAATATAAATTCAGACATATGGCTCCAGAGTCTGCACCATCAACCCCTTGCCTCTTTATGCCTAGTCTATATATGTGGTATCTTTACAACTTAGTAAAGGCTGGCTATTGCCATTTTCAATTTTGAAAAGGAGAAAAAATAAAGTAGCATTTGCAGATCTCAAGTATGTCCAAAAACCTGAAAGGAGAACAGTCCCTCCAACAGAATTGGAAGGATCAGTAGTAGAGTGAGAGAGAATTAGACTCAGGACTTTTTGTCAGCATATCAAGACGGTCATGAGACTCTCCCTGGGGAATGAAGAATGGCTGAGAGGTACAGACCTTCCTGCAAGCAGTCCAAGAAAGTCTCCAAGTCCCAAGCTTTCTACCAAGTAAAACCAAGCTCCTAGATCCGAGGAACCTACTTAGACAAGGCTCAGAGATGGGAGAGAGCTGAATTCATAGTGCGCTCAGACTCTCGGGCCTCGTAAGCCAAATCCACTGCTGCAAGGACGAGTCCAGTAGCCTGTGGCCTGGAGCATGTTCTCAGGACCTCGGTCCACTGGAGCCTTGGGAATTAATCTAGATCTTTAGTAGATTATACCCTAGCAAGAATTAGGTTATTATTCTTTATCCACTATTTGTATGATGCATGCTATCTCTCCAACTGTAGTATTTCTTTGCTGCAGGGACTTCCCTTTTGCAAACGTCTTTAGGAGGTATGTGAGAGGCTGTTTTCCAAAGATGGCCACAGTTTTATTTACATATATATATATATATATATATATATATATATAGTCTTCTGCCACGTGACCCTGTCAGCTTCTTTAAACCTCATAGAGAACTAGACACTCTTTCCCTACCCTCTGAGTCTCGGGAGGCCCTGCAACTACTTTGATCAATAGGACAAGCGGAAGGGATGCTGGGCAAATTTCCGCTTCCTGCCTCTTGGAAGCCAGTGAACATTAGGGCTTTCCCGAGAACCCCGCACTGTGAGCAGGCTGTGGAAGATGCCATGGAGACAGAGAAAGGGAGAGAGGACGAAAGAGAACAGGCAGAGAGCAAGGGAGCCAAACATCTGTGTTGGGAAAGGGTATGCTCACAGTTCTGCGCAGTTAGGGTCTTAGGAATAAAATTTGCTCGGGGTGAGTGTGGGGAGGATAGCAACCCTAAAGAAAGTGACCTTCTGAAAGATTTAAAGATGTATCCCCCGCCCAAGGTCATTTCTTTAGATGGCAAACAATAATGAAGCCAGAGACCTTCTCCTCTCTTCAGAGGGAGTTTTGTTTCTCTCTCCACTTCTATCTCTGTCTCTGCAAAGGGGAAAAGGGGTAGCTTCTGTTTATATATGTGTTAATAGTCTGTTTATATATGTGCCAGCTGTTTGCATAAGTTCCAATAATTCATATTCTCAAGGTTCCTCTTCTTTGGTACAATTCTTCCATATACACAGAGTCCACATCACCCACACAGCATCACCTGGGGTTGGGGGCGGATAGAGCAAACTAGTTCTACTCAATATGTGAGTAAATAATCTGTCTGTTCCCTGATTTGGAAACCTTACAAGGATCAACCAATAAATGGAGATATAAAAACCTCACAGTGTAAAGCTATTTCAGAAGAGGATCCTACAAGCCCAGCTGCTCCAGCCCCATTACCTGGATCAGAGAAAAGCTGCCCAGCTTAGTCCTTCCCCAATTTTCAACCCACAAAGTCATGTACAAAATAAAAGACTGTTTTAAACCACTCAATCTGGGGGTAGTGTTTGCTTATGCATGCTTAGTCACTCAGTCATGTCCGACTCTGCGACCCCATCGACTGCAGTCCACCACGCTCCTCTGTCCATGGGATTCTCCAGGCAAGAAAAATGAAGTGAGCTGCCATTTGGGAATAAATAATTGAAAACAGGGGATGGTTTGTATAAGTGTTACCTTTTTTCTATTGTCCTATTGTCAAACATTCCTTCTTACTACTTCTTTTAAAATATTCCATATTTTTGCATACTAATGACCAGGTTTACATATAAGAGAAAATTTAATATTGCAATAAGCCATTTCATTCCCTTCATGTATTTTATTTTCTGATTATATTCTAACTTTTCTTTCAACAGATACTTTTTGATATTTAAGTGAGCCTTCTCCTTTTCTCTCTTTAAATTCCACATCTTCTTTTTATGTATGTATGGATGTGTAAAGGTGTGTATGTATGAATATATGAAAGTATTTATTCATTTATTCACATGTTTATTTATGAGTATATTCGCTTATTTATTAATAGAGTAATACCTATGTTTTGCCATTCCCAAGTGAATATGATACAACTTGCAAAGAGATTACATGTAACATTTTGACCTATGTTTCTGAGTTCAGGATGGAAACAAGGCCATCTTTGAGTAATGGATCTAGATGCCTATTTACATAAAATATGACTGGGTCTGTGAATCTACTAGTAGAACACAGAAAATAACAGAAACAGCATAAATGTCAGTGGCTATCCTTTCCATATATGGCACCTATATTATCCTGATTGCCTGACCAATAGTCTACTATTACAGTGTGATCACACGAGAAAAATCAATTGCATAAGTTAAAACTGAAAATGAAAAGCTGTGTACCTCATCAATTAATTGAGCAATGTTGGGTCTCATCTTCACACTGCTTGCCTGGCCCCAGGAACTTTGAGAAGACCACAAGAAAGTCATTTCAAAGTTTCTCCACCTAAAAACTAGGAGGTAGGTTGATGCAGGAATAGATTTCTATCATTCTTGAATTTCTTTCTTGACAGTGGGTTGATAGGAAAATAGAATGAACAAGAGCTTTCAGCAGAAGTGGATTCCTGAGAAAGTGATAGAACAGAAAGGAGTGGGGAAGGGTGAGGAAGGTCTGCTATTTCATCCCTTCATATTTTATATTTCAGCTCAGAGCTGACCTTGAAAAAGACAGAAAACCCCCTTGACAGTAATCCAACATTTTGCCTCAGTGAGTGAAAATAGTATAAACTGATGATCACCCAGCATCTTGAGAGATAATTTTAAGGAAATAAATAAATTTTTAATAAGGATGGTAAGAAATTTAAAATGGAAATCATGTTATAATTTTGGAAGACCTGCTTTCAAATGTCCTTAGCCTGGGATTCATGAACCCATAAGGTTCATGTTGTCCATGAATCTCCTGAAATTGTGTGCAAAATCATCTGATATCTCACTTTTTATGAGAATATTTTTATCAGATTCTCAAATAGCCTGAGTCAGAAATGAAGACCCTCCACAGATTTATTTAAAATAAATCAAAGTCAGTGAACATTAACATGGTAAGCTTGGGGGAAGCTTTTTAATGGACCATATCCCTTTAACCTCCATTTCCAAGTGCTGAAGATCAGATGATGCAATTCCAAAGGATCAACTTAAAAGTATTGATCATTACAGTATACTAACCCATATATATGGAATTTAGAAAGAGCGTAACAATAAACCTATATACAAAACAGAAAAAGAGACACAGATGTATAGAACAGACTTTTCGACTCTGTGGGAGAAGGCGAGGGTGGGTGATCTGAGAGAACATCATTGAAACATGTATATTATTAAGTGTGAAACAGATCACCAGCCCAGGTGGGATGCATGAGACAAATGCTCGGACCTGGTGCACTGGGAAGACCCAGAGGGATCAGTTGGAGAGGGAGGTGGGAGGGGGGATCGGGATGGGGAACACATGTAAATCCATGGCTGATTCATGTCAATGTATGACAAAAACCACTACTATATTGTAAAGTAATTAGCCTCCAACTAATAAAAAAAAAAGTATTGATCAAATATGCAGTGTTTGTACTAAAAGGACCAAATTAGAGTCATCAACCAACCCTAGTAGTATGTCACCTTTGACTCTTAGAAAAGTCAAGGTTTTTGATGCAATATACACATTGCTGAACCATTTGAAATGTGTGCGTGTGTGTGCTCGCTCCATCATGTCTGACCCCACGAACTGTAGCCCACCAGGTTCCTCTGTGGGATTCTCCACGCAAGAATACTGAAGCAGGTTGCCAACTCCTACCATTTTAAATAACAGCAGGGGAAAGTCGAAATTCAGTGGGAAAGTACCCTGATTAGTATGTGATCTTTGATAGTATTTACCTCCATTCCTTGAGATAGGGATATGGCTACTGAATTTTGCTGGCAAACTGCTATGAGAAAAGCAATTGCTAAAATACAAAATGAAAGGGGTGGCTGATAATTTTTAAAAGAAAAAGAAAGCTTAAAAATTATTTCATACAAAGTATGAACATTGAAACCTGATTTCAGAGATTGAATATACAAGTTTAAGCATACAGTCACCCTGCTTATTTAACTTATATGCAGAGCACATCATGAGAAACGCTGGGCTGGAGGAAGCACAAGCTGGAATCAAGATTGCCAGGAGACATAACAATAACCTCAGATATACAGATGACACCACCCTTATGGCAGAAAGTGAAGAGGAACTAAAAAGCCTCTTGATGAAAGTGAAAGAGGGGAGTGAAAAAGTTGGCTTAAAGCTTAACATTCAGAAAACTAAGATCATGGCATCTGGTCCCATTACCTCACGGGAAATAGATGGGGAAACAGTGGAAACAGGGGTAGACTTTATTTTTGGGGGGCTCCAAAATCACTGGAGATGGTGAATGCAGCCATGAAATTAAAAGACGCTTACTCCTTGGAAGGAAAGTTATGACTAAAACTAGATAGCATATTAAAAAGCAGAGACATTACTTTGCCAACAAAGGTCCATCTAGTCAAGGCTATGGTTTTTCCAGTGGTCATGTACGGATGTGAGAGTTGGACTATAAAGAAAGCTGAGCATCGAAGAATTGATGCTTTTGAACTGTGGTGTTGGAGAAGACTCTTGAGAGTCCCTTGGACTGCAAGGAGACCCAACCAGTCCATCCTAAAGGAGATCAGTCCTGGGTGTTCATTGGAAGGACTGATGCTGAAGCTGAAACTCCAATACTTTGGCCACCTGATGCAAAGAGTTGACTTACTGGAAAAGACTCTGATGCTGGTAAAGATTGGGGGCAGAAAGAGAAGGGGATGACAGAGGATGAGATGGTTGGATGGCATCACCGACTCAATGGACATGGGTTTGGGTGGACTCCAGGAGTTGGTGATGGACAGGGAGGCCTGGCGTGCTGCAGTTCATGGGGTTGCAAAGAGTCAGACATGACTGAGTGACTGAACTGAACTGAATGTCAGGATGTTTTTTAAAAGGGCAAATTTCAATAGCAAAAATTAATGAACTATTTCCAACAAGGGGCTCATCTGGTGGCTCAGTCCGTAAAGAAATCTGCCTGCAATGCAGAAGGCTGCCTGCAATACAGGAGAACCAGATTTGATCTCTGGGCCAGAAGTTCCCCTGGAGAAGAAAATGGCAACCGATTCCAGTATTCTTGGGGAAAATCCCATGGACAGAGGAGCCTGGCAGGGTACAGTCCATAGGATAACAAAGAGTTGGACATGACTGAGCAACTAAACACCACTACTGTGGCCAGCAAAGGCTGAATAAAGTCCAATTTGAGTTACTGGTCTACCCACAAAAATAAAAAAAATAGTTTTTAATATATAACTACAAGCACGTTCTTTGCAAGGTATATGGAGGATAACAATATTAAGTGCTTGTATTAAATAGATAATACATTTTCAGTAGACACTGATCTCAATTACAGCCCAGACAACCCATATTAACTATAGAAAATTAGTTGTATATTTTAATGAGCCCATGTTGTTAGGTTCAATATTTCTTGTCCAGGGTAAACAGTACAAATGCCACCTGGGCACCTAAAATTTTAGACATTTATTACTTGATTAGAATAAACAGATATTTTGCTTCATCTATTCTCTTCTATTGTAGTCAAAATTTTGCTTGTGGGAACATTTCATTTACCTCATTTTCCTTCATAACTTCAGAACAAAACCAAAGTTGTTTGCATGTAATGTTTTCTGGTAAAGTAATATTATTACTCCATCAGCACGCAGTGGGCAGACATATTTTTCAACATTCCTCTTTTAATTAACTTGTCTTACAAACAAAGGCTACCAGATGAACGCAATTTATCCCCAGCATGCATTTTCAGCTAGGAGGCAGATAATTATTGCTCACTGCAGAAATAATGTTCTCCTACTTGCTCATGTAAAACAAACTTTAAATGTCATTTTACAGCGATAAAGATTACATAGCATAGGGCTGTCTTGAGGGAGGACAATTACCCAGAGGAGCTTCTCATTAACCTGAAGGTCAGGGGTAAGAGATGATCACCAGCCCTGGCTAACACAAACCTAAATTGCCCTGCACTAAACATAATGTTCTCATAACCACACAAGTGATGGCAATAAAGACTAAACAGTTATTGTGATACATTCCTATGTGGAGCTAGACATTGTGCAAAGCAGCTGGGTACTTGCCATCTTGCCCCTTCTGTCTGGGGAGCAGAGCATAGAGGTGTTAGGTGGAAAAAAGAGGGTCTGAAAGCAAATTGCTTCTTTGATGAACTAGAGGCAGCTTAGGCAACATTCAAATACATTGTTACAATAGATCACAGCTTTTGCAAAGTGGATCCTTAAGCATTAAGAGAGAATTGGGCTTGCAGAGTCCAAGTCTGGCCACTCCGCTCAGCTGGGCTATGTATGGCATTTCTGCAATCCTGGAGTGGGTTGCCATGCCCTCCTCCAGGGGATCTTCCCAACCCAGGGACTGAACCGCTATCTCTTATATCTCCCGCATTGGCTGGTGAGTTCTTTACCAGTGAGCTACCCGGGAAGCCCAGAGACAAGCATGCTTGCTCATTTTTAAGCTGTAAATTAATTTCCTAAAATGTGAAGTTCTTAAACTTCTTTTGTGAAGCTAGGTCTTTTGTTTTCTTAATCTAATCTAATCTTTCCTTTAAGCTTGGAAATTTAGATTTGTTTTCATAAAGTCCTACTCAGACAAGTTGTGCAAGGAAATATCCTGTTTATTTAATTCTCATACACCTAGATTATAAGACGGAGAGTAATTTTACTAAACTTTATTTTTTTTGCAGAAACAGGAAGATAGAAAGAAATACAAACTACACGGTTAATCCTTGAATAACACCTATTTACACTGCCCAGGTCCACTGATAGACAATTTTTTTTTCAATGATACACATATGTACTGTAAACATATTTTCCCTTATGATTTTGTTAATAGCATTTTCTTCTACTTTATTGTGAGAATATAGTGTAGAATACATATACAAACGTGTGTTCATTGACAATGTGTCATCAACAAGGCTTCCTGTCAGCTGAAGGGTACTAGTTAAATTTTGAGGGAGGTAAAAGTTATAGTAGATTTTTCAGCTGCGTGGGGATCAATGGCTTAACCCCTGCTATGCAAGGGTCAACTGTGCATACTTGATTATTGTTCTACTGAAATTTTGTTGCTCTTCTTTAGTCACGAAGTCATGTCTGACTCTTTGCAACCCCATGGACAGTAGCTTGCCAGGTTTCTCTGGAGTGGGTTGCCATTTCCTTCTCCAGGAAATCTTCACGACCCCCATCTCCTTCATTGGCAGGTGAATGAATCTTTACCACTGAGCCACCTTCAGTTCAGTTCAGTCGCTCAGTCATGCCCAACTCTGTGACTCCATGCACTGCAGCACGCCTGGCCTCCCTGCCCATCACCAACTCCCAGAGCTTGCTCAAACTCATGTCCATTGAGTCAGTGATGCCATCCAACCATCTCATCCTCTGTCATCCCCTTCTCCTCCTGCCTTCAATCTTTCTCAGCATCAGGGAAAGTCAGTTTTTCGCATCAGGTGACCAAAGTATTGGACTTTCAGCTTCAGCATCAGTCTTTCCAATGAATATTCAGGACTACCGCCTTAGTGACAACCAATTTGTGCTTTATGGAATCTTGGAAGGGTCTGGATATGTAGGGAAGCAGCCCCCAGTCAGAGGGAAAGTTAAAAAAATGCAAATATTGTCAAACTATCTGTGGGAGTGTTACACAGTGATCTGAACGGGAGGCTTGCAACTACTGCTGGCTAGCGCAAAGGCTTTGTAAAAGGACAGAAACTGGTCTAGTTAACTTACAGTGTGAACAAAGTATGTCTGGTGCAATGAGAAAGAAGGAAAAAGAAGATCATATAACTGATTAGCATATCTGAGGGAAGGTAAATCTACTTGGCTGAAGAAAGGTGGAGAAAAAGAAAAAAAAAAAAAAACAGATATGGTCTGATTAATGTGAAATTCCCAGTCACCCTAGAAAGGAAATGAGAAAAAAGACCTAAAATTGGCTTTGTGCCTTAGGATCTTTTGAATGGCAGGTCACTTATCAGAGTCAGAGTTTTTTCATTCTTCTGCTTGAAACAGAAACTAATAGGAAAAGCATTTAGAAATGAGCTTGTAGAGAATATTTATTTGGTTGTGTTCATGTGGGGGAAAGGCTCTGTTGAGTAAAGAACACATTGATTCATCATAAAAACATGTTAAAATGATAAATATATTGGTAAACAATAAGAATCTGAAAGTGGCGAGGTTTTACCCTAAAGGATCTTGTGAGCAGAAAGGAATGAGGGCAGAAAGCAGGTAAAAAGCTGAAGGGGCAGCTAGAGTGGTTTGAAATTTCATCAATCGTCCTGGTTTCAGAATAGTTTCAAGTATTAAAGGCATTAATGATAAGTGATCCTTCCCCTACATTTTTAACAACAGATCATACATTTTAGAAGGTAGTAATTATTATTTATTTTTTAAGGTATAAGAAAAAGTTGTTTTTTTTTAAGGCTTAGAAAACTGTCTTCTGGAGGATGAAGTGAGAAAGTAAGAAGTATAGTCTTGAAATGATGACAGAGGGTCTCCTCTACATAAACATGATAGAGAGTGAGCCCCAGAGTTATAGATCGGTTCTAACTTGCAGTGTAAGATATCTTAACCAGTTTTGGGTGTTGAGACTTAAATTTGTTGTCCCAGGCTTGCCATGTGATGATCAGCTGATTTTTAAACTAGCTTGTGTTAGTAAGGGCGAAAGAAATGGTTAGCAGGAGAATCCTTCTAGCGTCACTCACGTGTCTGGGTTCACCATGACAAGACAGCAGCACTACCCCACATGATGAGCCTAACCACTGCTCATGGAAAATGGGGAGAATTCAGGTGCTGGTGGAGCAGAGGATTCTGTGCTCTGTGGCCTGCGGCTGTGTGTCTGAGCCCTGCCCATCAGTCATGACACAGGTTGCCTCCGCCTCCCCGGCAGGAAGCCAGGCGCTCAGAGGACTGCTCTGACCCTTCCCAAGGCGGAGAAGGAGCACCTTGCAGAGGCATGCTGCTCCCTCCCAAACAGTTTGGCAGTTTCTAAATTCCACCCTAATTTAACTGTTCAGTTCAGTCGCTCAGTCATGTCCAACTCTTTGCGACTCCATGGACCACAGCACACCAGGCCTCCCTGTCCATCACCAACTCCTGGAGTCCACCCAAACTCATGTCCACTGAGTCGGTGATGCCATCCAACCATCCCATCCTCTGTCGTCCCCTTCTCCTCCTGCCCTCAATCTTTCCCAGCATCAGGGTCTTTTCCAATGAGTCAGCTCGTCGCATCAGGTGGCCAAAGTATTGGAGTTTCAGCTTCAGCATCAGTCCTTCCAATGAACACCCAGGACTGATTTCCTTTAGGATGGACTGGTTGGATCTCCTTGCAGTCCAAGGGACTCTCAAGAGTCTTCTCTAACACCACAGTTCAAAGGCATCAGTTCTTCGTGCTCAGCCTTCCTTATGGTCCAACTCTCACACACACACACGGCTACTAGAAAAACCATAGCTTTGACTTGATGGACTTTTGTTGACAAAGTGATGTCTCTGCTTTTTAATATGCTATCGAGGTTGGTCATAGCTTTTTTTCCAAGGAGCAAGTGTCTTTTAATTTCATGGCTGAAGTCATCATCTGCAGTGATTTTGGAGACCAAAAAACTAAAGTCTGTCACTGTTTCCCCATCTATTTGTCCCATGAAGTGATGGAACCGGATGCCATGATCTTATTTTTCTGAATGTTGAGCTTTAAGTATCTGAGGTTATTGATATTTCTCCCGGCAATCTTGATTCTGGCTTAACTGCTACAGATAAATAAATAATTCCTACTTTCTATAAGGTTATAAAACATAGGTGTTTTGTTTTTTCCACAATAAATTTGAAATAAGTCCTCTGAGTTTTTACATAATTTTGAATAACATATGTAGTAAAATAAATGTTTGGTTAAAAAGTTCCAATATGTTACTTTATTTCTCATTGACCTATTTTAGCCACCTTCAAAAATTATTTCAAGGCAAGTAATTCAATATGAGGCAAATACTGTAGAAACATCTTATTTGAATTTGAAATAAGCAACATAGAACTTGATGGAAAAATAATTATAAAAATATTTCTATCTCTGTCTTCATGTCTTCACACATTACACATAGAATACCACTATTGATTTAAAAACAGGCGTATAATTCGATGTGACACTAGAATGTATCCTGGAGTGAAGAGAATTAAATGTAATCCAAGTACATCTTTGAGCCCATTTTGCTTAAGCACATCTGCACACATCTAATGCAAATTTTTACCCCTCTTCTTTATTTAAACTTTCCAAGGTATGTTTGTATGCTATAAGATGGGCTAAATTTTTTCAATCTTAAGTTAAAATACCTTTGAAAGAGTTTCTCATTTAACCAAACTTTTTCTCACACCTAGGTAGGGCAAGAAAAGAAAAAGCCTGAACACGGGATGACAGATATAAAACATGAAACGTGACGAGATAAGACCACCCACAGTCACGCCCTATAGTGCACACGCAGGGCTGTTTGTGAAATTGTGCGCTTCGGTTGTCTAATGATAACCTCTGCTGCGTTTCTTCATTTAGTGGGAAAACTGACTGAAAGCCAGCAAGGAAAGTGAAGCTTGCTTGCTTGCCTGTTTGTTCTGTTTTCAGCAGTGCTTTTTCTTTTTTTTTTTTTTTTCCCACACGCAAAAATTTCCAAGTTAACAGAACAATTTGAAAGAAACTAAGACACTAAAAATAATTTCATTGAAATTACCTTACTAAGTATCCCCAATGTAAACAACGTTTTAGCTGATCAAGGATATTCAAGAATGATTCAAGAATAAAATGTATGTTCATCCTTCTTTACTTCCCTGTCTCCCACATTTCCTTCTTTTCTTCCTCCATGTCTGTTTCCTAACCTCAGTCTTTCTAACTCAATCTCATCTTTTTTGTCTTTGTTTCCTGAAATCCTGCCAATAGTTTTAAGAACAAATTTTAATCCATTGGCATAAAGTTAGTATACTCAAAAAGGGCAGTGGTGCAGTGTAAATTTAGGTTTAAATTAAATAGGAAAGCAGATTAACTTGCCAATTAAGTAATAACAGGAGGCAAGATTTTTTTTTTCTTTCTCGTTCATTTAAAGACTGTTTTCAAATTTCTGAACATTTAAGATATTTAAGTTCATGGATCTGTCCATTTCATTATTATGCCTTTACACTCATTAGGAATCAATATTTTAAATATATATATATATATATATATTATATTGTCATTTTAGTCATATTTTATTGTTTTCAAACTTGGAACAATAGCATGATAATAATAATAATAATAATGAAAATGTTAAGGAGTCATCAAGCATGGTATAGTGTGAACACTCAAAGTTACTTATTATAGCATTAATGTACAAATTATCATAAATCTGGCTACTGTCATAAAATTCTACAGACTTGGTGGCTTAAACAACAAACATTTATGTCTCATGTTTTTGGAGTCTGGGAAGTCACAAGTCACTGTTGTACAGTCTGACTCTGGAAAGTGCATTTTTCCTGGTTTTCTCACAGGATGAAGAGACACAGAGATCTGTCTCATTCTGTTTTTATAGTTACTAATTCCACCATGAGGGCCCATTCTCATGACCTAATTTCACACTAATTACTTCCCAAGGGCCACACCTCCAAAAGCCATCAAATTAGCAATTAAGAGTTTCAGTATGTGAATTTTAGGGCAACATAAACATTCAGTCCACACACAGATATTGATTACAAGATGTAGTGGATAAGCATTTTTTGCTTTTGTTGTCCTCATTTCCCATTCTTCTAACCACAGTCTCTTTCATGCATTCCTCCTTCCCCAGTCCCAGGTGATAAATTCTTGGTGGGGTTTTTCCAGCACCTCCTGGGGTGGCCATATGATACAGATCTACATCAGTCCACACATCCGGTACTCTTGGCCGCAGCTCTGGAGTCTGTGACAGGCATGTGCCTAATGGGCATGTCCCTAATGGCTGTGTGAGCACACGTCCCTACTGGATCAGACCTGAGAAGAGGCAAAAGGCCCCATGTTACCACAATATGAAACCCAAGAGTGGGGCTTATTCAGAGAAAACGGAAAACAGAGATGGAGAAACAATATGACACCTGATGGTTTCAATGAGTCCCTGTCTTCTTGCTCAAAGCGAGCCACTTTACTGGACCATGTAACTGCCTTGCCATTAATACTAGCTAATAAATAATACAGCTTACTTTTTCAAAGCCATGTTAAATATGATTTCCAGTTATTTGCAATTAGCACAAGTCTAATCGGTAAATTTGGTTATTTATACAATTCAGGTTAGAACCTCTGAGTTGATTCATTCTACTTCACAACAGTCAAGGATTGTGAGATATTAAAAGTAGCACTTTGGACCTTTACATGTACTTTTCTTTGAAACATTGAACAACAACAACAAAAAAAACCTTTTGAGAATGGTTCATTGACAATATTTCTATACTATGTTTAGTACTTTGATTTTTAAACTTGTAAGAAATTCAGGGAGGAAATTGATCTCTAAGCTTTAAAGAGAAAAAAGGTTTGAGTTTTTGATATGTTTTTTTGCTTCTTGAAATGTGGTGACTAGCAACTATAGCTAGGCTTTTCCTCCTGTGAACCTTCTATATGAATGATCTTTCAATGTATCTGATGAACTACATAAGCTTTCCATAGGCAAGAATGAATTATACGTTGTTCAATATTCTTTTATACAAAGTATTCACTAGGCCTTTTAAAAATTATCAGAATGTTTTTCTTTCTCATTAAGGTCAACACAGGAAATTAAAATAAAGTGTCAATTATGCTTTTATTTATTCAAACACAGTATCAAATTAATGGATTTACTTCATTAAAATAGTTTTAATTAAATTTACCTATATGGCTGTTATATTTTACATTATACAAACAAAGTCATTATTTGATTTTCTTCTTTATTTCTTGAAAATGACAGAATCAACTCTCCATTTGGACTTCCTGTTTTTATCTCTCCTTAAGAAAAAAGTTTGAAAGAGGCTAGGTAAGGATACGGAGAAGGCAATAGCTCCCCACTCCAGTACTCTTGCCTGGAAAATCCCATGGACAGAGGAGCCTGGTGGGCTGCAGTCCATGGGGTGGCGAAGAGTCAGACATGACTGAGCAACTTCACTTTCACTTTTCACTTTTCTGCACTGGAGAAGAAAATGGCAACCCACTCCAGTGTTCTGGCCTGGAGAATCCTAGGGATGGGATCGCACAGAGTCGGACATGACTGAAGTGACTTAGCAGTAGCAGTAAGAAAAAAGTAAGTTAGAATTTTTTTTAAAAAGTGAGTTAGAACCTATAATGAATTATAAATAAAATTCAAATGGAAGAAACTATAATATAAATTATTGTTTTGTATCTCCTTACACTAACAACAATCTAGCTTAACTGGACTTTCTTTTAGTATTTAATTGATTGTTATACAACTGATTATCATGGCTTATAGAAATTTGCTACTTTGGTCTAGGTTTATTCAACTGACTATGAAATTCATCTTTATCAATGCCTCCAACAAACATTATTTAGGAAGAACTTTACAACTAATCACTAGCCCTCAGAGTCACATTTATCAAGCTATGGTTTTTGTAGCTTTATTTTGATGGTCTTCTAATGCTTTTTGCTTCTGTCTGAAATAACTATTTGTCTAGAATTATGTTGCTTAGTTTTAGCAAAGTTAATCTAAATATTTTTAAATTTATTTTCCATTTGAAGACCTCTAAAAGTGACAAAAGATTATTAGTAATGCATAATTAAATACCAATTAGTATAAGCTGGGTATTAAAAGATAAAAGCAAAGATAACCAGGACAAAGTTTTTTATATTTCCCAAATTGGCATTGCCAAAGAACAGGTTTCACAACGAGTCTCTCACGGAGTGAGTGGCGGAAGTTGTCAGCTTCCTAACCTCAATATTTCAATCAGAATTAGCTATTGGCCACCTCCTATTGGGCTTCTGCCTGAGATTTTGACTAAAGGGCTCTGTGGAGATGTAAGTAAACACTGAGAAAAAAGTTCTTCACTTACTCTATTAGACAGTGAAGGCCAGTTCCTAATTTAAAGACAATGGATTCTAAACATTCTTGGTTTTTTTCAGCTAGTAACAAAAAGCTTTGCATATTATAGGCACTTAATAAACACTGAAAAATCCTAAGGAAGATATGGAGACACAGGAACAGGCTGCTCAACAGAAAAACCATGACCCCATGGCTCAGGAGTCACTCTTCTCTCAGGCATATTTTTCCCAGCACTATGAGAATTAGACAATGATTCTTCTGGCCTATCTTAACTGAAATACTTCTTGCTGTTTTCAGATGCTCGGTCGTGTCTAACTCTTTGCAACCCCATGGACTGCAGCACACCAGGCCTCCCTCTCCTTCACTGTCTCCCAGAGTTTGCTTAAACTCACGTCCATCAAGTCAGTGATACCATCCAACCATCTCATCCTCTGTCGTCCCCTTCTTCTCCCGCCTTCAATCTCTCCCAGACTCTCCCTTATTTTCAAATAAGTCAGCTCTTCACATAAGGTGGCCAGAGTATTGGAGTTCCAGCTTCAGCATCAGTCCTTCCAATGAACACCCAGGACTGATCTCCCATAGGATGGACTGGTTGGATCTCCTTGCAGTCCAAGGGACTCTCAAGAGTCTTCTCCAACACCACAGTTCAAAAGCATCAATTCTTCAGCACTCAGCTTTCTTTATGGTTCAACTCTCACATCCATACATGACTACTGCAAAAGCCATAGCTTTGACTATACAGACCTTTGCTGGCAAAGTGATGTCTCTGCTTTTTAATACACTGTCTAGGTCTGTCTTAGCTTTTCTTCCAAGGAGCAAATGTCTTTTAATTTCATGGTTGAAGTCACCATCCACAATGACTTTGGTTCCCAAGAAAATAAAATGTCACTGTTTCTAGGAGTTGTGTATGCTTCTACATTGCACTCATTGATAAGAGCTCTTTCTTGCCCCTCAACTGTAAGCATTCAGAGGGCAGCAATGATCAGTATCTTACTATCTCACTACTCCACGTACTTAGAGCAGGTGCTTTACAAGTGTCAGTGGAATAAATGGGCACACCTCACTACTCCGTGCCCATTGCATGCATGCATCTGTATATTCATGCCCCCTAGCCTAGAATCTTCCCCTTTTATTTCTCAGCCGGCTCACTTTCCCTGTCCATCCTCCAGACCACAAGTCCAGTGTCAGTGCCTCAGGGGGCTGTAGGGCCTCTGAAACCCTAGGCTCACATACATGGTTCTCTTTTACGGTACATTTGCCTTCTAGAACTACCATGATTTATAAAATATGTCTGAAAAGTGGATTTACTCATTTTGTGTTTTTCATCCCACTTATAAAGCAAATTCTGTACAGAGCTGGGTTATGCTATAGATGTGTGTGTGTGTGTTGGGGGTGGGGAGTATGTGTGTGTGTTCATTTCCAGGGCTTAGATTATCACAGAAACCATAGTGGCTCTTAATACATATTTCATGTAGGAATAGAATTAATAAAACAAGTGACCAAGAAAAGTAAATGAGGAACTTTTTGATTTAAGGTATGTTGTGTTTTAATGGCAACCCTCTCAGTACTCTTCAACAGGAAAAACATTAAGCATAAAAGGGAAAAAAAAAAAAAAAACACCTTTACGCTCATAGCTAATGTATCCTTTAGACTTTCTTAGAAATGAAAAATCAAGGTCAAAACCAGAAGAGAATGTCTGCATGTATTATTAAAGATGATTGTGAAGGTCTTTCATAACCTTTCTTTACAAGGAACCAGGTGACTTACTTAAGAATGACAATCCAATTTAAACAATAAAAATGATGCCTGTTCAGTTTACCTTTAGTTACAGTCAAGGAGCCCTATGTCCAGCATCAGAGACTTTTATTAAATTCTTCTGTGTTTCATCTAAGGCAGGGTTTGTAACAAAGGTGAACCTGCTGAAAGCTTTGTTTCATTTCCATTTTAGAGCTGTGGGAGAGTGTGTCCTCATGCAACAAATGGGCAAGGAGGAGGTGGGCCCTAAGCAAGGGTCCCAAGTGCAAAGATCCCGAGGGTCAGTGAACTTTGGGAAAACCGGTAAAATGTAAACACTAGACACTTTGTGTGTGCTTAGTCACTCAGTCATGTCTGAATGTTTGTGACCCCAGGGACT
This sequence comes from Hydropotes inermis, assembly GCA_020226075.1. Lineage (NCBI taxonomy): Eukaryota > Metazoa > Chordata > Mammalia > Artiodactyla > Cervidae > Hydropotes > Hydropotes inermis. The sequence goes on along the minus strand of CM035271.1, from coordinate 98,460,983 downwards.
GTAGTCCCCCAGGCTCCTCTGTCCATGGGATTCTCCAGGCAAGAATACTGGAGTGGGTTGCCATGCCCTCCTCTAGGGGATCTTCCCAACCCAGAGATCAAACTCAGGTCTCCCACATTGCAGGCGGATTCTTTACCAGCTGAGCCACCAGAGAGGCCCAGACACATTAGAGACACTTTAGAGATGAAAATTTTAGCAGAAACGAAAGACTCTTTGTTTTCCTTTTCCTTTTCTTTTTCTTTTTTTTTTTTTTTTAATAAGGAATGGCTATTTTGTTGTTGTGCTGGAGGGCTTCCCTGGTAGCTCAGACCGTTAAGAGTCTGCCTGCAATGCAAGAGACCTGACTTGGATCCCTGGGTCAGGAAGATCCCCTGGAGGAGGACAAGGCAACCGACTGCGGTGCTCTTGCCTGGAGAATCCATGGACAGAGGGGCCTGGCGGCCTGCAGTCCCTGGGGTCGCAGAGAGCCGGGCGCGGCTGAGCGACTGACAGACACAGCACTAGAGCCTGGAACCGAAGATCCATTCTGTGGCCTTTCTTGCAGCTTGACCTACAGTCATTTCTCTAAATTCTGGCCATGGATATCTGAGTGGAAGGTGTGTGACTTCCTCTAGGAGGAAGGTGTGAATATTTAAGAGAGCACACACTCTATGCTTCTTCACACTTGCAGACCAGCCCTGGACAGATCGTTTACTCCTAGAACTATACACTTCTGTTATTAGAAGGAATAAGCTTCTGTCTTATTTATGGAGCTAAACTAACACTAACCAAAACAACGAGGGAGAAAAAGAAAAAAAAGACAAGGCCTCTGATCTCCTGGAGCTTAAAGCATGCATGTTTAGAACACAAATTTCCTAAGGTTTAAGGAATCTTGGGCCCAGCAATCAGATACAGAGTTAAAAGCTATTGGATGAAACTGGACATAAATACTCTGCTAAGCACTCTTAAGAAATAAATCAGTCAACTCAGTCTTTTCCTCTATGAACTCAACCTTTAATGCTCTGAGAAAAATATCTGATGTTGATTCACTCTTTCCTTCTTTGAAGGCACAGATGTCTTTCCTTTTCCCCACAACCATGCAGGTGCTCAGTCTAAACCACACGTCATATCAGGGTTTAAGAAGTTATGATGGGATAAGAGTTGATGTGAAGTAAACTGTTCTATTGCATTATATTTTCCCCTCAAAATTTCTAACATATTTAACTATATTGATTGGTTCAAGTCATAATATATAAGCTATTTTATATTTGTCTTACAAAGTGTCTTCTGAATTACAAATTCCTTATAGAAAAGACATATGTATCATTTGCTTTGAGGTTATCACAGAATTGACAGTTTTAAAGGTTGTCTGATGCCGAAGAAATGGCCTTTCTGGTAATCAGGACATGTGCAGATGAGGCTCAACAATGTTTCTTATTTTGTTTTTGTTTTTTTTTATTTTGAACATATATCTGAATTTTGCTGTATTTGTTTTCTCATTTATGGATGTGTTATGACATCCCTTGTAAAACCCCAAGAGTTTCAGGGGTGGAGGGAGCATGTGTAAAGTTCAGGCTTACACTGTTAAAAGCACAAGAGATCTGGACCCACACAGTCCTAAGTTTGTACCCTGACTCGGCCACTTGGTGCTACGAGTTGAATGATTGGGGAAATAAAGTATCCGAGCTTCAATTTCTTCTTGTTGAAAATGGCATTAATAGCACCAAGCTAGTAGAATTGTTGTGATGTCTCTTCCATGTCTTAGCTTTCTTTTCTCTCCATTGACTCCATTTTCAACAGTCTTCTGCAGTATAGTAGTCATATCGGGTGAACAACATAGACACCATTGTACAGAAAATGTAACAATGACCGCTACCATTCCAGATCATCAACATTTTTAAGAAAAAGAAAATCCACTTTACGGACTGAAGTGAATTCAATAGCATGGCTGTCATCAGGCTGGTTTAGTTATGCATCTGTGCCAGATCCCATGCCTTTGTTTAGGGGAGAGAGTATTATGCTTCACTAGGCAAGGTATATAAACTGAGATAGGGCTGGTATCAACCCCAGACAAACAATGGAAAATAATATCGGGGCAAAGTCGGTTTCCCAAAGGTACGTCAAGTTCTGATGGGCTGCAGGAGAGAAAGTCCACTGCAGTATTTACTGTGAGCACTGCAAACAATTTATCATTTATTTTCAAAGCTAAAATTGCCCAAGTGAATTTAAGTCCTTTATAACCTTCCTTTAGCCTTTAACTTCTTTGAAATATCTTTCCTGACAGATACCAAGCAACTTTCCTCTTGATTGATTTTCTACATGTCTTCTCTCTCATCTCTCTAGTCCCCACTTTTCTCCTTTCACTGTAAGTCCAAAATGTGAAACATATATTTAAACATGTATACGAAAACACATATTTAAATGTTTAATAATATGACCAGGATCCTGATTGTACTGTACCAGAAAGTTCAGTCTAATATTGAGTTAATTGATCACATTATTTGACAGACCAATTCCTATTTAATTTATGCTGGTTTGGCTACATTAAGATCATTATTGGTAATTTTAGCTTCTTTAATGGTAACTGCTTATGAAAATGAAGATTACTAGATAATATCTGCAAATTGTCTCTTTCATCTACTCTTCATTTTTCTAAGAACTATAGCTCTTATCTTTGTCTCGGTATTCAATTTTAAAAACTGCGTGACATGAAGATGATTCAACAGCTATGAAAAAAAAAATCTGCATTTTTTGAAAGAGCGTCAACCTTGCTTCTCTAAATGGGGCTTATGTATCATCCCATTAATTGTTTAGATAATGAACCCCTTTCTCTGTATTTTCAATTTCTAATTCCCTGGTCACACGGATGCTGTATTGGCTTTTTCCTACTTGATTTTATCAAGTGTTTCACTCTGATAGCCATCATTTTACATCCGTTAATGTTTCCATAGCATTAACTTCCCCAGTGCTTTTTCCTGCCTTTTCTTCTATGATATGCTTTTCATTATGCTATTCTTTTCACACACATGCAAAAAAAAAAAATAGAAGAAAGTACCTCAATTCACACAATATGCACTGTTTTATTCAGTTAGTTCATTTCAGTCACTCAGTCGTGTCTGACTATTTGCGACCCCATGAATTGCAGCACGCCAGGCCTCCCTGTCCATCACCAGCTCCCAGAGTTTACCCAAACTCATGTCCATCAAGTCGGTGATGCCATCCAGCCATCTCATCCTCTGTCGTCCCCTTCTCCTCCTGCCCCCAATCCCTCCCAGCATCAAGGTCTTTTATTAATACACTATATATCTAACCAGAGGTCAATATCCCTTCCCTTCATCCCAAGATTATCTATGAATGCATTCAATAAACATTTGAGAGGAGCAGGGGGCTGGTATGAATTTCTGCATGCATCAAGCACATACTGGGAGAAATGATTACTCAATCAAGTCCTACCCACTTTTACAAGTAAGAGGTTTGTTCACATTCTATCTTGAATAGGAAAGGCCTGGGGGGTGGGGTCTGGCTGGATTGGTGCATTGGGCACCGCAGCCTCAAAGACCAGAGTTCCTCCTACACAATGGGGAGGAGTATGTCAAGGCTCCAGTCTTGCTAAGTACATTATCATATGTTTGACTTGGGAGAAAACACATGAACACACATTTACAAAATTATTGTAAACAGCTGAATAAAGCTAGTGCCAAAAATCAATATACATTAAGTCAAATTAGAAATGGGTCAAATATAAGTTGAATATACCTAGGGGACCTCTGAGGATGTATGTGATCGTGATTAAAATATTGTGTAATGGGTAAAATTTTGAAAAATAGAACTAGAAAGGAAGGGGAGGTAAAGAATGGAAATGAATAGAATGAAAAAGGATTTACAAAATTCTACGAAACAATAATAGTGTTGATAAGAACATGGAAGGAAAATTCAAAAACAGAATTGTTTTCATCTCTTACCTCCATTATAATAAACAATGCTATATATTATATTATTGTTTGAAATATTTTCTGTCCTTTCTTGGGTGTGGCTTATACTTTCTAATTCTGTGGATAACATACCTGACATGTGACTTATGGTATAATTTCATCATGTTGACTCAGAGTGGGTCATACGAATTGCTCTGGTCAATGACTTGGGAACATAAGTGAATGAATAACTTCCAACTTAAAAGCTTAAAAGCTAGTTTGGGGCTGCCATATTTCTCTTATAACTTTCCTAAAAGACCAGTAGGATCCCAGATATATGCTGTTTTGTCATCTAGGTGACACAGAGTGGAGTTATAACTGACCAACAGTGAACATAAAATATGAAAAATAAATTTTTCTGGTTGTAAACCATGGACTTTGGGGAGATTATGTGCTAGCCTAAACTGATTGTTAGAAATTTGTCAAGGGATTCTTCAAGAAAGAAGTGGCTTATGAGTGAGAACTTGAATAATAGATAAGATTTTCACAAAAAAGAAATTATCAGGTAATGTCAAGAACGTGAGAAGATGGAAACAGCAAAAGCATGCATTAATTTTTACAGCGCAACTGGTGTAGCCATGCATTCCGGGAAACCAACTCACTCAGAAGGACAATGCAGATAATGGAGTGCAGCTTATTACACCGGCGGGCCCAAGGCAGAGTCTCCTCTTAGCCAAGGTCCCTGACCAGCATTTGTGGAAATCTTTTATACCCCATGTGTATGTGTACGAACCCACCACCCCAAATTCCTTGAGACTTACATAAACAAAGTAGGGTAACTACAATCCTAATAACCCCATCACTCATGTGCTATGTGCTCAGACAGTTAAACAATTAGCCAATAATCAGTAAGCCCGAGGTTACACTTCGACAGGTACAGAAAAATTGACGGCCCATCTGTAGGAAGGGGTGGTTGGTGTGTGTGTTCTCTTAGGCGAGGAGCAACCTGGACACCGTCTTCAAGGTCCCCCTGCCCGGAGGGGGCCTTACCCTCCTGCTGTCCTTTCCACGGGCACTAAACACAGAGTTCACAGTCCATTGGAGAGGTGGCCGAGCGTGGTCAGCGTGCACAGACCCGAGATGGAGCCCAGGCCCTGTGAACTCCTTCTTCACAACGAGTAACAGAGTTTCACTAAAAACAGATTTTTTTGTCTCAAATTACTTAATTTCATCTACCTATTTATGAATAATGTTTAACTAAAAAGTCCTATTTTAAAAACAGTGATCAGTACTAATAATGTTCTTCCTATCCAAACTTTTGATAACCTTTAAATTTACTTAAAAAAAAGTTCATTATCAATAATTATTCACAAGTTAATTGGTATAAAATTTGAGGAATATTATTCAAGAATGTGCAAGTGGCTTATTAAGGATCAGCCATACACTTGAGAGCAGCAAAGATTTTAACCAGATGAATAGAACAGAAGATAATTATTTCAGAATGGTTATGAAGGAAATTAGTCATGGTGTGAATCAGTAAAAAGGATTACACCAAGTGTTAAAAGAATATATGATCATAATCTCAGTTCTGTGAAGCTTGTGGATATTTCCAAAAAGTTTTCTTTTTCTTTTATTTCCTTTTAATTATAAAGTGATATATTTCAAGGTACAAATTTAAAGAGGATAATAAGGTGAAGAGTAAAAAGCAAAAGTTCTGCAAAATGCACCATCCATCTCCTCTACACACACAAGACTTTTCACTGTCCATTCCTCTCACCCCACAACATAAACACTATTGCGTTCTGGCCTGGTCCTGAGTCAGGATGAGGCAGCCAAGGGGAGAAATGAGCTTTGAGAAGACGCTGGCCTTCAGCCTTGCATGGAGCATCATGACTGGGAAGAGCCCCAGAAGTCACGACTGAGACCCAGACCATTTCACACAAGCCCCTGTAAGGACCCAAGTTCTCAAGCAGCCAGATGGTTCTGGGTGACTGTCCATAGATGTTTTCGTTACAGGATTCAAGATGGAATATATTATGTGACTCCTTACATGAGATCACTAGGTAATACAACTGAAAATGTTTTCAATTTTAGTTTCACTAAACATTCATTAAACGTAGTGTACATAAAGTATATTTTCCAGGAATATTTCATTTTCAAAAATGGAATTATCTAGGATTACACTCAGCATGGTTAATGAACCAGAAGTATCAGAGAAAGAAAGTAACTGAAAGGTTAGGAGATCAAATTACCAACATCTACTGGATCACAGAAAAAGTGAGGGAATTCAGAAAAATGTCTACTTCTGCCTCATTGATGATGCTAAATTCTTCGACTATATGGGTCAGAAAAAACTGTGGAAAGTTCTAAAAGAGAGAGGAATACCAGACCACCTCACCTGTCTCCTGAGAAACCTGTGTGCAGGACAATAAGCAACAGCTAGAACTGGACATGCAACATGGCCTGGTTCCAACCTGGGAAAGGAGTATTCGAGGCTGGATGCTGTCACCCTGCTTACTTAACGTATGTGCATCATGCGAAATGTCGGGCTTGGTGACTCCAAAACTGGAATCGGGATTGCTGGAATCAACAAGCTCAGATATGCATATAACATCACTCTAACTGCAGAAATTGAAGAACTAAAGAGGCTCTTGATGAGAGTGAGAGAGTTTAAAAAGCTGGCTTCAAACTCAACATTCAAAAAATGAACATCGTGGCATCCAGTTCCATCACTTCATGGCAAATAGACAGGGGAAAAGTGGAAACACTGACAGATTTTATTTTCTTGTGCTCCAAAATCACTGAAGATAGTGATTGCAGCCACAAAATTAAAAGACCTTGGAAGAAAAGCTATGACAAACCTAGAAAACACATTAAAAGCAGAGATATCACTTTTCTGACATGGGTCCATCTAGTCAAGGCTATGGTTTTTCCAGTGGGCATCTATGGATGTGAGAGAAAGCTGAGCACCGAAGAATTGATGCTTTTGAACTGTGGTTTTGGAGAAGACTCTTGAGAGTCCCTTGGACTGCAAGGAGATCCAACCAGTCCATCCTAAAGGAAATCAGCACTGAATATTCATTGGAAGGACTGATGCTGAAGCTGAAGTTCCAATACTTTGGCCACCTGATGCAAAGAGCTGACTCATTTGAAAACACCCTGATGCTGGGAAAGATTGAAGGAAGGATGAGAAGGGGATGACAGAGGATGAGATGGCTGAATGGCATCACTGACTCAATGGACATTGAGTTTGAATAAACTCTGGGAGTTGGTGATGGACAGGGAGGCCTGGTGTGCTGCGGTCCACGGGGTAGCAAAGAGTCAGAGATGACTGACTGAACTGAACTGAATAATGTGTATATAAGATTCCATATCCTCTAATAAAGTGTTAGCATTTGGATTTTGGACACTATGCCTCATATATGTCTTTCTCAGTATATTTAGCATGGAGTTTTACCCATGGGAAATGCTCAATTAATGTTTTTATTAATAACCTTAGAGGCTACAGCTAGATATATAAGGCAAGAAATATAAATATGGGTTTGAATGGGATTTGAATATATGAAAGATCAATGAAGACTTTGAATAGGAAAGCAATATTGTTGGCATTACTATAGGAGTATTTAAGACAAGATAAATACTGGACAGAAAACTATATAGCAGCTAATACAATAATATAGATTATTGGCGATGATTATGGGAAGGAAGAAAATGAGATAGAAATTGAATGAAAAGGCACATAGAATGATTGAGCCTATAAACCCAAACGATAGCTTCCTTCCTACCAAGAGCTTGATATATTTGTGGGACAAATAATATATGAATAAATATTTGTTATCTTTATGGATGATATAATTTATGTTGGAAAGGGTTGTTTAAAAAAAAAAAACAGAAAGAAGTGATTTCAGGCTTATTACCTGGTTACTTAAGAAATAACCCTCCATTTATAAGAATAATGAAGTGAGAAAAATCAATCTTAAAATAAGGAGTTGAAGAATCAGAAGATTACCTGTGGGTTACCCTTGAAACAATCCACTGGCAATGATTCATGTCAGGTGAAAGGTGGTGTAAGAAAGAATTAGTGGCAAAGCCTATTTTGCATGTGTAGATCTGGGACCTGACTCTCAAGCCAGAATTCAGAATCACCTGTGTGATCGGGAGAAAGTCACTCAAATTCTCTGGATCTTACTTTCTTCTCCCATGAGGTGGAAGGGTTATATTTAGAGTGTCTATATAGTCTCAATGCTACAAAAACAGTAACAAGATTACAGGCTTGGTAATTTTTAGGGTTTAGTGGAAGGGTATAAACATTTCATTTGGAGTATGGGTTTTAGGTCATTATAACCTATTGCCTTCGAAATATTGACTGTCTAACCCACAACAAACCATTTTTCAATGGATTTAATCTCTAGACCTCTAGAAAATTTAACAGAATTAGAGCAACCAGGGCTGTGTATTAAGAGAGAAATCATTCTTAAATGTGACCCCAATGTTCTAGTATTTCAAGACTTGTTGGAAAGTCTACCAACATAGAATTATGCATTCTAGATTGAAAAGTTGTAGTAATTCTAGTCTACTGTAAGATAAAATCCTCAACTCACAACTTTTGATCCTCTTTTCTAAACTTCGCTTCATTTTCCACAATATTTCTTAGCTGTGCAAATCTGGAATGCACCTAAATGCAAAATACACATTCTCTTCGAAGTCCAGGTTGCCTAAATTCTCTCAACCATGTTGCCTGTGACTCTTTCCTGGCTTGTAACTGTTACCTCTTATCACATCACATTAGAAAAGCAGCATAGATTTTTGCTTAGCCTTTTATTTCTTCATACATTAAATTTTATCTGATGCTTTCCAACTACTCATTGATATAAACATCAAAACTCTATAATTACACCACTTCTGTATTTTACTATCTATAAAATATTAATGGCAGCTACAAACTTAAAATATCTCATTATCTACCATCATAGAAGCAATCGGAGAGACACAGTAATTATTTCATAATTTTTTTTTCAAAACTCTCATTATATACTATGTCATTAAGCAATATCCAGTTGCATTCTATACATACCAGGATATATTAACTCCAGGAGGGAAGAAATACAGCCACTAAACCAGAGAACACAAGTTCAATATGCCCTCTAAGATGGCATAAATGAAAAGGAAAAATGGAATAAGCCATTTTCAGAATAGCTTGGCTTCATCTAACATTCTCTCAATACCATTCCCTGAATGTCTCTAACCCCATAAATATTCAGAATAAAGAGGATAAAATGTCTTCAAGACAAGTGAAAGATATTAGACTCTTAAGCCAAACTATTTTTTTTTTCCCAAGAAAACCTCTGGCAGCAGTTTTGAGTCAATGTGGTGACTTTCTATACACACTGAACTCAAAGGAGAAGACTACATGTTGCAAAGGCAGAAATACCACAATCGCCCACGCAGCTCGTGTGTGGACTCTATGCAATGGAACTTTGCAGCTCCTCTCGTCAAGGGGTAGCGTTCACTTCTCCACTCTGAGAACCCAGACTGGCTTGTGGAAGGTTCTGTCGGACAATGAGGGAGAAGTGCAGCTGCTAGCTCTGGGCCAAGGATCCATGATGCTCTTTGTCTTGAAATCCTGATGAACTATCCTGTGAACAAGCTGGGGCTTCCCTGCTGGATCCGGTGCACGCCATCCCAGCTGAGACCATCCTGAACCACCCGCCCTCACCTGACTGGCAGATAAATTAGATACCTAGGGAAGCCCGACTGAGGCCATAAACATTGCTATGCTGCCTTCAGAGCCAACGGTCAACCTGCAGTCGTAGGAGCTAAGTAAATGGTTACTGCTTTAGGCCATCAGAAATTCCGGTGGTTGTCACCCAGTAGAAGTTAGCTGATGAGTCATACTGGGAATATCTGGAGTTACCTTATAACCCCCTCTCAACTCACAGGATTTGTCTTAAGCCATCATCTTTGAATAACATCTACACTGATAAATTCTAATTTTTTTAAGTATAACAGAATTCAGAACTTCTAATAATTTCTGAATTATTGAACTTGAATATTTCCTTAAGTAAACTAAGAAAATACTTCTTAAAAGATCCCTATCTCTGGTTGTACAGATAAACATTTTCCTCAGTAAAATACTGCATTCTCGTTTTCTTTGGGCTGTGGAGATAGTCACAGTTTGAAGCCATGTCAATCAGTAGAGTTCTTACCTTTCCCCTTCTACTTCCCCTCTCTGTTCCATATGTTTTGAAGAATTTATAAGTGGTAACATTGTTTCTCTAGTGTTTCAGTTTATAATCCTGATGTACATGAATCAGTTCCAAAAGAGATTAAAATCTTTTGCTGGAACACATTTATTTCTGGAAAGATCATTACACTCAATTATTCTGCATTTATATAGGACATTTGAAAGACCTGAGGATGACTTTTCAATAGATTTATATGCAGTAATTAAACACTATAATGTAGTGAATAGCATGGACTATTCCAGAGGACAGAAAATAAGTCAAAATGTATAAGTATCCCACATACTTCCCAGGATCCTTATTTAGTTGGTCTGACTGGCCATTATCTGTTTGGTAAAATGTCCCAAACAACTCATTAAAATTTTAAAAGCTATCCAAATTATAAACTTCAAACAACAGACTCCAAATGTCATTTATGCATAATTCAAAAGAACTTTGTGGAAAACAATCTTTGGATTGCAGTTTCTCTCTAATCCACCTCTTGAATTTTGACATAAGAATTCAATGCCAGTGCAATTAAAATCAATTCATTCATGGTTGATGTAAAAATTCCCTACAAAAGAATAGTATGGGAGAAACAAAACTGAATTTAAGCAATGGGGAAATTTTAGAAGGTGAGAATTTTTTCTGTAAGCAGTGTCTACAATTTTTACATTATCTGTGGTTGTTAACATTATAGGTATACTCAAATTCTTGCTAAAGAATCATCTTAGCTGGTTTTTTAAAATTTATATGTTCAAAACTGTTGCCATTTACTATTAAAATTTAGTATTTTTTTAAATTATAATTGACCTGACTTCTAAGATTGGTAAAAGTTTTGAGATGTCACTGAATCCCAAAAATCTAGAAAAAGAAAATTATCTTAGGTTACCACTGATCTCTCTCTACTCCTTTGATTGATATATTGAAGCATTAGTTGCTATAAAGTTCAAAATGTTAGTTGCAGAATTGAGGTGAACAGTTTATTCATGTGTAGCCAATGTATTATCACATAATAAACTCAACATAAGAATCAAGCATATCTTTATACTGTCATCAAATGACTTTTTGCTTCACAAAGCAGAGTTATTATAAAGACAGATTAAGAATATAAACAAGGTGTAGTTGGATTCTTTGGAATTATGAACTATGTTCCATATGAATTCAAAATGGATTCATTCTCCAGTATATGGCCAATGGTTGGACTACTGGGTCACACAGTAGTTTTATTTTTAGCTTTTTAAGAAACCTCCATGCTGTTCTCCATAGTGGCTGTATCAATTTACAGTCTCACCAACAGGGTAAGAGGAATGCCTTTTCTTCACACCTTCTCTAGCATTTATTGTTTTGATGATGACTGTTCTGACCTGGTGAAGCGATACCTCATTGTGGTTTTGATTTGCACTTCCCTGGTAATTAGTGACTTTGAGCATCTTTTCATGTGCTTTTTAGGCATCTGTGTATCTTCTTTGGAGAAATGTCCATTTAGTTCTTCTGCCCATTTTTTGACTGGGCTATTTGTTTTTTTGGTGTTGAGCAGCATGAGTTGCTTATACAGTTTGGAGATGAAACCTTTATCAGTTGCTTCACTTGCAAATACTTCCTCCCATTCTGAGGGTTGTCTTTTCATCTTGCTGATGAGTTCTTTTGCTGTGCAAAAGCTTTTAAGTTAAGTTGGGACCCTGTGTTGTTGTTGTTGTTGTTATTTTCATGACCCCCCTAGGAGGATCAAAAAGATCACATTGTGATTTATGTCAAAGAGTGCTCTGTTTAAGTTGTCCTCTAAGAATTTTATAGTGTCTGGCTTTACATTTAGGTCTTTAATCTCTTTTGAGCTTATTTTTGTGCATGGTGTTAGAGAGTGTTCTAATTTTATTTTATTTTTTTACATGCAGCTGTCCAGTCTTCCCAGTGTTACTTATTGAAGCAACTGTCCTTCCTCATGGTATGTTCTCGCCTCCTTTGTCATAGATTAGGTGACAATAAGTGTGTGGGTTTTTCTCCGGACTTTCAATCCTGTTCCATTGATCTGTATTTCTGTTTTTGTGCTCGTGCCCTACTGTCTGATTATATAATTCAAAAGATATGCTCTTCAATGTTGATTGCAGCACTATTTACAATAGCCAATACATGCAAGCAACTTAAATGTCCATCAGTACAGAAATGGAAAAAGAAGATGTGCATGTATGCAGTGGAATATTACTCAGCTATAAAAAAGGAATGAAATTGTGCCATTTGCAGAGATGTGGTTGGACACAGAAATTGTCATACTGGGTGAAGTAAGTCTGAAAGATAAAAAAAATATTGTATAGTGTTGCTTATATGTGGAATCTAGAAAGATGGTACAAATGGACTTAACTGCAAAGTAGAAACAGAGGCACAGACCTAGAAAACAAATGTATGGATATCAAGGGGGATGGTTGATTGGGAGACTGGAAATGACATATAAATACCACTATGTATAAAATAGATGAGGATGAGAACCTACTGTAAGCACAGGGAATTATACCCAGTGCTCTGTGGTGACCTAAATGGGAAGCAAAGCCAAAAAAGAGGGGATAGTACATATATATGTGTGTGTAAATACACACACATACACATATAGCTGACTCATGGTGCTTTACAGCAGAAATTAATAGAACATTGTAAAGCAACTTTACTCCAACAGTTAATTTTTAAGTCACTTATTATGATTAATGTTACTTCAATGAGTAAAAAAAGAATGATTAATTGCCCTCCACTTATTTTAAGGTATTATCTTCAGTATATAATTCACTTGAAATGCATTCAAATTCACGGCAATGTGAAAAGTTTGGTTTAACCTGACAGAGGGCAGGAAATTCAGATCCAAAGCTGAAAGTATCTCGGAGTGTTGGTCTCCTAACACATATGGTAAAAACTATCTGTAGTATGAATTCACATATGGTAGATCTTTGAATGAGTTTTATTTCCCTGAGGAAAGGGTGGTTCCCTGAGAGATAAAAGAAAGAAGCTCCTATATTATACTTATTTGAAAAATGGTTATGTGTGAAATTTAAATGCATAATGTGTACCATATACTTCTAAAGATTCTTGTTAACCATTGGCATGCACTGCATGCCATGTTCATGTGCTGCATGAACAAAAGTTAACAATATTTTCTAACCTCAGCTGTCAGTTCACCACAATGTGCTGCATAAAGCGGAAAAGTATGGAGGACTCAGCATAACCTGTCTTTACCACTTGAGAAACAACCAGGACTCAGAGAAAAGCAAGTACGTGTTATTTAATTTTCATTATTTCAATGGACTTGGGATATTTCTAGCCTATAGATTTATTAGAGAGTATAAGCTTGTGAAGTTTTGAGAAAAGCTCAAAGTTATTCTTATGGCTTAGATATTTACTTTTTAAATGTCTAATTTATATTTAAAAATAAAAGTATTAAAATGCATTATTTTCAGTAATTTTACTATTTATTATAATTTTGAGTTTACATATGAAAATTATGGGAAAATGTGTAAAGTTACAAAATGTGGGCTTAGTTATATAATGTTATATATATATTAATAGAAAATATTTTAGAAGAAAGATATTATGTTAGTGGATAATAAACATGGTAATTTGTAAAAGGTGCTAGTGGTAAAGAACCTGCCTGCCAATGCAGGTTAAGCATAAGAGACGCAGGTACGATTCCTGGGTCAGGAAGATCCCCTGGAGAAGAGATTGGCAATTCATTCCAGTATTCTTGCCTGGAGAATCCCATTGAAGGAGGAGCCTGGCAGGCTCATAGGGTGTGTGGTTCACAGGGCCACACAGAGTCAGACACGACTGAAGCGACCTAGCATGGAACATTATGCGATCAGAACAATATTTGTATCTGTCAAAACATTAGTACAGTTTGAAGAAATTTCATTTAAACATCAATAAAGAAGTGAACTATGGATCAAAATATTCAAATGTTAGCATACACATCACAATCATATAATGAAATAGAAAAAAATGACTTTTGAAATAAGAAACAGAAATTTATTAACTATTCATAAAGTGCATATAGCTCTGTAAATTGGCATAATCTATAAGATTTTCCTGGGGGGGAAATGGACTAGGTCTAAAAGGAATTGATTTATAGGCAATTAAAAAATGTTACTGACAATAAAACACAAAATTCAGAACATAGGTAATTAATTTGTAAAGGTTAATTAAGGTTATTAAGTTAGACACAACAAAATAATTGTCAAAGGGTATATATAACTTAAAGGGCTTCCCTGGTTGCTCTGATGGTAAGGAATCCACCTGCAATGCAGGAGGCCTGGGTTTGAGCCCTGGGTTGTGAAGATCCCCTGGAGGAGGGCACGGCAACCCAGTCCAGTATTCTTGCCTAGAGAATCCCGATGGACAGAGGAGCCTGGCAGTTGTCCCATGGTCCATGGGGTTACAAAGAGTCGGACATGACTGAGCAACTCAACACACATATAACTTGAAAGGCCAGCAAAATGCTGATGAACTTCACATTCTATTTTCAGGTTCAAGAAAATTAGATAATAGCAGAGAATTGTCAGTAACTACAGATCATAGTGTGTGGTCACAAACATACTGAGAGATTCTGAGAATAAACTGTTGTCAGTAAAATTAATTTGATGGCAAAATGAAATTCTCAGACAAGGCCTAATGAATCATGAAAAGTTACATCTGAGAAGATTTTAGCTATCATCTGGCCCAATTTCTTCAATTTCTGCAGCGTGTGTGGGCCAGAGAAGTCGAGAAACAGATTCAGAGCCATTAACTAGTGATTGGCAGAGCTGGATCCAGAGCTGTTTCCTACTTTACCAAGAGTCATTTTCTATTAAACTCCACTCTTGTTATCCCAGTCACATGAATGGTGGGTAATTTAACCCATCATATCATTCAACAAACATGTACTGCCCAGTATATTCTAGGTACTGTACTAGGTATAGGATAAAATGATGAGCAAGCCAAATATAGCAACTGCATATGTGCTTCTGCATTTTAATGACTGTTACTCCATCTTAAGGTCCTGACTAGCTTACAGCTTTCTCTATTTCTGGAAGAGAAAGAAAATAGAGAAAGAAGAACTGAAATACAAAGAGGCTACTGTATTACCCTAGGAATATGGGTGACAGTAAGGATGTGTGTATATGTCTGTGTGTCTGTGAGCTTGGGTGTGTAAAGAGAAAGTTATGTCAACACCACTGAAAGTTACCACGTACTTCCTGAAGGTACTATGTATGGTCACTGTGACAAAGCCTTTTGACAGAGGCATCTTCAGCTTAGGTTGGGTGTCAATCTTGGCTCTGTCATTGCCCACTTCTGCCGGACATAGCATTCCTTGCTCTTAGAAACAAACTACTTAGGCAAGATTTTAGCCTTCCCTTCAGAATCACCAAGTTCCTCCATGCTATACTTGCAATGACTACCTGAAAAAACTTCCCATTTTTCTCATTTCAAACAAAACAAAACCATAACAAAAATTAACCTCACTTTCTCAACAGGAAATACTAAAGCAAAAGTTTCAGGAATCCATTAGATTAGAATATTTGTTTTAAAATGATTTTTATAAAAATCAAGGCTATTTGGTATAATTTCTGGTATTGCTTTTTGCTATTTATTTTGATGAAATAAAACAAATATTCACTCTCCAGTGGAGCTGGTATATATAAAATATTTCTGCAGAAAATATGTGTTATATTTTCCATTGTACTAAAATACTTTTACCCACTAAAATTATCTTTATATCAAAAAGGAGTAAAGTTGAGTTTTAATTCACTTTCTTGTGCCCAGAATCATAAGGTGTTTCACTGGGTAACTGACTGTTCTTTTTTTCAAAATCAATATTCCTTGCTATAACCAAATTTGTTAGATTGCTGTCAATGGTTATAATGACCAAAAGTAACTGATCAACTTTCCCGAAGTAGGTTCATTTGGGATGGGTAGATATTGAATCCTGAAATTAATTGGACCAAGGCAAAATATTTTGTATGTGGTTAATGAAAGCCAGCCTCATATGGTCATTATACAATATATTGATCAAGTCAATATACTACACAAGCCAATAGATTATATCATATTTATACTTTGTAAAAAAAAAATGCAAGAAAACATCCTCACTAGTTTACATTTTTACATCGCTTCTCATGTTGAAGACATTTCTTTGAACGTGCTATCACAGAATAGTATAAAGCCACTCAGTGCATTTATGTGTTGACTGCGCATCACACATTCAAATGCACATGTGCGGCATGATCTCAGATTCAGATAAACACACTGCATTTATTTAATGCTCTCACATTCATAATGGGTTGAACATTCAAATGTATTTAAATCAGCCTTAGAAGTAACTCACTGATACATTGTTAAAAGGTGAACATGATGCTGGCTAATACTTGTCTGTCAGTATTGCAACCTGAAAATTTACCCAAGGCTGTTATAACTGGAAAGGACCAAATCGACATCAAAGGTAAGTCTGGGAAGAAAGTGCCATGAGACATCTTAGTGGGACTACATTGGAAATACAGTGTATTGCACAGCGACAGATCAATTATTTCCAACGAACTTAAAATCAATTTTCAAAAAATTCCCTCAGAGAATGCAAACTAAGTATTACAATATAAGAGTCATGTTTTATAAATGCATGCAGTTCCTCAAGACATACCTAACAAGCTTAGGTAATAAATAGTACACTGTTGTTCTTGCCAACCTCACTTAACTCATGAGACGCCTGACTAAATTAACACCTCCCACAGCAACCCCCACACACATACAAAAAGAATATGTATGAGTGGACTACAAAATAAAACAACCGAAAGAAAAAAACAATGTCATGTTTGATTTGTTCCCTTAGCTTTTAATATCTCTGGAAATTTTCAAACAGGTTTTAATAGCCAAAGATTATGATGATAGATATTGAATTACATATAGATTTTGGACAATTAAAAAATTTACTTGGTATCCTAATATATTGAGTATTATACATATATGTATACTTATATTTGTATATATATACATACATATATATACACATATCTATATGCTATGAACTATTTTTTGAAATAATTTCCATTAAATGCAATATTCAGGATTAACATCAATTTTCTATGCAGATTTTTTTCTTGACTCTAATTAATGTGGTTTAGATACATGTCAATTTTGCAAGAACTCTACTTGAACAGTATGGCCAAATGGTTCTCTGGATGTCACGGCTTCCAATGGGGGTTGCTCTGCCTTCTGGGAAGATGATATCAAGCTGTACTGTGATACACGCAGTTCTCTCACATGCCTGCTCTCACTACTCAGGGAAAGATCACATTTTCCCTTTAGGTTCTACAGATGTCAAACATCAGCATGTATCTACAGGATAAGGGAAGGTTCTGAAGTTCCACAAGCCGAGGTTGGCAAGAAGTTCCATGTGGATAATTTTTGTTTGTTTTCATTGGCACCATCTTCCTTTGCAAAGTTATACAGTATATTAGGGACCACCTGGTGTTACCAGGAATCAATTCTCTGGCACTTTGGCTTTCTCTGAAGCCTTCTCACGGCCTGATCTCTGCTCAGGCCAGTACCTTGATGGTAATGTCCGACACCAGTGGAGCTAGAATCGCGCTCCCAGGTCAGGAACGGTCCTGCTTGGTACTCATTGGCCACTGGCGCCCTGTCCTCACGTTCCAGCTGGGGAAACACCTTTTCCCAATGTCCCCGATTTGGATCACACATATCCAGTACCACTGGGGTAAGAATCCTTCATCAAAGATAATGAACTGTAATCCACCCCTATGAACATGAGTCAAAATAGCTGTTAACGTTCAGCACACTCTTCCTCCTCTGGGGCCTCTGCATCCTGGGTGGGGGTGCGGGGTGGAGCACATGGCTGAGACTTCCTTTAAGTGGGGTCATTGGATTTAGCAAATAATAATGCACATGTTTAGCTAAATTTGAAATTCAGATAAAGATTGATTTTTTTTTTTAGTATAAGTTTATCCCATGCAATATTTTGTAGATTCTTTAAAAAAAGGATGATTTGTTATTGATCTGAAATTCAAGTATAACTGAGCATGCTGTAGTTTATCTGGAAATTCTGCCCTCAGTGGAAAAGGAGAAGAAAATTACTTTTCTAATTACTTGTTGACAGTTCTGCAGCAAAGAGAGAGAGACAGAGACAGAGACTGAGTGAGCAAGCACAATGAAGGTTTCAACTACTCATCTTGTTACAGGGATGATGGATGCCATGGTGTAGTCTGTCTCACTTTCTTTAGATTTGGTGACTGCAAATTCAGCTCTTACCCCAAGTCACCAATGTGCTAACTAGAATATTTATTCTCAGGTTGATTATCTTCTGTGAGTTCAAAACGCAGCAAGTGAAAATAACAAACCAATGTGTATATCATTGTGGTGAGATCAAACAAAAAAAGCAAGTCATGAGCTTGGAGTGCCTGGAAGACATTATAAGCCCCCTTAAAAATATTTTTCTTTAGCCATTATCAAAATTAGTGAAGAAACTCAGGTTGTGATAATACCTAGGAGTCTTAAGAAAAGAGTTTTGCTAACATATTGACATAAATATTTGGTACTTCAAGACATCTCTCTACCTTTCTCACCCCTTTTCAGCAATGATAAAGAAGCAAAATTCAAGAATAGTTACATTTCTATAATTGCAACTGAATCATAAACATACTACTAACCTGATAAAGCAAGGTGTTACTTAAGTTAAATAATTTTGTTATAAAATGCAGGCCTTGTCTGAGAAGAATATAGCAGGTCTAGAAGATATTCAGTTATTAGTTGAAGTTTTAAAATTTAGTATATCAGAAATGTGGCTGTTGATTGCAGGTTCCAAGTAGGAAGTACATTAGTTTTCATTTAAGATACAGAGCATGTATGGAATAAATGATCTCAATAGATTTCTGCTTTTTAATCACTGCTATATGTGTGTTCATGGTAGCCATAAAATTTTATGATCTCTAGGTTTCACAAACCCAGACAAATTGTGGGTACTAAGATTCACATTCAAGCCTAGAAAGATCTCTACACTTTTATGCAACATTATTTGCCCATGAATTGACATTGACAGTCCCTGCAGTACCGTATTTATCTGGTTTTGGAAGCTCACATACCTGTTGATGGCAGACAGTCTAAATAGTTGACGTCCACGGCAGACACTGTCTAGTTTCTCTTACCCAGCATTCATTTCCAAGCTCCTTCTTTACCAACGAATAGCTGCCAGTGATAGAGGTCGAAAAGCTAGGAAGTAAATTTCTAAAACTCACTTGCAGCTAGGAATAGGGCTGTGATGTATCGGACAAAGGCAAACACACACCTACAGATGAATAACAACAGCAGCAGCAATGCCAACATGTGCATCTGTGTGCCAGCACACAAGTCAGCCTGAAGATGCCGAGAAATCGACCGAAAGCAGGGGGGCAGTGACACTGCGCACTTTGCTGTTCTTTTTTTGCTCTGAATAGAAATATCATTGCTGGAACTGCAAGCTGCATCCATTCACTGACCTCATAGAGACACTGGATATTTCTAAGTCACGGAGTCAAGGTTTTGAAACCCGAGGGCAAAAGCATTCCTAAGTGACACATTAATTGTTTATTCATTTTTATATTTGTAAAGGATGATGACATATAATCTGTACAATGTATTTTACAGTATTCTTGATCTTATTCTTCTCAAGTTTACTACTGCTGAGATAAAACCGGTGGTTTCGGGTTAATATGTCTTTGATCCTTTTGAGTTTATTTTTCTATATGGTATGAGAAAGTATTCCCAGATGAAAACAGACAGTACTTTTTTTTTGTTTTTTTTACATCTGCCTCAGCAATATTTTTTTGGACATGTCTACTCAGGAGAGGGAAACAAAAGCAAAAATACAAGAAATGGGACTACATCAAACTAAAAACTTTTGCACAACAAAGGAAACTATTAACAAAACAAAAAAGCTGCCTGCTGAATGGGAGAAAATATTTGCAAGTGAAATATCTGGTAAAGGATTGATATCTAAAATATATAAAGAATGCATAGAACTCAACATCAAAAACACAAAGAGCTCAGTTAAAAAATGGGCAGAGGACCTGAATAAGAACTTGTATGTTTTTCCAAAGAAGATATACAGATGGCTAACAGACACATAAAAAGATGGTCAAATCACTAATTATTAGGGAAATGCAAACCAATATCAAAATGAGAAATCACTTGACTCTTTTCAGAAGGGCTATTATAAAAAAAATTGACAAATAACAAGTATTGGGAAGGATGTGGAGAAAATGGAACACTTGTGCAGTGTCAGAGGGAATGTAAATTGGTACCGCTACTATGGAAAACAGTATGGCGGGTCCTCAAAAAGTTAAAAACGGAACTATACTGGTGGTTCAGACAGTAGAGAATCTGCCTGCAATACGGGAGACCTGGGTTCAATCCCTGGGTTGGGAAGATCCCCTGGAAGGGGGCACGGCAACCCACTCCAGTATCCTGCCCTGGAGAATCCCATGGACAGAGGGTCTTGGCGGGCTGTAGCCCATGGGGTCACAAAGCATCGGAAACAACTGAGCGACTAAGAACAGCACATTGTAAAAATACTACACAACTGAGTAATTCCACCTCGGGGTATTTTTCCAAAGGGAAAAAAAATGCTAGTTTGAAAAGAGTGGAGCAGGTCGAGGGCCTAAGTACTTAAGAGGTGAGGGAGATTAAGAGGAACAAACTTTCACTTACAAAATTAATGAGTCACAAACAAGAAGTGTATATGGAGTGTGGGCAATACAATCAACAGTAATACAATATCTCTATATGGTAACAAAGGTGGTCAAAAGGTACAAACTTCCTGTTATAAGACAAATTAATACTGGGAATGCAATGTGCAACATGACTGATGCAATTAATACTGCTATATATTACACGTGAAAGTTGTCTAGAGAGTTAGTCCCAAGAATTATCATCACAAGGAAAAACACTTTTTCTTTTTCTTTTATTTTGTATCTATATGAGACTGAGATGATCGATGTTCAGTAAACTTGTGAAAATCATTTCATTGGTATGTAAGTCATATCATTACACTGTGCCCCTTAAACGTAGGCAGCACTCTATTATATTGAGATAATTAAATCTCAGTAAAACTGGAAGAAAAAAAAACCGATGAAATTCTGATATATCAAACCACATTTTTTCTTATATGTTTAATTCCATCTCATTTGTTCCTCAATACCCATGAGACCAACAGATTCCTTGAGTTCCATCCAGGTGAACTACTCCTCATGTCTCCCTTCTTAGCAAATCAGGTTCTTTCTCTTTTTCCTCCTTCCTTGATGCAGTCATAATTCCCCAGTCTCAGATTAGTTGCATAATCCTCCTTCCTTCATTTATGAGGAAAACTTTCAAGTCATAAACTTTGCATATTGGCGCATGCTGTGTGCCAGGTCCCTTCAGTCGTGTCCGACTCTTTGCCACCCCACGGACTGTAGCCCATGAGGCCCTCTGTCCATGGGATTCTCCAGGCAAGAATACTGGGGTGGGTAGCCACACCCTCCTCCAGGGGATCTTCCCAGCCCAGGGACTGAACCTAATTCTCTCGTGCCTCCTGCATTGGCAGGTGGGTTCTTACCACTAGCACCAAAAAAAAAAAAAAAAAGTATATCGGTATTGAATAAATTTTAATCTCCAAAATGTGATTAATTATCAGTGGCTCTGTAGTGGGGATGCTGGAGCCAGAGTCAGAGCTGTAATATGCAGCCTCAGCTGAGGCTCTCATTGCTGAGGGCTGGAGGAAACCCATACTGCGGGGGCTGATGCCTGTACCCTTGAGAGAACGGCTGCTACCGAGGGCGGGACTGTCTGTCCCGAGAAGTCTGCACTCCAGCTCTCAGCCCAGACACCTGAATGGGGAGAAACAGGGCCAAGGATGTGTGCCAGGCTCTGCTGGTACACTGGGGAGCAAAAAGCAAGTCTAAGTTTCATTTACAAAAAATACACACGGTTCATCCTTCAAACACGTCTTCTGAAATTCATCATTGTGGCTCATTTTAAGAGCTGATGTCAGCTTTTTAAGCAGAGGAGGCTCAAACCAAGCTGAACACATCAGAGTTTTCTGTGCAGAGAGAAGCAATACAAGAGCAGAGCCTGCATCTTGTTGTTGGGCTGAGAACAATGGTTCCTATGTTTCATCCCGTGGTAACTCTTCAAAGAGGGTAGATTGAACAGGGGGCGTAAAATTGACAGAGAAGCAGGTAAGGATTTAGAAACACATAGAGGAATCTTGGGAGAGTCATGAACCACAGGTGTTTGGAGAACTTCCCTGAGGCATCCCAAGTATTCAAACATTCAAAAAAATCCCGTGTGTAGGAGATAAAGTATTTGGAATCTGGGATTCCAAAGACTATGGTGCTAGTGGCAGAGCCATAAATGTCTTTCTCTAATTGTTACTATGATACATCTACTGTGGTCTGGGAAAGAGAAATGCAATGTATTTGCTGTAACTCGATAAACCAAGGTAATCATTCTTTACACATCAGCTCATGTAATCCTTACAATAATCTTATGTTATAGGTATTATCTTTATTCCCATCTTACAGATATGGAAGCCAAGCTCAAAATGACTCCAAATTTTGACATCACAGAGGCAAATTAGTTTTCTCTCTTATTCACTTCCACCTGATACATCCAAGATTTCTATGAAATCAATTTTGAGAGCTCAGATGATATATACTTTATGACTCAACCACATTTATTTCAGATTTTGTGCTTTGATCCGTCACTTTTTCCCCTCAGTATACCTCTACATTATTGTCTGTGTAGCAGGTATTAAATGATATGTTACATTTGTATATCATTTTAAAACAATATAAATTGATTTTAACTATGAAATATCTAAGAAGCTGAAACATTCATTGAAGTCTGGCTATACTTACAAATTCTTATTTGCTGCCATAACTGAGCTGTGGATATAAAACAGTGTTTTCTATAGAGCCCAAATCTTTTAATTAGTTACTATTAATTCCTTTATAGTATTTATCATTTCATTCATTTTCACTAACATTTTTCTCTCAGATGCTCTTCACAATCAGTAAAACTGATCATCAAAATTTACTATTCAAATTTCAAATGTCTTGCACATTCCTTTAACGTAGGAAAAACAGACTACCACCTAGGCCCGTTTAGAATATATAAAATGAATGGAAATGAATGGAAGTACAATTGTGTTAGTTACAAGGGAAAGCTGCATATGCAATGGTATTTCAAAAATGAGAACCAATTGTTCAAAACTCAGTTTCCCTCAAATACAGTGTGCTAAAAACTACAGAGTACTTTGATTTTATAAGCTGATTTTTTCCTGTTTCCAGCATACATATAAATAAATGTAGGAAAGGATAAATGACACTTTTTTAAAGTTATTATATGTGAAGATTTCTAACCAAGAAAGCACTGAATTTCTGATAAGCACTGAATTACAATATCTCCTCTCTTTTCCTTGACAAAGGAAAGTGTAAAACTGAATAAAAGTTATATCTAATCCAAACATTCTAAACATTTGAACTAAAACCAAAGTAACACTGTTGTTTTAGATCAGTGTGTTTCAGCTGAAATAAATCAAATTAATCATGTTTGGGCCATTTTACTATCATACACACTTCCTCCATATTTTATATTCTGTCTCCTCATCACCTTACTCCAGCTTTGTGTCAGAAATAACCAGGATAAAGTCTCTATGTTCCTAGCGCCTAAATGATATTATAGTCGATTTATTATGTCAAGGAATATTTTCCTGTGTGAGCATGTGTTCATTTTGATTTTATTCTTTCTGTATATTATGAGACCAAAAAAATAAATAAATAACTGGTTCAAGATAGCTTTGGTCAAACTGAAAATTAGTAATGAAAACATAAACTACCTATTTCTTGAAATGTCAAATCTAGATCTTTTAATGAGGAGGATAATATTACTTTTTAAAAGGAAGCTGGACCCCAACATACAATGTTAAGTATCTCAGAGATGTAAATATTGAAGAATTATGGATAGAAACTAGAGGAAATTTCCTATCGATACTAACATTTACCAGTGACCAAAAGGGTTTGGAGTGTATTGCAGTTTTACGCCATTTCATTTGTTTTCTTTCATTTATATGCTAAGCAACTTTCATTAGTTTTGAGGTTAACAAAGTAAAGATGATGTTGTGGATCATGTACATTCTGATGCGTTGTTGCCTACATCTGTGCTGTAGAAAGATTTCTCCCTCCGTCTCACCTAACACAGAGACGCTTCATAAACCTATGCACCTACTATGAACACACTTCTCACTACCTCATCTGTAATAATTCGGAGATTTAAACACTGCTGAACACACTGTTGCTTGAACTAGGGAGTAGAGCCACCTGCCTGAACAATAAATTTGGGAGGGATTTTGGAATACATAATCTGGGATCTCCCTTATTCTGTAATTCATTTTTTTAAAAAATTTGATGAAAAGCTAATTTTTAAAATTGTCCAAGGAAACGTTTCAGGCAGTAAAGCTCAGATTCAGAAAGTAAAGAGTGGATTCCATTTATAATATTTATGTATGCTAGAGTAAGGAGTTCTCCACAGTATTGTGAACACAATAGTTCAAAATTTGTAAGATTAGTTATAAAATATCTTCAGATAAGATCAAACGTAACTTGGCTTGTAAATGGCTTTGCTTAGCTTGGGGAAATAAATGGCTTCTGCTTAAATTTACAGGAATATGCAATACACATCTACTTTTAATTTCAAGGATATGTGGTGCATGCTCTGCCGCAGTAAGAAACTGTCTTGAGAATATTTGTATAAATGAAATTGAGAGCATAGCATAGTAACTATTAAAACACCCCAAATTACATGACACCTTGATCTTGGGAACAGTGACTTTCATGGTGTTTTCTCTTTGCGTGTATTGACATGGTTGGTCCTCAAATAATCCTATAAAGTAGCAATTCTTGCTACTTTTCTGAAAAGAAAACAGATACTATGAGAAGTTAAACTTACTCAAACTCACAAAGCTAGTAAGCAGCACAGCTGAGATCTGAACCTCAGTAATTTTAGCTCTTAATATTTCCTGCCAATCACTAAGCCAAAGCTCACATCAAAACAATGATTTCTAGCCTTCGTATCTTCTACTAAAGATCCAGGGTTAGATGTTCGTAAAACCTGCAGCATTTCCAGCAATACTAATGAATGGCCTTGAACTCAAAATGGGCAAGCTCTGGGGTACGCCAATAATCAGGGAGGCTACTTTCTCATGACATTTCTCTCCAAGCTGTTTCTCAGAATTATTTCTTGAAAGGATAAAATCACACAATTGCTACCATTATCAACAAGACAATGGATGCTTCCTGGAAAAAACATTAGATTCTGTCATGAGTGGTTGGTATATATATGTTTCTTAGGAAGGGTATGATATGTTTGATGTAAGTAGTATCATTAGTACAATTTACAGCATAAGAAAACTGAGATAAGTGGAATAGGGCATCTTGTTCAAATTTAAATTGCTAAGAAGTAGCAAATATTATATCAAAATTCAAGTTTGACTGATTATAAAGTCTATACTCTTTAATGTCCCTAAGTGAATAATGACCCTCAGTGAATAATTCACATGAATAGAACAATTTTTTAAGAGAAAATCTGTTTTTTTTTTCTTCTTGTTGGATGATTTTCTTGAAAAATATAACCATTGAGTGTTATATTGAATGTTAAGCCAGCTTTTTCACTCTCCTCTTAGGAAGAAAGTGAAGTCTCTCAGTCGAGCCCGACTCTTTGGGAACCCATGGACTATAGCCCACCAGGCTGCTCCATCCATAGAATTTTCCAGTCAAGAATACTGGAGTGGGTTGCCATTTCCTTATCCAGGGGATCTTCCTGACCCAGGGATTGAACCCGGGTCTCCCACATTGCAGGCAGATGCTTTACCATCTGAACCATCAGGGAATCCATTTGTTATCAACAGTTCATCACTGACCATGCTATGTCAGATACAATGGTTTCCAGTCAATGAAGGCCAGTATATAATGTTTAGATTTTCAAGTAATAATCCTTGTCCTGGAAATCTGACAGAAGATCTGACAGACCCAGCAGATTTATCTCAATTTAATAAAACTCTAATTATAAGCTAAATATAGAATAACTTTTGGAAACTTTCCAGGTAGTGGCACGCAGTCTCATACATCAGGTTTCTAAGAATTAGGTAAGAACCAGAAAAGGAAACTTCTTTCCAACATTGTTCTGTCAGAGTTCCTAGTATTCAGCTCCACAGACTGCAATGCGTGAGTCACCTGCCCTCAGAACAAGGCAAAGGGTTTGTTTCTGCTCTGCCAGAGTCTACTGAAGTTTTCTGAGAAAGCATTCACTTAAACAAACGTAGGTCATGTTCAAAAACGGCAATCTTCTGAGGTATTGACGATGAACTTCAAAATATGAAGAGTTACTGACAGTGATTCCACAAAATGGCTGAGTGCTCCAAATCCCATCCCACAGTCATCTCTAGCCACCATAGCCCTGCATGAGTTATCTGTAGAAGACAGATTGCCAGACAGCATCATTCCTGACAGTGGTTTTTGCATTTACCTTGGTTGAACTGAGAAATTTGTAGGTAGTAATCTCATGAAGGTTGCCGTGAATACGTTATTACTCTCAAGCAAAGTTTTAAAAATGGTGTAGAGTAGTGAGTGTATCCTAAAGCAGATTTTTATGAAAGACTGGCCAGAGAGCTTTGACAGTTTTATCATCTATCTTAAATTCTCGGTGTCTGTGTGGTGAAAATTGCTAATGGATTGATGTCTCACTGTTTGCCCTAGTCCTCTCTATTTGGATTTTTAATGGTTTCTACAGGACAAATGAGAGAGGTGACTTCTCAGTGCAAAAGAAGTAAAGTGCCATTGCCCCTGGGATGAGCCCTGAAGTTAATCCTCCTAATTTCAGGGCAGGGGTGGACTCAAGAAGCGTATGCTACTGGGATGACCCTGAGGGATGGGATGGGGAGGGAGGTGGGGGGGGGGTTCAGGATGGGGGACACATGTACACCCACGGCTGATTCACGCCAATGTATGGCAAAAACCACCACAGTATTGTAAAGTAATTAGCCTCCAATTAAAATAAATTAATGAATTTAAAAAAGAAGAACATGCTAGCAATGGTAGCCACTGTCTCCTCCTCATTCCTTTCCCTTCTCAGTGCTGTCATCAGCGTCATCACCATCGATTTTATTAGACCCACCGAGGAAATGAGAAGTAAAGCCCAAAAGGAGCGATCGTCTTCTCTTGCCCTGTGCCTGTAATCACTTGCTATTTCTCCACTCATCAGTATAATACAGAGAGAGAGCTCTGCAAAATACCTATTTCCACACTTCTCCAAACAATAGTCGGGGCCCTCAATAGCCTGCCAGTGGGTACACCATTTACACCATGATAAAATAGCTCAAACACTGTAGCAGTTACTAGCCTTCCTAAAGCATTTAGAAACCTTTATAGCAATTTGATATTTCTGTGACATCCAAGTAAGGGAATATTTTTCCAGGAATGCATTTTTATCACATCATAAAAGAATATGGGGATATCACCTGGTGGCTCAGATGGTAAAGGATCTGCCTGCAGTGCGGGAGACTGGGTTCCATCCCTGGATGAGGAAGATCCCCTGGAGAAGGGAATGGCTACCCGCTTCAGTACTCTTGCCTGGAGAAGCCCATAGACAGAGAAGCCTGGCAGCGACAGCCCATGGGGTCCGAAGAGTCAGACATGACTGAGCGGCTAACACTTTCACTGTCAAAGGAACACTGGCCTCTGAAATGGGTGGGGGGAGGAAGTGCTCCTTCAGTACAGAAAGTTTGAGCAGTGTTGCTCCAGAGCCTCCACGCCAACTGTTGACCTGGAGGGTGGGTCCCTCATAGCTACACACCCCAGTAGGTCCTGGTGGAGGCGGAGGACCGGCAGGCAAGGGGCTGATTCTGTTATTGTCTCAGTTGGCAGGAGAGAACTCTTAGGTTAAAATTATCTTGTTTCGCTTGTCTGGCTGTGTAGTTGTTACGGGAAAGTGTGTTGCAGACAGGATAAACTTGCTTTCTGAAAGCAGATGTTTAAATTTTCTTAGCTTAGTTATTTACAGTGAACCAGCATAACAACAGGAACAGGTAATAGAAAAGAAGAAATGGCTAATATTAACATATAAAAGCAGAGGCAGTCCATGTCTTACATTCAGTTCTTTAAAAGCTTCAACTGGTATCAAATATTCTTACTAAAATAATTCTTTCAGAATTGGTGAAGGGGTATTGAGAGAACGCATGCATTCTGATGTGGCATTTGCATAGCTTTTCACTCAGAACTCATTGCAAGATTTATGGAGAAAATGGGTATCAAACAATTACTAATCGACATAGGGAATGACTCAGAGAACAGACATAAATATTATTTCAAAGTTTAATTTAGAAAGTAATTATCAAAATATTCCATATATGTCATTTAGAACCATAATATATAATATAGCTTCAATTTGCTTTTACAAGAATTCAGTATGAATGAACAACAGTAAGAGCAACAACTATATATATGTATATATATAGATACATGCAACACTATATATAAACATATATAAAACACTAGTTATAGAATTTGACTTTTGACACATATTATAGTCAGTATAAAAACAACTGCTATCATGTGAACCAAAAACTGTTTCAATACTTTTTGTTCTTTTCTTTCTACACACTAGAGAAGATAAATTTTCCTTGGAAGCCCTTTTCCTAAAGAATTAAAATCGATAGGTGTTTAATTTCTCATGGGAAACACTTTTAAAACTACAGGGTCAGCTCAGAGGATTAGGTCAGTCAAATATAAAAGAGTATAAACTCAAGAAATCAAAGTTTAAAAAGCCTTATCAATAAGAATTGTTCATTAGGTTCCTGAGTCTAAATGAGGACATGCAATGGGACTCTCAGAAGTGGGACCAGAAGTAAATTCTTAAAAGCAAAACTCCTGAGCTTAAGAAAGAATGATTTTAAAAGAACATTCGGTTCTCTAATTCTTGACAAGTGTGGCTCATTTTCACTTGCTTTAGATGGATGCCTTATAGGTTACAAATGATTTTACTCCTCAGAGAATTTTCAGAAAACATGTGGATCCCATTATACTATGATCCTCTTCCCCATTCCATTAAAATAAAAGAAGAAAAGAATAACTTAAACCTTAACAGCAATACACAGAAAGGTATGATTAATTTTGAATTGTTTTTGTTAAAGCCTATCAAAACTAGCCTGTCAGCCTCAAAGGGGAGGTTCAATTGTTTGATTTTTTTTTGTCCTCAGCAAGGAATCTTTGCACGCATTCCATTAATACTCAAGGACAATCATATTAATAAGCAACCCTAAACCTCAATTTGCAAATCTCAGTCTGAGTTAGATTTTCAGAGGACACAGTACAATTTACAAGACCTTTTATTGCTGGGTCACTAAATCTTTTCAAAGGAATTTGAATCTATCTATATATCTCTTCATATGCCCATATATATGAATATGAAAATCTGTATATATAAAATCAATTTTGAAGGAAAATTTAAACAATCAAGTTGTTTGAATGTTAATCTAACTTAAAACAGCATTATGATATTTTAAAAGCTCAGTCTGAAAATTATTCCGTATTAATAAGTAAATCCTATGCCAGAAATGGATTTTCGGATCTTATTTTGAACTTTATTTCTGTTAAGCTTTACACCTTTATATAATCCCTTCTTTTCAATTCTACTTGTTTTGCCAGGACTTTAGGAGCTTATGACATCAAAATAAATAGCCTGCAGAATTGAATAAAGCTGAATAAAAACGGGAGCCTAAGGGCAGAAAATACTGCAGCACAGGAAGATGGTTCAGTACAGTTTTCATGGAGAGGAATTTTACCGCCTTTGAAAATAAGTTCACCACGCATTACTTAAGATCTAATCTAAATAAAAAATCATACTTATTTTTAACAAAAGACATTAAATCATTGCACCTACACAAATCCATCTCAGTTCAAGGGCTTGGTAACATACTTCTAAGAGCTTCTGCTTCTTCATGTGATTGCACTTGAACGTCCTTTGTCAAAGGGCCTGGGAGTATGTACACTCCCTTGGTTATCCTTCAGGTCTGTCTTAGAAAAAGCAGGACACTTCTGTTGAAGGCAAGCATTTAGTTGGAAAATGGCAGTACTCTATGTTAAAAGCAGAGGCTCGGTAAGGATAACCAGTAAGATCTTGCTTTCAGCAAGTCAGAAAGATCCAGAGCCGGGTCAAGGAATAGACAAGCCACCCAAGAATCTAACTTTGTGATGGGATGAGCTGTGCAGGTGCTGAGCAATCGAAGGTTCGTAGAATAAGAGCAGAGAAACAGAGCGCCAGGGAGAGAGAAGACACAGAATTATTCACGTTTAGACTCCTGGCATAATTCATCCAATCAATGCAAAAGAAATAGTTAAATGAGATATTCCTTCAAAGTTTCTAAATTATTTAAACACTTGGGATACTTCTAGATGGAAAAACGTTCAAGCTTTTGTCAAGCCTGCTGTGATTTCTTTTAGTGAGTAGACAGTTTTCTATATGCTCATGTTAGAAGTCTACCTTGTCTAAAACAGAAAAAAATGAACAAGAGGGGTAAAAAGAAATCAGTCTGATCAATGCTGAAGAGAAACCGCCACAACAAAAAAGTCCTATCTAAAAAAGGAGTTATTTGCATCACCTTTTAAACTGGAATAACCATCATGATTTCTGGCCAAATATGTTGGTCTTTTTTTTTTAAACTCTTCTCGCTGCTATTGTCAAAAGTGGCTGTAATCTCATGCAGATGAGATATTGATCTGTTGCCGATGTTCACCGAGCAGCCAAAGGGGAATCACATTACCAGCTACAAACTCCATCAATCATAGTCTCCTTAATAACCGCACTTAAACGATCTCTCTTGGCATTAACTTATATTGCATCCATGGCTGGCATCCAAGCTTCAAAGAGAAAAAGGTTCATTTTGAAGGGTAGGTTTGAGGCTACTATAGATGTTTTGAATAAAAGGTCTTAGGCTTTGCTCAGAACAGTAGAGCTTATTAATTAATTTAATCCAATTAATTTAGATCGAGTCTATGGAAATAGAGCAAAAGATTTTTGTATCTGTCTTTAAATGCAGGACTATGTCCTTAACACACAAATTAAATAAACACAAGTGAAGCTTAGATGTGTGCATGGGACATGAAGGCATGCATTTGGATTAAATTCAGATTATTAAATGTAGTCTCTCCTTTTATCTCCTTTTTTTTTCCGGTTGTTTATGTCTTCTCTTTCTTCCTCCTTCCTAAATACGAAAAGTTACTGCAAAGCAAAAACAGAGGTGAAAAAAGAGAGGCAGAAAGAAAGATAAGGAATAAATAAAGTAATAATAATAGCTTAAAGACTCTATTACTGCTGGGGGAACTGATGAACCGCTGCTTCAAGTTCCAGGCCTCTGTCATAGCGTCGACTCAGATGTCCTGCTTTATACTGGCAGCCACAGAGAACAAGAAGTCAGCTGGAGGAAGCATGAAAAAAAGAGAACCTCCTTCCCACTGCGTGTTTTTTCTGTCTCTCTAATTGTCTAAAAGTGTCACCAGGCTGGAAACAACCCCAGGAGAAACAGCTATTCTTACAGCCCCAACCCATCCATTCATCCTTTCCACTGTTGCATTTCCTCCCCAGAATACTTGGATTGGCTCAAGTCCTGATTCCCAAAGGTCAATGAGCATGACTTCTTTGGATGGATGATTAAAATACAGAGTCTTAGGCCCCCATCCACACTGATCCAAGTATGTGTCAGTGAGTTAAAGCCAAGGATGGAGCATTTGTAACAAGTTCTAGGAAATGGGCGTGGTGACCTGTAAAAAACTGTATGAGCTGTTCGGATCAAGAATGGGACCGCTGCATTTTAGATTTTGGTGTGGGTAGATTTACATCCAGAAGGTGTCAAATCTTGATTGCTTCAGCAGCAAGAGGGAAGGGAATATTATTGCATTTTCTCTGTGTAAAATCTTATGTGATAATGATTGCAACTCAGCAAAAGCTAAGACTAGAACCAATTAAAAACTATAAATCACTTAATAAAAATTGAATAAATCCCTGCTTAGTCCAAGCTAAACCATAACCCCTTTGCATGTATGTATGTGTGTGTGTGTGTGTGTGTGTGTGGTGGGGCTGGTATATATATACATCAAGCCAAGTGAAATAATGAACAAAGCAGAATTCTGCTTATCAAACCATTTCCCTTCCAAAGAACACACAACAGAATATTCATATATATTTTAAACAAGCACCACAGACAATCAAATACAAGTTAAAACTGGGTGTCCCAAATGGTATTCCATAGAACACTAATCCAAAAAAAAAAAAAAAATCCAATGATTAAAATTCCTGTATTCAAATTAGTGGGAAGTGTGTCATTCCATACCCCCATGCACACTGGTATATTTGAGACCAACAAATGTTTTAATATATATTTCCTAATCATTTTTAGCCCATTTTAAATATAACAAGAGAATATTAATTTGGGGAAAAAATCAAGTTATGTTTTTCTAACTTATTCTGATGATTCCAAATTTTGCAACTTTGGTTTAAAAATTATTTTTTTAAGATTAGACACATTTCTTTGTGACACTGAAATTTACAAATTAATAGAGCATGTACTGATGAAATTACATAAGCAGATGTATCACATATAAAATATCATATGATAGAAAAAGAATACTTCTGAGATGGCTATCACATTAATATGCAAAGAAAAACTAATATTAAGTGTTCAAATTATTACATAAACTAAACGGTAAAGAAGGCTTAAGGAGGTGTGTCTTCCCTCTTGCATTCACTAGCTATACAATTCATTATAGAAAACCAGAAGAGGAAACTATATCAAGGTCCTTAAAAACAACATGTTCTATATGTAGGTTCTTTAGGCAACAAGCTCACCGTTGCTGCAATGCACTCTAGCGTATTTGGTCCACACATTCCTTCATGTTGATGATAATGTGCTGTATAATGCATTTCCTCCTCCTTGGCCACACATGTCTTTCCTTGTGTGTGGTTCACATGTTTGCATACATGTGTGCACACATGTGTCTGTGTGTGCATTTACTCTCCTCCGATCCCTAACACTGAAAGACAGCGTCGTCTGTAAAATCCAAATCCCTGCAAATTGGATTCTCCTTGCCAACACTGTTTCCCACATCAAAATATCTCCTGCCTCTTTACTCTCTACTTGAATCCTACTGATCCTGCAAAGATGTGATCAATCCTATTCTATTCTATGAAGCTTTCCTCAAGAATTCTACGTTGATGTCTGACCTCCCTCCAATTTTGCTAGCCACATATGTCTTTGCTTGTATTGAAAGTGTTATAACTATCTGTTTTAGTGTGGGTGGGCCTACAGTTCACATTGAATAAAAATAATTATTCATTCTTAAGACATAATATTAAATAGTTCCTTTAATGTATTTAGCATTTACTCTGTTTCACAAAATATATTTGCTATATGGCTGTCTTTCACCACTTATAATTCAGCACTAAATATTGAGAGAATGCAAATGAAAGTGAAATATGTGGAGTGTAATAAACTCACAAGTAGTTTATTTAGTATGGTGTTGGCGGATTAGTCACCAAGTTGTGTCTGACTCTTGCAACCTCATGGACTCACCAGACTCCTCTGTTCATGGGATTCTCCAGGCAACAATAGTGGAATGTGTTGCCATTTCTTTCTCCAGGGGATCTTCCCAACCCAGGAATTGAACCCAAGTCTCCTGCATTGCAGGCAGATTCTTTACTGACTGAGCTACGAGGGAAGCCCTTATTTAGTATGTGTGTTAATCGCTCAGACATGTCCAACTCTTTGCAACACCATGGACTGTAGCCCACCAGGCCCCTGAGTCCATGGGATTCTCCAGGCAAGTATACTGGAGTGGGTTGCCATTCCCTTCTCCATTATTTAGCATAGCCTGGTGTTTAAGAACATACATTCTGAATTCAGACTTTCAGATTCCCAATCTACATTTTTGTGGCTGTATGATCTCAGGCCTATTATTTAACTTCTCTGTGATTTAATTTTCTCATTTCAAATATCACATGATAATGGTGTGGAGAAGAATATATGAATTAATATATGTAAAATGCTTTAAAAAGCAACTAGCATATATTATGGACTTAATTTAGTTCTTATTGCAAGTTAGATTTCTGAGAAAATGGATCCTATGGAAGTTGAGCCGTGAGATGGTTTCAGCCACAGCCTCACCTAGGTCCACAAGCTTCAGGGAGCTCTGAAGCGGCGAAGGCCTGCAGGGTGGCCTTGTGCTGCAACAGGGGACCGTGCCTTTACACTCTCAATCGACTAGTCAATAAACTCGGGCTACTCGGGGGAGGGGTCACGACCCTATTAGGCACCCCTTTCTTGCCTAGGATAAGATGCTACAGGGTGGTGATGGAGGAGA
The DNA here is from genome assembly GCA_020226075.1 of Hydropotes inermis. Lineage (NCBI taxonomy): Eukaryota > Metazoa > Chordata > Mammalia > Artiodactyla > Cervidae > Hydropotes > Hydropotes inermis. The sequence goes on along the minus strand of CM035271.1, from coordinate 98,426,429 downwards.
ATTTTCAGGAACTAGATAAAGAAGTCCTTCAGCTCTCGAAAGGAATCTGGTGGGAGGTGAGAGGTGGAGGACGCACCACAAGTGTTCACTTCCTGTTGGTATCGTAGGTGCTGTTTAATGGGCTTCCTAGTGTACATTCCACTAGAGGCAACGACGAACAGTAAGAACTCAACAGTTCCAACTTCCCTTCCCCGTTTTTATACCCCTTCCATTTAGTACTGATCTTCTTGGTCTGTTCCTTCTACAACTGTTACAGGTGTGTGAGAAATCAGAATATTTTACTCTGGAGTATAGTTTCAGCATATTTATACAGCAGGAGGCTTTTGTTTTAGGTATCATCTAGAATCACTTCCCAGTGATCGCAAAAATTATAGCCTTAGGAGCTATTTCTGAGAAATTTGTATTTTTTTTTTCATATGAAAAGATGGTCATAATTTCTATGCAACGAAAGTCAACACTGTCACTGCAAACAAGGTGACTTTTTTGTGAAGTTCAGGTATATTCAGTAGGCTTAATAACAACAGTTTAGTAATTAACTATAACAATGTCATAATTGGAACTGCTCTATTTTACAATAGTAAGCAATTATATCATTTTTATATTTTAAAAATCTGAAATGCCTTATAAAATATTTTAAAGGGTAGGTAACAAAATGTTGCATTAGGATTTTATCGGTTACATTCAATATCATATAGCATATCTCATAACTTATTATTCCAGTTGATAGGTGCTATATGAGGAATATATGCAGTATATGTATATATATACATATGTGTATAGAAATGCATATGTATATATACACACACACATATATACTATATTCCTACATGTAAATTTAATAGTCAAAGCTACAGTTTTTCCAGTAGTCACGTACAGATGTGAGAGTTGGACCATAAAGAAGGCTGAGTGCTGAAGAGCTGTTGCTTTCAAATTGTGATGCTGGAGAAAATTCTTGAGAGTCCCTTGGAATGCAAGGAAATCAAAACAGCCCATCCTAAAGGAAATCAACTCTGAATATTCAATGGAAGGACTGATGTTAAAGCTCAAGCTCCAATACTTTGGCCACCTGATGCAAACAGCTGACTCACTGGAAAAGACCCTGATGCTGGGAAAGATTTCAGGCAAAAGGAGAAGAGGGCAGCAGAGGATGAAATGTTTAGATAGCATCACCACTCAATGGGCATGGAGCTTGAGCAGATTCTGGGAGACAGTGGAGGAGAGGGAAGGCTGGTGTGTTGTAGTCCGTGGGGCTGCAAAAAGTCAGACACAACTTAGCAACTGAAAAACAGCAGCAGCAACTATGTGTGCATATATATATATATATATATATATATATATATATATATACACACTTTTTTGTGGTATTTACAAGGGAAAGTTTTCCTTGCTTCTGCTTTTTTAAATTACACCTGATCCTCATTGCTGCTTCAAACAATCTTACTCAAACATATCTGTATACACATCTATAGAGACATGCATGCAGATATTTGCATACCAAACTTTAATTATGTTTAATATTTCAAAATTTCTTCATTATTACAATTAAGTAAATGAGTGGATCAGGCCTGTTATTTTCCATTGGTACATACAGACACAACTTTATATACATGACAAACGCAACTGAAACCATTTTCTGAAAAGTCTAGTTCTCTCCATCTTCCCCCTCCAAGAAAAAAATAAAAGGCGGTGGAAAAGTTAAGTTTAGATAATTGAGTATTTCTTGCATAGAAATGTTGCCATAGATGATCTTAGAACATGTTTTATAGAGAAACAAAAATCTTAGGAAAAAACCCTCATCTCTTGTCACTCCCCAGCTGGTGACCTTGAGAAAGTTATTTCTATTCAGGAATTTGTTTCTTCACCTGCAAAACAGGGCCAACTTCCAGTTGACAGTCTCCCTCTGTTTACAAGAGGCTCCATACGATGTCAGTAGAGGATACGGCACATTGTCTGCTGCAGAAATTGTAGGTGACAAAGGATGGGCGGCTTCCGTTTTGTGCGTGTTGATGCGGAACTTAACGACAACCTCACCCGAAGGAGTTCTGCACACTCCCTCTGCTAGAAACAATATTGACTCTCAATTATGTGGGTAAACATGATTTATTCTTAGAATTGGTCCATAGGAACAGGGACAGAAGGATAGAAGTTCTGTACCAAAGGATTTGAGTTTATGTTTCTCTTTCTCATTTAAATATTACGCGGGGCTGAAATACTCAGGTGTAGCTAACAATGTCCATTGGATCCTGAACACAACGTACATAGATGTCTGATGCACAATCACAGGCTTTATCATCAAATTTGCAATTATATAAGTAACTTAAGATAAATATACCAATACATTTTGAAACAAATGAATGGCATGTAACTGTGCTACTTAAATGCAAGTGCTTTTGTGTAGGAAAAGTGTTCTATAGAGTAACAGACAATTAAATCCAGCTTTCTACCTTGGTGAACTCTGCGTTTCATCTCTCATGAAACCATCAAATCAAGAAACCTCTTATTCCAAACACTCAATTTGAACTCTGTAAAATTGAATAATCCATTATACTTTTTCCTTTTAATTTGCATACCTCCACAATAGTCCCTTTCTTATTCAATGCATTGATTGGGGATAATGAAGTTGCCCAGTCATCATTACTTACACTTTATATTTCAAACATCTTCATGTCATATAACAGAAATCGTCAGGTATTGTTTGAATTCACTTTCACCCCTTTCTTTGCTGGTGAACATTTTAAGTAACATTTTCTACAATCGTTTTGCAGCAGGAAGCTTAATAGAGATGCTGTTTCCATAACAACAAATAGGATTTGAGCAAACACACAATGCTCAGTGGTTACTGTTCCTCACAGCAGGTAAGAGCAGTTATTCAAAATTACAAGCAGCATGACACTGAAAAAAAATAAATTAGAGCAAGGGGTGCTAAGAGTTCTGTTCCTTATTTAGTAAATGTTTAACTCATAAATGCTTGGGAGGACAGCTGTAGGATACTCTATGCAATATTTCCCCCCTCATATCACGACCTGAAATGAAGAGTAGGTACAATCATTTTTCAGATGTGAAGAGTTTTGAGTCAAAGAGGCTCCAACAATGACAAGGTAGAATACTTTCTAAACACATTAACTGCACGGCTTCTAATTCTTATAGTTAGAAGTATTTGCTCTTTTCTAAAATTATCCTTTATTTAAAATAAAATATGCATCCATTAATATTAAACTGAAAATTTTCCAAGACATTACAGAATAAGGTAAGAAACATAATCTGACCTGAAACACTGCAATGTCTTCAGGGGTAATTTAAAAGCCTTTCCCACCCCGTGGTTCCATATCTTGGTTCCTGTGGTCGTTCCTTTTGTGAAATGTGCCCAGTTTGAGTGTTTATAGATCTGTTGTCCTCGATAGAAAAATCGTATGAGTCTTTTCAAGTCAAAGAATAGTAAATTAAAATAACATGCAATTAAAATGAGCAGTATAGTAATAATGATTAGAATGAGTTATTTTTTTTTTTTTACAATATCAAATTCACAGAATGTGGGTAGAATTCTATTGTAGCAAATTAAAATACAACCCCATAAAGAAATATTCATGTTTATCATTACTGAGCAGTGGGGATTGTGTCCTGTGGTTAATTTTAAGAAGCCAAATCTATTGCTCTTCAATATGTACAGACATCTCCAATTAGCAGATGTTTGGCAGTTCTTTCTTACTCAAATAGAGTGGCTAATAAACTAAAATCTTCCTCCTTATATTATCTAGTCACTAGTTAAAATAGATCTTCTTAGTCCATGCTTTGTCTCTTGTTCTGCTTAGTTATGGGAATTGAAGACAGCAACTATCTATATGCCAGTGTGTGCGTGTCCGTGTGTGTATGCTGCGTCTGTTGTGTCTGACTCTTTGCGACCCTATGGACCACAGCCCACCAAGCTCCTCCGTCCGTGGGACTCACCAGGGAAGAATACTGGAGTGGGTCGCCATGCTCTTCCCCAGGGATCTTCCCGACCCAGGGATCGAATCTGCATCTCTATGTCTCTTGCACTGGTAGGCAGGTTCTTTACCACTAGCACCACCTGGGAAGCACTTACTGTTATTATTAAATATACCGATGGTGATATTTAATTTATGAAGTGATCCACACACTTGTTCAGTCTGATATCATTTCTCTCCTCATAATTTCACTTTTTTTTTTTTGAGCCTTGATCATGGAGCACAATTTAAGTTATATTACATTTTGAAGGATGGTGTTTGCTCTCTCTCTTCTTTACTAAACTGATTCTTTCAAATGAATTGGGATCTTCACATTTTTGTATCCCTAGAGTACCCATCATGCCTTGCTTATAGAAAGCATTCAACAACTTGAGAGCTTTGGATGCAACGAGTAGACAATGATAAGAAGCAATGATCAGAAATCAAGGGGAACAGAGAAGTGGCTCAATTCTAACCCCACTGTGGTGTGGAGAATTCACACAGTCCTGTTCCTCGTTACTCACACCTCTCTACAATCCCTTTTCTTTGAATGCATGGAGAATCTGTGGCTGACTTCTAACCAATAGAATATGGCAAAGGTGATGGGATTCTGCAGATGTAATTAAATTCTCTAATCTGCTGACTTGGAGCTATTCAAAAGGGAGACTATCCTGAATCAGGCTAGTTTAATCAGCTGAGTCCTTTAAAAAAGGATCCAGACCTTCTTTGAAGGAAGAGACAAAGCAGCCGAGATGTTTTCCTGCTGGGCTTAAAGAAGCAGACAGCTGTATGTGAACTGCCCATGGAGAAAGCCACATCAGAGAGCTCAGTGGAAAACCTCAAGGAGCTAAGGAGCCTCAGTCCTAAAGCCCCAAGGAACTGAACTCAGTCCAAACTATGTGAGCACAAATGAGAACTCTGCTTCAGAAACGACTGGTGTCTTTATTGAAATCTTGTGAGACCCTGAGCAGAGAACCCAGCTAAGTCCAAACCTAGACTCCTAAGCCAAATAAATAGTGAGATTAAAAAAAAAAAAGTGTGTATTGTTTTAACTGCTGACATGGTGATACCTTTATTGTGCACAAGAGAAAACTAATATATTGTCAAAAAAGCCTAGATCATACTGCGGAGCTACCCTAGCTATACAGTCAGAATTTTATGTCATCAAGTAGACACTGACATATTACCTTGGGTCCAGCATTTCTCCCTACCTGATTCTGCTCTTGGGTATTTGGGGGCTGCAAAGTCACTTGTTATCAAATTGGACTGAAATGATTAATAATTATAAAGCACTTTGAAAATAAGCTATTATAAATGTAAGACGGGGCTGCATTTTCACATTGCCATCAACCTCTACAATTCATTATGAACTACACTTTCAGTAAAAATAAATATATATTTCTCCTCTTCCACTTTTCCACTTGCTATCATACATTTATTCAAAACATATTTGTGAAATAGATGCAGTGTGTGTAAAAATGTACTAGGTTCGTGGGTAGTCATAATGTGCTAAAGAAGACTTAAACAACACTTTTATAGTATTTAACTAAATATCATACAATATCATAAGTGGGTGTACTTATTCAAAGAATGGCACCCAAACTGAAAATGACACTATAATCAAGAAGACCCAGAACAAATGAATCACTGTAGAGGTATGAAATCTAAGTCTTCATTCTAGTCAATTACTTTCTTGGGGGAAATGGGAACTTTATTTCCAAATCTCTAATCTGAAAGAAACTTTTATGTAGCTATAGCTATGTGACCCTAAGAAATGATGCTATCAACAATAATTTTTGATAAAGCTAGTGCCTTTCTAGCAATCAGTTTAATGGAATTTGAAAATAGGTTTGAATGAAAGTTAAATATAAATCAAAGGGAAGAATTCAATCATTGTCCATTTGAATACACGGTGCTAAAATCTGCTTTTTAAACAATGTATTGTTGTTTTGTTCAGCCACTAAGTCATGTCTGATTCTACAATCCCACGCCAGGCTTCCCTGTTCTTCACTATCTCTTAGAGCTTGCTCAAATTCATGTCCGTTGATCAGTGATGCTCTCCAATGATTTCATCCTCTGTTGCCTTCTTTTCCTCCTGCCCTCCATCTTTCCCAGCATCAATTTTTTCCATTGGGTTGGCTCTTTGCATCAGGTGGCCAAAGTATTGGAGCTTGAGCTTCAGTTTCACTTCTTCCAATGAATATTCAGGGCTGATTTCCTTTAGGATAGACTGCCTTGATCTCCTTGCTCTCCAACACTGTCAAGCGTCTTCTCCAGCACCACAATTCAAAAGATTCAATTCTTCAGTGCTCAGCCTTCTTTATGGTCCAACTTTCACAACCATGCATGACTACTGGAAAAATCATAACTTTGACTATACAGACTTTTGTTGGCAAAGTGATGTCCCTGCTTTTTAATATGCAAAGTTTGTTATAGCTTTTCTTCCAAGGACCTAACATATTGTGAAGAGTCTATTTTTACTCCTTTTTAAACTGTAGACAAGGCTATTCACACCACTTTATTCACAGATGGACTATTCACAGAATGTTGTAAGAAAGTTAGGGCACATTGCCAAAGCTCAAGTAAGTTTGTAGAATCAAAATAAAAATGGAAATTCCAAAATTTCCATAGAAATTTCCATAGAGGTTGATCTGTTATAAAAGTTTTGATTGATCAATTCTACCATGTACTCACTAAGATGAAACATACACTTCTCAACAGTAAGGAACAGTATGGTGTACAATGGGTATCATCACAGAAAAATTTTCCGTGCCTTATTTAATAATCAAGCTGCTGTATATTCAAACAATATAACAATGTGCATATCCCTGAAAACAAATTCAGTATGGAGGTTTCATAATTGCACCCGAGCAGATAATTAGGCAATTAGAGCTATTAAAAGTTGATAAAGCACCAAGCCTGGATGAATTACATCTCTGATTTGTCGGAGGAGAAGCAAGGGAAAATAATAAGACATCCAATGAATCTGTCCAATAACCAAGCAAGGAAGAAAGTTATGCCCAGAGGGCAAAGGTGGGAGGTTCCACTCCTTGACTCCCATCCTCAGGACTCAAGAAAGGAGCAAGGAGAGGATTGGCTGGAGATAGGTAAATCTCACATCATTTGCACAGATTATATTGAACACATTAATAAAGTGAAATTAACTTTGCAAAATATGTAATTGGATAAAAACATGAGATGAAAATAAAACAATAGGACTAATGATTTAATTTCTGAAAAGCAGCTGATGCCTTGGCTCACAGCAGACATGCATCAGAAGCAAACTAAGAAGTATAACAAGGAAAAAAGATTAAGAAGATATCATTTTAAATGTGAAATGCAACAGATTAAATTGAATTTTGCAAGAGAATAGTACAAACTAGGAAGAGGGGCAAACCTGGTAGCCCTTGACTCCCTGATCTACTTGTTAAAATTCATGATGATTGTATATGACTTAAAATTATTGCAGTCTCCCAAATTGACAAATGTAATTGCTTAGACTGATGAAAGAAAATATCAGGATGCTGCTTTGGATTCTGTTGGAAAGCATTTAGGCATTGACAGATGGTGCATACATTTGGAGGTTGAGAGGGTAAGAAGGTAATGAGGCTGGGGGCTGAAAACAATTACAGTATCTTAGGCCTCGAATGTGGCACAATTGTGGATCTAGAGTAGGCAAAACAATTGAGTTTAATGCATTCATAATGTTTGTCAGAAGCATGAGAAACAAAACCTGGAGGTGGAGATAGAGTCTGAAAGCATAAGTCAAATGACTGCAGAACCTCTTCTCATTCAGTCACTAGAAAATCCAGGCACCAAATACTTATTGATGCAAAATGAATAAAAGTATGTCACTGGTGACTTTGTAGACATGACATTCACAAACGTCAGCACATATCGAACAAAAGGAAGTGGAGAGCACTGACTATTGAACTCTATTTGAAGATGATTAGAGAAGATAATGAAATTGAAATAATCATACTCAAAGGTTGGGTGCTGGAATGAAGAATACATTTAGCCTGAATATAGATGGAAGAAGTCAGCTTGAAGGACTTAAAGGAGATTTAAATAAGTTTTATTGATTAATTGATACTGATGAAATGTCAAAGGGTATCGTAATCACTAAGAACAATATTTGGGGACAATGTTTACTATGAGAGAATTATAAGGAGAAGAGGGTAACATAATCTGATTTTGACTCCTCAGATTTTATTTGTTGGTAAGTCATTTATAGTAAGAAAATCATTCATCTCCAAGCTCCTTGAAAATAAAACATCTAATCTATATTTGCATCACCACAAGTCTTTATCAAAAGGCATGTCATATACCAGGCATTATAATTAAATAAATACAATAAAACAATTTACAATGAGGATTTTTTTTTTAACCTGAAAGAAAACTCTCTTTCAATATTATTTTGCCAGAGCAAAACTACTCCAACAATTTAATAAACAGGCTTTTTTCTCTAGGTTAATGTTTATATCCTTCTTTATCATTTATCTTATTTAGTTACTAATATTTCTGTATGTTGACACATTAAAATTTTCACTGACTGATTTGCACTCATTTTTACTTCCCTGGTAGAAGTGAGGTGAAGTGAGGTGAAGTCTCCTGCAATGCAGGAGACCCCGGTTCAGTTCCTGGGTCCAGAAGATCCACTGGAGAAGCAATAGACTACCCACTCCAGTATTCTTGGGCTTTCCTGTGGCTCAGCTGGTAAAGAATCCCTGCAATGTGAGAGACCTGGGTTTGATCCCTGGGTTGGGAAGATCCACTGGAGAAGGGAAAGGCTACCCACTCCAGTATTCCAGCCAGGAGGATTCCATGGACTCCATAGTCCATGGAGTTGCAAAGAGTCAGACACAACTGAGAAACTTTCACTTTGTACTCATTTGAATGCATTTATTCCTGGATATTTAGTTTTATTTTCCAAATTTGGCTATAATAAATAGTAACACAAAATGTGATATATAATCTTATACATACATCTTTTTTTCCCTTGTCAACTTTTAAGAATTTTTTTTAAGATAAATCCTTAAAAATATCCCCCAACTTGACACCCTTTTCTGACCTACATTATTTCTCAACCCAGCAGCTAGTCAGAGTAATCCCATTTAAAAAAACAGGCCAGGTTGCAGTTGTCCTCTGAACAAAACTCTCCACTCAGTCTTCATTTCACCCAGATCAAAAGCCAAGAATGTAGAGTGTCACAGATGGTCTGCCATAATCCTGGGTGAAGCATACACCCTCCTCAGAATTGTGGCCTGGAACACTTATCCCTTTGATGTTTACACAGTTTACATTTTTATTTCCTTCATATCTTTTCTCAAATGCCTGCTAATCTGAGAGGCCTTAATGGCCAGCAATATTCTCCTGATTCAGTTCTATTTATTTTCATGTATCGCCTCCTGGCATATTTTTATTGCGTTTCTCTTGTCTACCTTTCACAAGAATATAAGCTCTTCAAAGGCTGAAAATATATCTGCTCTGTTTACTGTCATATACCTGAACACAGCACAGCAGCGCATGAATGAAAGAATGAACAAATGAATTGAATGCAAGTTGGGATCAGCTGAGCAAGGATATTGGGCCTTTTATAAAGAATTTGTATGAGAACTACACCTGTACACATTGAAGAGGCTTAAATGTTTAGATTAAAAAAATAGATAAAGAGTATGTCCATTCATTGATTTATTCAGCAACAATTTATTGAGTGTCAATATGTGTGAAGTCGTGCGTTCAGCAAAAGACACACCAACATAAAAGCCATGGTGTGGTTCTTACTGGGGCTTGAACTTGCATTTTCATGAAGGAGAATTCAGCTGTGGTTTCAGGAAGATTTCTGGTGGGGAGAGGACACCCTGGGGATTTTCAGGGCTGGGAGTGGGGCACTGGCGCAGAGGATTTTGTCATGGCAGTCTGGTTTAGGGCGTAGCAGCAAGTACACGGGGAAGGAGGAAAAAGAACCTCTCTTCTGCTTGACACCAGTTACTCACTGAAGGCATTTGTTGTGAGTAAATGAGCTCATTATCTTGAACAAGCTGTAATGAAGAATGTAGGGGATAATATTGATTCTCGCCCCTGACAGTTTAATTCAAGACTAGTTAGTAAAAATGTCAGGCGTTTGTGGGTCCCCTAAACTCTGGCTGTAAAAGAAGTTTTAAACAACAGACTCCTACTCTCCTGGGTTTATGTGTCATAACCTAAGGAAACGGGTGGGTCACTTCTGAGCAGCTCTGGGCAGGTGGTGGAGAAGACGATGCTCTTTGCTAGAATGACTTGCTGAGTGCCTGTGCTGACCCAGCTGAGGAACAGGACCAGCTCAGTTTGAATTATTCAACCCAAATGTCAACCTCTTGGGCTTGGGTGGGTTTCTTGATCTCCCTGAATTCTGAGGCTTCTGTAATATATACCTTACAATCATCAAACACAGCTGCCTATATTCCCATCCTTCTGATTTTAATAAAATGATATTCTTGCCCAACTATTCTTATTCTTTTGCCCATTTACTTACTCCTCCTCATTATGGAGTACCTGAATGAGACTTACATTTCATCTGTGAATTATGTGTTTAATACATAAGATAATATGTGGGAGAGTCTGTCACTGACTTCAATCCTCTCTACACTGGACAACCACAGCATTTGGCCCAGCTCTGGGTATGTCTGTGCTAACACTCAAATTAATTGCTAGGTAAGCTGTTTTAAAGCCCAGACCTAGCAGGTAGGAAGAGCTAGCAGAGTAGTTGGTTCCAATACTAAATCTTTTCCCCAGCATTATCTTTATCAGTAAAGGTGAGGTGAATTTTTTAAAATTATCCATTTAATCCCTACTAATCCCTGTGATTCACAAGTAGAAAAGACCTCATGACAAAAAGAATCAAGACCCTATTTGCTGATGACTCCAAACTTTAAAATCAGCCATCCTGATAAGCAGAATTTCCTAGTCCTTCTGAACAGATATAGGAGTCTAGTTGTAAAGACTGGAGTGTCCGTAAAGAAATTCTGCACTTCTCATATATACTTCTTATCTGTACAAGTTCACATAGACAATTCCCTACTCTTCTCGTCTTGCACTTCTAATACATCCTCCACACAACATGGAGGCTAGTGTTTCAACCAATACTGTGCTGGGTTAGCAATTAAATATCTATAAGAAGATAATGGCCAAAGTTGTAAGGAGACCATGAACTCACTCACCCAGGTTTTATAAATGGGTCTTTGGCCCAAGTTATCAAAGTTCTAACAGGAATAGACATCTCAGTGATATGGAAGTTGCACAGTTGTGTTTGAGGTGATTGAAAGTGTAAAAGAAATGAGACTCTACCCTTTGTTCCCAGTGGGAAGTGCAAGAGAAGAAGGAAGGGAGAAATATTAATGGGCACTCATCTATGCAAAGCACTATGTTCAGCACTTCATATAAATTAGAAAATGTTATCTATACTATGTATGCCATGGGATTTTATTCCACTAATTTATTTAATTCTTTTCTCATTCCAAGTGAGATTTTGAAGTATCTTTTTACTAGTATACATTAGCATACAGCTATAAGACAGGAAAAAAAACACTAATTAATATAAAAGTAAAAATGAAGTCAATGAGTTAAATAGAATCATCTTTTATCCAAAAGATTTATCCAAGACTGGTGCTAAATACTGCATAAACAAGATTTCAGACTATTGTACAGTTGGACTGGAAACCTGCCTATGAGTGGGTGAGCAGTCAACTCACAGTGTGGGATAAGTTTAGTTACATTACCTGGTTTCCATTAAAAGAGAAAAGAAGGTTAAAAAGAAACATCATGGCTTTTCCTGGCACTGAGAACAGAAAAAAAAAAAATTTTCCCCATGGATCCTATTAAGATGAGAAGGCATTTTTTCTTTATTCCCAGAATATAGTGAAAGAAACTGCAAGTCATATATTGTAATGAATTTGTGAAGGTAACAAAAGTTTGAAGTTAATCTTTGATTCTAAAAGATATGTAATTTTTCAACTCTGTCGTGTATTTGGTCAAATGCACTGATCAGGCAGGAAGTGACGCTAAATAAATAAATGTATGTTGGAATTAAGTGCACTCTTCAAGACACTGACTGAGCTAACATCGTCAATAAACGATTCCACACGGCCCACATTCCTGTTGAATACTGGTGTCTTTCATGTCACATACTTTTTAAAAATGGCAACATGGTTGTAATACAGCCAAAGCATGTTCTCTTTTCTGTAATCATTAGTTTTGAGACTACTGGCACTGTTTACAGAGTCCCTTTCCCTAACCCGTGGCTCTCTCACAACTCACTAAGCATCCCAGGGAAGAAACAAGAGTGTGATCCCACAAGCATAATATCCTATCCTTGCCTCCAGTTTTTTCTCTGACCTTAAAAATAAACTCCATTCCAGTTATTATCCTCTGGAAAGGAGAACGTTCCAGGCAAATTGATGCACTGTCAAAGCTGTGATTCTTCCAGTGGTCGTGTATGGGTGTGAGTTGGACTATAAAGAAAGCTGAGTGCTGAAGAATTGATGCTTTTGAACTGTGGTGTTGGAGGAGACTCTTGAGAGTCCCTTGGACTGCAAGGAGATCCAACCAGTCCATCCTAAAGGAGATCAGTCCTGAATATTCATTGGAAGGACTGATGTTGAAGTTGAAACTCCAATATTTTGGCCACCTGATGCGAAGAGTTGACTCATTGGAAAAGACCCTGATGCTGGGAAAGATTGAAGGCAAAAAATAAAGAAAAAAGACTGAAGGCAGGTGGAGAAGGGGACGACAGAGGATGAGATGGTTGGATGGAATCACTGACTCAATGGACATGAATTTGAGTAAACTCTGGGAGTTGGTGATGGACAGGGAGGCCTGGAATGTCCGTGGGGTCACAAAGAGTCGGACATGACTGAGCAACTGAACTGAACTGAAAAGAGTTCTATGCAGTCTCAATGAAATGATGCACAAAATGTTGACAAGAAGATGAAAAAGTCCAATTGCTGCAGAAGAAGAAAAACCTTGACTTTCTGGAAAGGCAGAATAGGAAACCCACAATTAAAAACTCTCATCTTTATAATAGAGAGTGACTTATCCTTTTATTAAACAAGCAATACATTTTACCTGCTTTCTCAGTAGTGGTTCTGGTTTCCTGATTTTCAGGCCTTGAATTGTCAGGTGATGGTTTTCTGATGCAAAACTACTATAATTCCAGTTTCTTTTAATATCTAACAATGAATTATAAAGTTTCTAAGCATTTAAATATATTAGGAATAAGAAAAGAAATATACATTTTCTTTATTTCTTTATGGTTTATAAAACGGGGTCTAGGTGAACTTTATTTTTAGTAATATCAAGTATAAATAATTTATGTTATCCACATTGTTCCATTATGATTTAGTTTTGTTGTTGTTGTTGTTAGTATACAAGTATGACCCCAGAAGATAGTCTATGTGACTTGCAATTAATGCACAGTACAGCTGAAGTTTAAATGATTTTCAAAGAGTAACTGATAAGCTTGCAAAAAGTACCTCAAAAAAATATTAAAAGCTTCACTCTTTTCTTCCAGTACTCTAGATGACTGCCAAATGAAGGTGTTTAAGTCTTGTCTACTCCCTTGGGGTAAGCCTCCTATCATGTGTTTGTATTGGCGGCCTCGGTTACCCACTCCTCAAGCTACAGGAGCAGTGTTTCAGCTCTCAGCACTGTGGTACAACGGCTGTCTGCCAAGTCACGCATCATTTCTGAAATCACTGTTCCTATAGCCTCATCCTCCTTGGATGAGTTTATTTATATACCTTAGAATGCCAAATGTTGTAATGTTAAAGTTATGTCAGGTCGTCTGTAATCACAGAAGAGATCACAACCTAAAAACTTTCCTGATGTCTTTACTGGTCTCTCCCAGGGTTAATTGTCATTCACTGAGACCAAATGTGATCTTATCAATATGTAGATCATCTATGTACACATGACAAAGGCTCTGGAAGTTTGAAAATACCCAGCAAACAGCAGCTGCATCTCTGCCCAAGGGAAACAGGTATTAAGAAATCAAAATATCACCTTTATTACTGATAAAGGTTAATTTAGAGGGCATGCCATAAAGTGAGATCTAAAGGAATTAGCTTAGATTCTACAGGAAGAACCCACAGAAGGAAAGTTTTAGTCTGCCGTGAAAACAAGCCTACCAAGTTCACTACTTCACAGTTGACAAATCCAGAAAGGAAAAATACACTAAAAACTCCCAACTAATATCCCGGTCATAGAATGCAGACCAAAGGTTGTCACTCACAAGGGTAACTTATTCTCCCTCCTTTGAGAGGATCATGTTATCGGAAATGTTAGAAAAAAAAAAATTCCCACTCCGTAAACGTATGTATATTCCTCCCTAACATACTGTAGCTTTCGCACCTACCTCCCTGAGGTTGATGATTAGGCCTGCTCACTTTCCAAATGCTCCATGCTGTCTGTGCTGAGTGCCATGTTTAGCCGCTCAGTCAGCTCTTTGCAACCCCAGGGACTGTAGCCCGCCGGGCTCCTCTGTCCCTGGGATTCTCCAGACAAGAATCCTGGAGTGGGCTGCCATGCCCTCCTCCAGGGGGTCTTCCCCACCCAGGGACTGAACCCAGGTCTCCCACACCACAGGTGTGGATTCTTTACCATCTGAGCCGCCAGGGAATCCCTGTGGCCAAATGCACAGGATGTTAATTATACCAACCTCTCAGTTATACTAACCTGCAGTTGCCAGCAACCCTGAATGACAACAATCCCTCGCCTCCCTGAGGCAGTTGCCTCTGAACACCACTGAACATCCATCCACATCATGAGAGTGAAAGAGAAAAGGGAACTAATGCACACACACCCTAGGTCACTTTCATGTTTAGCTATCAGGTAATTGATTTCAACTCCATGGGAAAGAAGAAATGAAATCCATCATCACGGAAATCTGAAGAATTATTTTCCTTTCGCAATTTATAATATAGACTTATTTTTAAAGTGAAATAACGTGTATGTAACAATCGGCTAGAGAAATAACGAGATAGAACATCACCACCAAAAAAAAAAAAAAAAAAAAAAACAAGAGAACCGAGCATCAGAAGACCTAGCTTGGTCTAGGTCTAGCACCAAAATATGGTGCTAGTGATTTTGGCTCTCAGCGCCAGTTTCTTAGTTAGCAAAATAAAAAATGTTGAATTCCAGAGAATTTCTGAGTATCGTTATAATTTTTCCAGCACATCCATGCTTACATTATCAAACATACGATGCACTTCTCAGGGATCAGGAGAATACTGCAGTGTGTTTGCAATCTCAGCTACCAGAATTATTTCCTTCACACATTAGAAACTCGATGTTTCTTCTTTCTTCTTGATATTAAACAAAAATAAATTTGGAAAAATCTTAAAAAACAAAAATAACTAGGCAAACCCTCATCAACCCTTCATTTCCTGATTTTGCGATACGCCATTGAAAACAGAAGAGTGGTGTGACTTGCACACAGAAAGGGAAATGAGACCTTCATCTGTCTCATTCTGGCTTTATCACAGCTCGGCTTGACCTCTGACGAACTCTGTTTTCTAATGATAGGAAGGGGGACTGAGATACACTTTGCCTAGATGAATGTAATTTGCATTGAAAGGAAAAGAAATATAATGAGAAGCACCCAGACAGCACAGAGAACTGTGCCCAGTGCTCTGTGGTGACCTGGATGGGCAGGAAATCCAGAAAAGAGGGGATACGTGTGTACATAAAGCAGATTCACTTCTCTGAAGAGCAGACACTAACATGACAATGGAGAGCAACTATACTTCACTAAAATAAAGTTTAAAACAAGAAAAGAAAGAAGATATGGATCAACATGTTTCTTCTGAACAACTGCAATGATACACTTCCCAAAACCCCACTGTCAAAGACATGCCTAATAAGACCAAATATTTATAATACTTACCCTGTCTCAGACGCTGTTCTGAATTTTAAAGAATGCGTTAGCTCACTATTCTTTTCAAAGTTCTTTAGTAGCTCTAGGTAGCCTTCAGATATAGTCTGCCTTCACACAAAGCATGAGTGATATATATATATATGTGTGTGTGTGTGTGTGTGTGTGTACATATATTAAAATAACTTTGGGAACATATATATATGTGTGTGCATGTATGTTCGGTCACTTCAGTCATGTCTGACTCTTTGCGACCCCATGGACTGTAGTCCACCAGGCTTCTCTGTCCATGGGATTCTCCAGGCAAGAACACTGGAGTGGGTTGCCATGTCTTCAATATATATATACATATATATATAGTGTGTATATACACACACACACACACACACATATACATATATATATGTCTTCTGGAAGAATGCATGGCAATATATGTATATGGGATTGAACCTGGGATAAATATATACGTATATATATATCCCATTATATGTTTCTCATTATATATCTTTTTATTTTAATGCAAATTAAATTCATTTAGGCAAAGTGTATTTCAGTTCACATTCCTATATATATATATATATATATATATATATATAGTTGGGATCTTCCCAACCCAGGGATTGAACCTGGGTCTCCTGCAATGCAGGGAGATTCTTTAGCATCTGAGCCGCCAGGGAAGCCCTTCACTTTTACTTTCAGTACTACAGACTCCACTCATTCCCGAGTTACTTAGGTTGGTGATAGGTTAGGTTAGGGCTTTTTCCTGTGTCCTTCAGTGAGGCTGTTTACTATCTTTAAAATAGTTAGACTGGTTCCATTCTGGATCCTCAGACTTCCTACATGATTTATTTTTAATTTGCATACAATATTCACTCTATTGTAAATAAAACAAATAGGCACAAATAGGCTTTGACAAATTCATATATTCAACATTGCATTATCATACAAAGTAGTTTCATCAGCCTATGAAATTCTATACTTCACCTATACAACCCTCTACTCTGAATTCTTGAAAACCACTGATCCATTTAGCATCTGCATACCTCAGTCTTTTCCGGACTGTCATATAAATGACCTCATATGGTATGAGTCTTTTCAGACTTTGCTTCGAACTAACGAATATACACTTAAGGTTTATCAATGTTTGTCCATGATTTCATAGCTCATTTTTTGATAATATTAAATAGTATTCTAGGTTATGGTTGTAAAAGGGTTATCTGTGTGCCTACTGAAGTATATCTTATTTCTAGTATATGAAGATTATGAATAAAGCTGTTATAAACATCTATGTGTAGGTTTACCTTTGGACATAAATTTCCAAATTGATACCTATGAGTACAGCTGTGGAATGATATATTTAAGACTATGTTTATCTTTGTAAGATACTTCTTAACTTCCTTCCAAAATGGCTGCTCCACTTTATGTTCTTCACTGACATGTATTGTCAGTTTTGTAGATATTAGTGAGGTTTTACTTAGGGTAAGGTGTCTGTTCAGATCTTTTTGCAAAATTTTTAATCGTGTTATATTCTTAGTGTTTTAGTTTAATAATTTTCATACATATTGGATAAAAGTGTTTTATCAGATATGTTTTGCAAGTATCTTTCTCCTACTATGTAGCTTGTCTTTTACACTCTTAATAGTTTCTTTTGTAGACCAGAACTTTAAAAATTTTAATAAAGTCAACTTTACCAATTTTTTCTTTTGTAAAAACTTTTGCTTTTGATACTGTGGCAAAAACTTATTACACAATTTAAGGTCACATAGATTTTCCTCCAGTGTTTTCTTCAAAAAATTTACAGCTTTTTATTTAACATTTAAGCATATGACCCATTTTAATATTTTTGCAGCTCCATTACTTCAAATGCTTTATAGGTTATCTGCATGTTAGTGGTTTTAAATTGAATTATGGTTGGTTTGTTAAGTACAGATTATTTATTATTAAAATATAAGTCAGGAAACATTGTAACTTGCTAAAAAGAAATTTGAGCTTCTATATATCTTTTAGGATTATGTCACAATTAAAACTTTCTAAGTATTCTCCCTTAAGAACAGATGGTAATTATCTTTTCTACACAAATATATTTCTTGTGTAATTCAAGGTATGTCTGATCATTTATTCATCAATGTACACTATTGCACAGGTTAATCCTGGCATCTAAGCCTTCATGAAGGCATCTTAACACTATGCATTAACATTTATACATTTATCACTGTAAAACTTTATCATTTTTCATTCATTCAAAGAATTTTGTTTAAATTATAACTCAAATCTAATTCCTGATCTTATGAATCCAAGCTCCCTGACATTCCCAAATTAGCACTCATTACCATCAGTTGAGTAGAATTGTGATCAATTGAAGTCATTTATTTTTAATGTACAATTAATTGTTTGTGGGGCTAAAATTAATTGGACTCATTGGTTTCTCATTTTGAAAAATTAAATAAAAAAATAAAGCAGTTCACAAATGATCACGCCTTGTAGCATAAAGAACACTAACATTTCTTAATTTGCTGAATATTAGTAAAATTACTTGAGAAAATTAGATTAGTTAAGCAGTCCCAGATGTTTTTCCTGGCCACCCCTCTGTTTTTAATAGGATATCAAGATTTTAAAATGTTTGAAAATACAAAACAAATGAGAATAAGAAATGAAAACTTTTTCATTCACAAGATCTTTAAGACATAATTGGGAATGCATAGAATCAGTTTTAATATTTAATTTAGAGTACCTGTGAACATTTATTTCCAGGATTTATTAATATTTCTGATGCACCTTTTGGAGCAGTCAAAGGTCAGAATGTTGTTGAATAACACCCTCTTTGACCAAAGCCTCTGGTAAGAGATATCACATGGAAACAATTCCCTACAATTTTACGAGAGAGAGAGAGAGAGAAAAAAAAAGTCTTTCTTCACCAAGGAATTATATGGAGCTGAGTGAAAATTCTGTTACTGTGTTGGCTGGGAAAGTAAACATATTAAGTGCTAACGGAAGCTGATACAGAGTTGAAGGCGAGTCTTTGGAAATATGTTACAGATTTCTAATAGTGTACTCACACTTTTTTAAGTCAGCAAATTACCAAACCTTGCTTAAAAGCAAAGTTAAAAAAAAAAAGAAGGGGGTTTTATTTGATTTTTAAATATGAACCATTTTCCATATATGCATGCTGTGTGCTCACTCATGTCTACTCTTTGCGAGTCCTTGAATTACAGTCCACCAGGCCCGCCTGTCCATGTAATTTCCCAGACAAGAATACTGGAGTGGGTAGCCATTTCCTACTCCAGGGGATCTTCCCGAACCAGGGATCAAACCTGTGTCTCTCTCACCTCCTGCACTGGCAGGCAAATTTGTCACCATGGTGCCAGGTTGGAAGCCCCTTCCACATATACTGTTCACCATTTTCAATTTACCAATTTATATAAAATATATTTATGAGGCAATGTTGCTTTCTGCATAAAAAGTTTTCTCCATGCTAGGGTTAGAGATGCTAGTATCCATACATTAATTCACTAACTTTCAAAAAAAAAACAGTCTTATTTGCCATGTTTTGTCCTCAGCCTTGAGGTTATAATAATGGACCAAAAAGGCCAAACTATAGCATTGACTTTCTCCCTCAGCTATATTGAGGTATAACTGGCATATAACATTATAAAAACTTAAGGTGTTCAACATAATAGCTTAATTGTGTATATATCATGAACTGATTACCACAGTAAAGTTAGTTAACATATCCATCTTCTCAGATCATTCCAATTTTTTTTTTCTTCTTTGGTGGTGAGAATTATCAAAGAGCTACTTTTCAAATATATAATACAGTGTTGTTAACTTAGCAACATTTATGGTGCTCATAATTTGGGTGGAAGGTTTGGTGAGACATAAAAAGAAAGCATTGGTCAATTATTATTGGGTTAAGTACCTTCCCATTAATTGTGACTTTCTCTTAAAGAATTATCCTGAATGCTCTGAAAACAGATTCACAAATACCACCATAGATAGTCACTGAAATATCAGTAAAGCTTATAAGATGAGAAAGGCATTTGTAGAAAATTACTGGAGAAATGCAATGATTGCGTTTGGCCATATGGATCGACAAGGCATATTATCAGGTGCTGATCTTCCAGGAAAGCAAAAAAGTAAGGAAGTCATCAGGGGTAGAAAACTGCTAGTATAATTCAATTATTCTTCAACTATTTGGCTCAGAGGTGTCCCTGACATAAATATTCAAAGCCAAATGTTTTTATCATAAAATGATAACTGTGAATTACATGTAGCATTTAACTATTGAAATAAGAAGTTAATTTCCTTTTGCCTCTTACTGTTGGGAAAAACTATAACATGGGCTATTAGTGAGTGAGGGATCCAAAAGTGGTGAGGCATAAACTCTTAAAATATTAATGACACAATTTTGATTGTTTGACTTAGTTGAATAAACATCCCTGGACCCTGATGGGGATTTTGTTAGATTCTCATAGTGATTATTTAGAAAATGCAGACCAAAAAGAAAAAAAAAAAAAAAAAAAGGGAAGTTATAGGGAGGATCGTAATCCATGTGTGAGGACATGGCAGTGGCAGAGAAAGAACAGCCGTCCAGAGGAACAGTGTCTACACTCCGGGGGGCACAGAGACAGTGAAGCTCAAGGAGAGGAGGAAGCAGAATAATGCAAACTTTTAAAAATAAAGTTGAGATGTAATTATCCTTTTAACCATGTTCCTGGCTGATGGTGAAAGGAGACCCTCAGTCTTTATACCTGAGTGTGGGAAGCTAAGAGCATCGTGAGACGGGGGGGCACTCTGAGGCTGCCATGCGGACCCACACTGAGCTTCCCGAAGGGCCCTTGAGTGGTCCTCCCCTGAGCAGACTCCTGCGTGGCTTCTGGGAACTGGGGGTCCCCACTATCCCGTGGAGTGTGTTTGTTCTTGATCCCTCATGCGCTCTAAGGACTGGACTTTGGGAGCCACAGGTTCCTTGAGCCTGGAAGGGCCAGAGCTGTAACTGCCGTGCTATGGAATATAGAGGTTCAGATCTGATCTTCTAAGGACTCCCTAGCTTCAGTTCTGATTCTCTCGTAACACGGCCATAAATACATGCCACACAATTTTAAATACAATGGGCCCATCAAGCAAATTAGCATTTTTTAGAGCAAATCCACAAAAATAATGGGAAAAATACCTCTTGAGTTATCTAAAGTAAGTGAAAATGCTTTCACTCATTGAATATATTGTGCCAACACATAAAAATTGGACCAAGAACCTTTTCAACTTCACTTGGTCACTGACCTAGTTGGTATTAAATTGGGAAGCCAAGCAAACCACGTGAGTGTTGGCATAATACCATTTTGATGACTGCTGGTCTGTAAGATGGATGCTGAGGTATCACATGTGTAGAGACTTCTCTGGTCATGTTGAACAAGTTCCTGGTTTTATTTTTCATTTCCCTTAAAGAAACTACTAATTACATGTATTTACTCCCACTGAAAGTGGAAACTCAACATTTCGAACTAGTGAAATGGTTTTGAATATCTGGATGTGTCTTTTTAGTTATGTCATTCCTTTCAAATAATTCTCTACTATTGTTACTACACTTTATTTTGGATAGCCCTGATACTATGAATAAAACCTATCTTTGTGAAGCACATGATTCAATCAGCCTTCTTAAGTTATCATTTTTAGGTTTACTTTTAAAATAGTTGGACTACATTTTTTACCTAGTTATTGACTTACAAACTGATTTAACGTCTGTGAGTGCCCAGAAAAATTTTGCTTTCAAGCTGACTATAACCAAAGCGCACATGTCTTTTGCATTTTATGAAATTTGAACATTTTCCATTTTCCCTTTTAATTAAAATCTTATTTCACTGCTCTTATTTTCCCTATTTTTCTCTGAGTAGTTGAAACAAGTGTAAATGGGAAATTTCAAAAGAATGGGAACTCTTGGCTGTATTTCTGGCTGATCAAGAAGCAGAAAATGCAGGAAATCTAATGAGAAAGCTTATTATTATGATTTGCACAGCTCAGCTTTTGCATAATCAAGCATGTCAATGCACTCACACATTTGCGAATGCTGCTTAGAACTACACATCTGAATCTTTTTAATGTTCTACCATTACCATTGCTTTTGCTGCCCCACTCAGGAAGCCGTCATCCATGACCCCAATTTTCAAAATGGGCTAGCTAGAAACAAAGACTAGATGTGTTTCCTAATCCTATCAAACCTTCTTTTTTTTTTTTTTAAGCAGAATGAAAACAGGTGGTGTTCTCAATTTTTAAAGGAGACGAATTATGAACTGTAATCTGAATATGGCTGTGATTATCCAGGTACAATTGCTCACATGCAAGTTGGTAGAATTGTTGAAGAAGCTATGCAATATTCAGGCGATCTTCGTTAGCAGCTGTGGTGCTTTTGATCCCTTAATATCATGCAGTACTTCAGTTCCTAACATTATAGGAACATATGTTACTATTTGTCAATATGACAGTGTAATACATATGCATGAGGTTGGGTGTCATGCTAAGGAAACTGAACCTCCATCCCTCCAATAGAACTGATGTGAGTAGTAAATACCCCTCGCTTCCTTTCTCACCCTTTCCTCATCCCTACGCTTAGGAGTCACATTAAAACATGCTGAAACGGTGACGCATTGTAAGACAGTTCGCTGTTAAGAGTCTGGTGATATTTTAAAACTCCGTCAGAATGCATAAAATAGCTTTATGGCAATCCATTTAACACCTATTATTAGTAGCAGTCTAGTTATTTTACTTTTTTGATGGTTAAATAAAAAATCAGCAATTCTGAATAAGAGAGATTAATTTCAAAATCATATTTTTCATGTTATTATGTAAAACAGGGTGAAATACAATTTGAGCACCATCGATTAGTGCTTCCTAAAATATTTCATGAATAAGAAACAAAACTATACATGAGAGTAAAACTCAATATATGTGCAGGTGATTGAAGAATCCCTTAAAAAGGCGTGGGTGTCACGGATTCCTGGTGACCTGTGAAAGATGCAGGTGGTGAGGTGACATGGGAGCAGGGATCATAATTAATATTCAGAAGAGGACACTGAGGCCTTTTTTATCTAATGTATAGATGGCATAAAAGTTTTGAGAGCTACTCAATATTTGAAAGAATACAAAATGATGTCAACAAACTGAAAAGTAACAAGTAAGGAGATGGAATTTTAAAACATTAAATGGAAAGGATTGTCTTTACTCTGAAAAATAAATTGCAAAAATAACATAGCATGTGCAACATGAGACATAACAAAAACATGTGCTACGGATTTTAACTAGAGGACAGATTAATATAAAACAACTGCAGGATGAATAAAAAGCCCTCAGCACATTTTGAATACATCAACCTTTGAACAGACCTTCATGTGTTCCAAGACAGATTTTAAAGTGTCTTCCCACAAGCATATATTTCCAGGTCTAATTTTGAAATTGGGTTAGTATACTAGAAATTTAAATCCTTTCAGTATCCTAAGAGAAAGAAAAATCAAAGTTTGCTGACCATCTACCCCTTTAGATATGATCAACAACTGTGGTCAGTATCTTAGGTATAATCTATGCCAGATAGATAAGGAAAATGTATTGTGGACGGTAAATTCACACATACAATTATTATCAGTATTTATTTAGACTCAATAGGGCTTCTCAGGTGGTGCTAGTGGTAAAGAACCTGCTTGCAGGAGACGTCAGATAAGCAGGTTCTACCCTGTGTCTAGAGGAGGGCATGGCAGTCTGCTCCAGGATCCTTGCCTGGAGAACTCTATGGATGGAGGAGCCAGGTGGGCCATAGTCCATGGGGTCGCAAAGAAGTGGACCCAACTGAAGTGACTTAGCACGCACAAACACACGGGCCAACAGCCACACAAAGCACAAAAATATTAGATTGTCTCTGAAGCAAATATCTAAAAATATTAGAAAGGCTATTCTCATAAATATATTTCTCACTTTATTATTTATTTTAGGAAAAGTAAAAATGATATTAGAGGACAAAAGCTGAATAATAGGTCAATGATGCTTTATGTCTGTGTGTGTGTATATATATATATATATATATATATATACATACATATATATATATATAGTAGGATATTGTGAAAAAGTATTTCTAAGGACTTTATAATAATATGAATTTACTCATGCCAATATATTGATTATACAATAAACAAAGATATATATATACATATATATGTATATATATATAAACAAACCATGTGCAGGGTTATAAAAAGCATACCAAAATGGAATATACCTAACTGAAAATATTTAACAATTAGAAATATATCTGCTGAAAAACATGGGCAAATCACATGAAAGAACAATTCGCAAACATAGAAAGTTACCTGGTAAATAAAATATAAAAATATCCTAATTTGTTCAAAGGACTCAAGTAAACCTAACTGAAAACACTAGTGCCATTATATTTTCCTTAATAGGTTAAAAATATATTTAATAATACATGATGAAATCAAAATTGCAACAACCAAGAAAAGATATGAATTCACAACTCTAACAATGTAGTATTAGAATGCTTATGAAAAACTGTAAATTCACACATTTTGACCCCATTCCTCCTTAATTTCAAACCCGACTATGGGAAGTTTTCTTATGCAAAACTAGAAGCATACTAGAAACTCTATGTAAATGATCCTTGAAATGTTCCATGAAATTTCTGAGGGAAGTCAATGTACCTAACACTAAAGGAATGGTTGATAAGATTATGGTTATTCTCTCAATGGAATATCAAGCTGTTTTAAAATAATTTATGAAGTTTGAAAAACAGCATATAGATATGATATATTATCAAGTGATAGGTTAAAATTTATAAACACATTAATATTTAAAGCTACATGAAAAGTATAGGCATATGTAAAATGACTAAAGGAAACTTTCAAACTGACAATAATTTTTTTAGTATGGTTGAATGATGGAATGATTTCCACACTGAATTATTTTAAAATATATTTAAAAAAAAAAGCCAATAATAAAGTCTGGGCCATAAATGTATACACACATACACACACACACACACTTGACACTAAAGCAAATCACAGATGACTTGGCATAGAAATAAGTAAAGAAAATTGGGAAAATAAATGAAGCTCTTTCAAAAATATTGAAATTTAATGAAAAGCAAAGGATAAGAACTCACAATAGCCAAACTAGAATGACAAAACAGGCTAAAAAAGACAGTTGGCTCTATCTCCTACAAAGTGAAAAATGTTTACTTCTTCAAGAGGGCTGGGGATGTACTTACTAGGCAACTTCTCATACCTAATTATTCTTGAATACAAATAACAAACATTCATTACTATGAAGTAACGAAAAGCATTCCACCTCCAAGAACCTGTACTAAATAGTGTGTGTGTTTGCAAGTTAGAAGTAGCAAACCTGAGTCAAAGCCGTCAGTCTTGGATTGGCTTAAAGGAGGCTGTGCAGGGTGAAATTCTCTACAGAAGCCGTCTGCTCTGATCCTGTCTTTAGAACATGCAGAGTTCCTCCAGCAGGTGGGGAGATAGGCTGGGTGACACAGTGGGACTGAAAGTAGCCAGAACTTGCCCTCGACCCAGGCAAATGAAGAAGTAGAGTGTCTCCCGTCTTCTTGAGGCTGACTGTGCATCTCTTACTGCCTATGGTCTCCTGGCTGCCCCCTAACACACATCAACTTCTCCTCCATGGAAAGCTCTACTCCCAGTCTCTATCCCTTCATTCCTATCCTCAAGCTCAAGAATCTCACTTTCTTAGTCAAAACTAACGAAATGACAAGGAAGCCCAGCTCCTCTTGTACGTAAATCAGAGAATATAGCAGAGGTGGGTGAGTGAAGGCTGAAGATGCAGGATGCATTTTTTACCTGACCACTGACTCCAATACTGTGCTTTCTCAGAAAATCTTCAGTGAAGTATTTCACTATTCTGACTTAAATTTTAGGCCAAACGTGGAGTCTTGAGCATTTCTACAATGCCTATTCACTTATTCAATAACATTTTACTGAACACCTACCAATCTGGCAGAGGAAACAGAGAAGAAGGTGATTTCCTCAAGGTGTTTAAGGTTTAACAATGAAATTTAAAAAGCATGTGAATAATGTGAATATACTTACAATATTATGGTATGGATTAATAATGGTACAGATACAAAGTTATACCACCAATAAGATGGAATCTTGGCTATGCCTAAGGGGTTAGGGTAGACAGGCTCTAGAGAATAAGGGAATGTCTTTAGTAGCAGGCTAGGAGCACCGGCAGAAACTCCCCTGGAGAGTTACTAGATAATTCCAGACAGTAGAAAAAGCATGGGTGAAGTAGAGATACGTGAAGGATGAACAATTTCATAGAAAGTCCCAGAGCTTCTTTGTGACTATGGCGAAGAGTGCTAGTAATGAAACCTTTAATACAGCTAATAGGGAACCTGCCTTGGGGTATATGTGGAATTAGAGTGATATTTCTTGAGGTCATGAAAATTATCTAAATGAAAGATGTTAAGATACTACTAACAGGTGTGTGGGAATTAGAAGAGGATTGAATAAAATATTATAGAGTACAAGAGATATTTCAGAACTAGGATTCATAGAACATTCACTGATAAAATTGGAGCTCCCTGAAGCAAAACTGTTTCTTTACCTGAGATGGCTCAAGAATGCCATCATCAAAAAATCTACAAACAATAAACACTGGAGAGGGGGTGGAGAAAAGGGAACCCTCTTGCATAGTTCGTAGGAATGTAAATTGGTGCAGACACTATGGAGAATAGTATGGAGTTTCCTTAAAAAACTAAAAAGAGAATTACCATATGACCTAGTAATCTCACTACTGGGTATATACCCAGAAAAAACCCATAATTCCAAAAGATACATGCACCCTAATGTTCATTTTCTGAAGCACTATTTACAATAACCAGGACATGGCAGTAACCTAAGTGTCCAATAATGGAGGAACAGACTAAAAAAAAAGATGTGGTGCATGCATACAATTGAATATTACTTACCCATGAAAAGGAACAAATCTGTGTCATTTGCAGAGACATGGATGAACCAAGAGACTGCTGTACAGAGTAAAACAGATAAGAAAGAGAAAAACAAATAGCAAATATTAACACATATATGTGGAATCAAAAAAAGTGGTAGAGATGATCTTATTTGCAAGCCAGAAATACAGACACAGTTGTAGAGAACAAATAAATGGATATCAAGGGGGAAAGATAGGGAGGTGGGATGAATTGGGAGATTGATATTGACCTATATACATGACTATGTATATACACTATTACTGCAAACCACAGGGAACTCTATTCCATGCTCTATGATGATCTAAATTGGAAGGAAATTTTAAAAAAGAGTGGATGTATGTATATCTATGACTGATTCATTTCTCTGTACAACAGAGGCTGACACAACAGTGTATAGCAACTATACTTCAATTAAAAAAAAAGAAAAGAAAAAGAAAGTCTTCATTGAAATCTAGGCATTTAGCTATAGCTAACATATTTTATGCCTTCCCACAGAAGTAGACCATGATGTGAATACAGGTAATTTACTAGTCAGATTTCAAACAACGCCAGTAGGAGAGAAGGAATGTTGAGATGCAGAAGAAAGAAAAGTCAGTACAGGTACGTATGTACACAGGTTACCACTGTGAGTTACTGAAGTTCAGTCCCACTGGGACACATTTTCAAGTTATTCCACCCAAAATGCGATTCCCATTCGTCAACTCCATCCATCACCTGGTTGTATACTACTCACGGGGGCATTAAATTGTTTGCACTCTGCCTTGACCCTTGCCCACAGGCTGAGAATATTTTTATAGCCAAAGACGGATTCACAGGTGTTTGCAGTAAGAAGCTGTCAGAGCTGTGAGTGCCAAGGAGATTTGGGTGGGAACTCAAAGCATCTGTTACATACATTACACCACTATTTCTCAACTGAGAGAATGCTGTAGAGTTCTGGCCTAATTTCTACAATACATTTTAATGCCTTAAAATTTCCATATTATCTTACTTAAACATGGCTTCAGCATAGTCTGAATCTGGTTAATAACTTTGAACTAGTTCACTTCCTTATTGTTTCAGTAACTCAGTGATAGATCATACCAAGAAGCACACATTTTTTAAAAAATAAATAAGGAAAACATCATGACATATTGTGTGAACAGAGGTTTCAGATAAATTTTAGAAGAGAAAAGTTAGAGATTTTAGTCAGATGAACAAAGCTAATAGGCAAGTACTGCTAGGGGGTGAATTGTGTATTCCATCTCCAATTTATTTGTTGAGCCCTAACTCCAAGTACTTCAGAATGCAATCTTATTTGGAAATAGTCAATGAAGATGGAATTAATGAAGATGAAGTCATTAGGGTGGATTCTAACTCAATGTAGTATTTTTTTAATTAAAAAGGGGAAATTTGGATTAAAAAAACAAACATACACTATGTGAAGATGAAGGAAGTGATCTAAAAACCAAGGAATGTCAGAGATTGACACCAAACCAAACCAGGAGGGAGGCATGGAACAGATGTTTTTCAAACTCTCAGAAGGAATCAACCTTATCAACACCTTTATCCCAGACTTCTCGACTCTGGAACTATGGGGTAATAAATTTCTATTGTTTAAACCACCCAGTTTGTGACTTTATTTTGAAGGCACTAGCAAAGTAACACACATATCAAAGTAAAATAAAACCTACCCTCAGTAGGCAATACAAAATATAGATCATTTTGAAATTAGAATACTTAATTAACCATTGTTCATCCAATTATGATAATGTTTATTTTTATTGGTTTTATAGTTTTATTAGTACTTATTTTTGTATTTTTATTATCATATAAAATAGCTTTAAGATTAAGGAGTTTATAAGTTATAATTTAAATAAAAATAATATTTTAAAAAATAACTTGATAATTACCAAGAATATTTATAATGTACTCCAATGAAAAGAAATAGCATAGACAGCATATTAAAAAGCAGAGACATTACTTTGCTAAAAAAGGTCCATCCAGTCAAGGCTATGGTTTTTCCAGTAGTCATGTATGGATGTGAGAGTTGGACTATAAAGAAAGCTGAGCGCCAAAGAATTGATGCTTTTGAACTGTGGTGTTGTAGAAGACTCTTGAACAGCAAGAAGATCCAACCAGTCCATCCTAGAGGAAATCAGCCCTGAATATTCACTGGAAAGACAGATGTTGAAGCTGAAACTCCAATACTTTGGCCACCTGACGTGAAGAGCTGACTCATTTGAAAAGACCCTGATGCTGGAAAAGATTGAAGGCGAGAGGAGAAGAGGATGACAGAGGATGAGATGGTTGGATTGTATCACTGTCTGAATGGACATGAGTTTGAGTAAGTTCCAGGAGTTGGCGATGGACAGGGAGTTCTGGCATGCTGCAGTCCATGGGGTCGCAAAGAGTCAGACACGACTGAGCAACTGAACTGAACTGAATGAAAAGAAACCTGGAAAAATCCTGCTGTAAACTAGTGCAATATTTTTCTTGTGAGTATGGTATGACTGATGCAATGGTTTAATTGTGTCAATTTACCTGGGCTAAGGGATACCCAGGAAACTGGTAAAACATTGTTTCTGGATGTGCCTGTGGGAATGACTCCAGAAGTGATCAGTATTTTAATCACCAGATTTAGAAAAGAAAATTGCTCTCAGTCAATGCGAGGGGACATCATCCACTTCCTTGCAGTCCTGAATGGATGAAAAGGTGAAGGAGAAGAAATCAACTCTGTTTGAGCTGAGACATGACATCCACCTTCTCCTGCCCCGGGGCATCAACGCTTCTTGTTCTTGGGCTTATACCACTGTCCCTTGATTTTCTTCCTGTTTCTCATCTTTACTTGTTGGGGGGATTATCTTTTATTTTTGGTCTCCAAGACCTTTATCCATTAATCTAAAAATATGGGGCATCTGTAAACTTCTAGACTAATGTTCTGGACATTTGAAATGAATTGAGATCACTCCCTACTCTAAGACCTGCTTCCCAGGAGGTGCCAGAGCTAAACAATCTGCCTGACAGCACAGGAGACACGAGAGATGTGAGTTTGATCCCTGGGTTGGGAAGATCCCTCGGAAGAGGAGATGGCACTCAACTCCAGTATTCTTACCTAGAGGATAGCGTGGACAGTGAAGCCTGGTGGGATACAGTCTGTACAGTTGCAAAGAGTCAAATATGACTGAGCATGCACTTGTGCACACACACATATTCTAACCCTAACTTCCATTTCAAGTCCAGTTTCACAAAAGCACCTACACACTTTTGTAATAACTTGGCTGGGTCATCATTCCCCATATATTCGGTCAAACATTTATTCTTGAGGTTTATATGGTGGGTTTTTGGATGAGATTAATATTTAAGTTGGTGGACTTTGAGTAAATCAGATTATTCTCCACAGTGTGGAGATTGGATTGGCTCATCCAATCATTTGAAGGCCTTAAGAGACCAAAGATAAAGTATAAAGATGACAAAGTAGAAGGGCATGCAGTCATCTTCTCCTGTGAGAACTCCAGAACTGCAACTAACTACTGAATAAGCATCAACAGGAAAATGTTGGATCCCACCGAAAAAATATACCCCACATCCAAGGGCAAGTAGGAAGCCCCAATAATATGATAGGAGGGGCAAAATCGATTAGATCTGATAGAGAGATTAGATCTGATTGACAGAGTACATGAAGAACTATTGATGGAGGTTCATAACATTGTACAGGAGGCAGGGATCCAAACCATCCCCTAGAATAAGAAATGCAAAAAGGCAAACTGGTTGTCTGAGGAGACTTTACAAATATCTGGCAAAAGAAGAGAAGCGGAAGGCAAAAGAGAAAAGGAAGGATACATCTATCTGAACACAGAGTTCCAAAGAATAGCAAGGAGAAATAAGAAAGCAGTCAATACAAAGAAACAGAGGAAAACATTTGAATAGGAAAAACTAGAGATCCCATCAAAAAATTACAGACACAAATTAAGTGAACATTGTGCAAAATTAAGTGAACATTGTGCAAAGATGGACAAAATAAAGGACAATAATGGTAGGGACCTAACAGAAGCAGAAGACATTAACAAGAGGTGGCAAGAATACACAGAATAATTATACAAAAAGATCTTCATGACCCAAATAACCATGATGGCTGTGATCACTCACCTAGAGTCAGGCATCCTGGAGTGTGAAGTCAATGGGCCTTAGGAATCATCACTATGACTAAAGCTACTGGGGGTGATGGAATTCCAGCTGAGCTATTTCAAATCCTAAAAGATGATACTGTGGAAGTGCTATACTCAATATTCCAGCAAATTTGGAAAACTCAGCAGTGGCCAAAGGATTGGAAAGGGCAGCTTTCATTCCAATCCCAAAGAAAGGCAATGCCAAAGAATGCTCAAAATACCACAAAATTGCTCTCATCTCATGTGGTAGCAAAGTAATGCTCAAAATTCTCCAAGCAAGGCTTCAACAGTACATGAACCAAGAACTTTCAGATGTTCAAGTTGGATTTAGAAAACTCACGGGAACCACAGATCAAATTGCCAAGACCGTTTGATCATAGAGAAAGAAAGAGAATTCCAGAACACTTACTTTTGCTTCATTGACTACGCTAAAGCCTTTGGCTGTGTGGATCACAACAAACTGTGGAAAATTCTTCAAGAGATGGTAATACCAGACCACCTGACCTGCCTCCTGAGAAATCTAACCTATGTGCAGGTCAAGACCAACAGTTAAAACTGGACATGGAACAATGGACTTGTCCCAAATTGGGAAAGGAGTATATGGAGACTGTGTATTGTCACCCTGCTTGTTTAACTTACATGCAGAGTACATCATGTAAAATGCTGGGCTGGATGAAGCACAAGCTGAAATCAAGATTGCTGGGAGAAATATCAACAACCTCAGATATTCGGGTGACACCACCCTTATGGCAGAAAGCGAAGAGGGACCAAAGAGCATCTTGAAGAAAGTGAAAGAGGAGAGTGAAAAAGTTGGCTTAATGTTCAACATTCAAAAAGCTAAAATCATGGCATCCAGTCCCATCACTTCATGGCAAATAGCCGGAAAAACAGTGGACATAGCAACAGACTTTTTTTCTTGAGTTCCAAAATCACTGCAGATGGCGACTGCAACCTTCAAATTAAAAGACACTTGCTTCTTGGAAGGAAAACTATGATCAATCCAGACAGCATATTTAAAAACAGAGACATTACTTTGTCAACAAAGATCCATCTCGTCAAAGCTATGGTTTTTCCAGGAGTCATGTATGGATGTGAGAGTTGGACCATAAAGAAAGCTGAGCACTAAAGGATTGGGGCTTTTGAACTGTGGTGCTGGAGAAGACTCTTGAGAGTCCCTCGGAATGCTCCAACCAGTCCATCCTAAAGGGAATCAGTCCTGAATATTCATTGGAAGGACTGATGCTGAAGCTGAAACACCAATACTTTGGCCCCCTGATGTGAAGAACCAACTCCTTAGAAAAGACCCTGATGCTGGGAAAGATTGAAGGCAGGAGGAGAAGGGGATGACAGAGGATGAGATGGTTGGATGGCATCACCGACTCGATGGACATGAGTTTGAGCAAGTCCCGGGAGTTGGTGATGGACAGGGAAGCCTTGTGTTCTACAGTCCACGGGGTTGCAAAGAGCGGGACATGATTGAGCATCAGAGTTGAACTGAACTGAAGAGAACAAAGACTAGCTGATCTAGAAAAAGAAGAAATTTTCCCTCAGACTTGAACTGCAAACATGCTTTCTCCATCCATCTCAGGACTTCCGACCTACCTTGCTGATTCGGGGCTTCCTAGGTTTCCTAATTGCATGAGATAATTACTTAGAGTCAATAAATCAATCTCTCTCGCCATTTCACCACCCCTGCCTTCTCCATATAAATCCTCTCGGTTCTGTTTCTCTGGAGAGTCCTGGCTAATTAATTCTAAGTATTTGGCTTTAAATAAATTACCTGGATGAATATGGGATAGAAATGGTTACATTGGTCTACTTTGAGTCAAGTAGCCATCATTGAGCCAATCAATGGTAAGGGAAGACTGGAATATGTGAAGAATGGCAAGTTCCAGTATGATTATTTTATCACACAGTTAAAGCAAGCAAGAAAAAAAATCATATTACAGAAAAGTATGGAGAGCCATATGAAGAACATCTCACACATATATTTGCTGAATCGGCTACCAAAAATAGCATAGTTCAAGGTAAAATACATGCAAGACAAATTTCCAAGTGTGTTTTCTCATCAAGGAAAAATACAAAAGGCTTCACTTCACTCCATCTAGCAAAAAAGTATCATGTGATTAAGCTTAATTAAACTGGCGAATTTCAAAGTATGCTGTTGACTGGCCTCATTTATCTGCTATTTTTCTAAAAATGACAGCTGAAGAAGTATCTTAAAAGTGCTTTGGATCGAACTTGTTTTCACTATTGAGTGCAATCTATACTTCACATTTGACATACATTGACATTTTACAGATTATTATGTAAAATATACAGTTCATCTGATTTCTTCATTGAATTTAATCTAAAGAAAATATGTATGGAAATGACCTTAAAATCAAATAAATATTGAAATATGCTGAAGTCTTTCATGCCATAATATTTTATGGCTGCATAATTAAGGTTTATTATGTGTACTAAGTACTTACAGCCTGAAAACATAAAGTCCAAAGCATGTCCAAATATGAGAGAGACTTATGTTTTCCCCATTTTTCCACTGTAAGCATTTTGGCATAGATGTTGTCACATAGGGATTGGGCCTATGAGTTTGTGGTCAATTCTGATCAAAAGAGATTAAATTGGAAGGCTGAGAACTGCTAATTTCTAATTTACAGTATTTCTTACTAATAACATTCAACAGGAGAGTGGAAGTCTTTAATTTCTGACTCTTTCTCTTAGTAAGGGGCTCCCCCTTCTTACATTTAGTCCCTAATATAAGATATCACTACAGGGACAGAAATTTACCAGGAGATCCATTTTATAAAGAATACGATCACTGTCCCATAAATGACATCCCGTCCGTAAAGAACTGGGAAGGAGTTAGCTGTCCTCAAAATCTAGATGTCATGCCTTCTGGTGCTCATTCTGCCATCCATTAATTGTCACTGAGGAAACATGTGAATTCTCTGGGCATTATTTTCTTCAACTGGATACTGTGGGAAATAGAAGAAAGCTTCTATCCTTTGATTATACGAAATACATTTCAACTCCACTACATGTCGCTGTCTTAAGGAAAATATTAGCAAATATGCCAGTAGATGTTTCCATTGTTCACAGAACAACCATTACCACTTTTTCAAGCACATGTCATGTCTTTTTGCTCTGTCAGCAAAACTTTATTTGGGAAATGAGACTGAGCCTTAACGCATCCATTTCAAAAATCTGCAGATACTTTGGAATTTCTGTGCATAATGTGATATTTTTTAGAAAAAATTTAGCTGTGTGTGTAATATCAAACTTGCAGCCTGAATATTTTAATGTTATATTTTTGGTCACTGAATCAAAATCTTTCTTGACTGAATATCTAATCATTATAACATGTCCCTGGAACTTATTTCAAATCTATGACTTTAAGTTACTTTCAAAATAGTCTGAGTATTTTTAAGACTAGCCGGTGAATACTCCCCGTTCCATAAGATGCAACCCTAAACCAACATTCAGGTTTGCGTTTTGTTCTCTCATATGCGCTATTTTTCACTTATCACTTTGTCTTGTTTCCATTCTTTTTGATTTGGTAGCCAGTTTACTTAAGCAGTTATTATCAGTTCAGAGGCTGAGAACCACAGGATATATTGTCTTAATATTGTTGTTGCACCCCAGCCATTACTCCCAGCGCCCACAAAAAACGATCCTTCAAGTAACACTGCAGAGTTAAGAGCGGTACACTGCTTCCAGAGACATTCAATCTCCATATTGATTGAGACCCCAGGGACACAGTATAATTGTTATGACAACAGAACATGAGTGGGCTTATTTGTTTGTTGATTTGTTTTAAATGTATTTGTTCATGGGTTCTTTAATTCATTTGCCTTTGTGTTATTGGCTTCTATTTTTTATTGTGCTTGGAAGTAATGAAGAGGACAGGCAGGTCTCATTTTTAATAAAATAATTTTTTAAGCAGCCACTGTGGAATGTAGGTACTCTCATAAAAATTATATTTTTGTTAGGCGTTTAATATATTAAGAGGATCAAATGTTATTTTGCTTTTTTACAGACAGCATTGCAACATAACTATCACATGCTTACTTATACCTACTCTGCCTGTTCCCTCTGATTTTTCTACTATTCTTTTAATTTTTCTTTTTAAATTTCCTTTGCCTGGCTACTCTTCTATTTTGTTGTTGTTACTTATTATGATGATTTGTTTCATTTAGCCATCTAACTGTTATCTGTCAGTTATATCATAACTGACATGACATTCAGAACTTAGTAAGATTTCTTGTCTCAGACAATTTGGGATAACAGAGATGGCTTCCATGAGATTTAGAATGCAGGAGAGAGTTTTTAAACATGCTTAGTTTCGAAGAAAAAATTAACATATGGTCAGGTATGGGGCATTTGGTATCCTGGAAACATACAATGAAATGGAGTTTGGGTGTAAGAAATTTACTTTCATCAACATCTGTGGAAAAAATAAGATGGGATCACAAGTAAGGGGGATAGCTCAGCTATGAGAGAGGTCCAGCAAAACCTCACCCCAAATGATGGGAAGTGCTGAAGGGAATACTGCCCTTCAGAGTGTTCTGTCTGTTTGAAGTGCCCAGATATTTATATGCCACCTCACTCATCGGCCAGACCCATACCACTCCAGGGAGAACATAACCTCGTACAAGGTAGTTCTTGAAGCTGAGACAAACCCTGAAGGAGTGGCTGTCTAGAGGCTTCCTGATCACACTATTCCCTCAGGTCGAAATAAACACTTCCTTAAACAGGGACCAGGATGGAGCCCCGCTGTGTCCACAGCGTCAGAGAAGACTACTCTGCAGCATCATAGACAGATGTTACCATGATATATTCTCTGGCTTAGATCCACGATATTGTTCAGAGTCTCATGAAGAAAGAAGCTGTGAAACAAAGTGCAAATTAGCTTTGAGGACCTAATATAAATTGTAAATGTCTCCAAGGTTAGAATATCCCAGTATACTCAAGTATTTCTAGAAAAAAAACAAAAAACTGAACTTTAATTTTAATAGAAATAACGCATTAACAAGAATACATTAACTGCATTGGCAGGAAAATATTTATCCACTCAATAAGAATTTATGCATGCATATTTTATGTTAGAGGTGATGTTGATGATGGAGGGGGTGGAAAACCATAGTAAGTTTCAATCTCAGATATAATTATCAAAATTCCAGGAGCTTTCACATAAAGGCTTCTCTCTTATCAATATTAGGATGGAGGAGTATGCCAAACTTGTTTAACTCACTCAGAAACCCATATTTCTTCCTGTATATTAAAGTCCATTACGTTAAACCAATAGCTAGGGAAGGAAAGGATGGTAAGTGGGATGTTTCTAAAGACCAGGTCTAGAAGCACTGCTGATCATTTTACTCACATTCATGGACCATAACTTAGCTACAGCTTGCACTGAAGTGCAAATGAAACCTGACAAGATTCCAAGAATAATAGGAAAGTTGGACATTGGTGAACATTCATAACCTCTGCAACAAGTCCTGAGATGAGTGAGGATATAGGGAAGAGCTCAAATGAGAAATACTCTTGGTAAGGTAATTTAAATTGACTTAGAATTCAATGTAAGCTGAAGGGTGATTGTCACTCATGCCACTTAAGAAAGTTTGTAGATGGAAGAACTACCAGATAAGAACAATGGGTTTTTGCTCTTTTAGCTTAGGAATAGTTTAAAAGTTAAGCAAAAGAAATCCTCAGCAATCCAACATTTTTAATTTTTTTCATTCAAAGTGCATAATATACGAAGATGTATTAAGAGCTTGGGATATTTCTGCTCTCTGAATTATAAACTTCTTGTAATACTTAGAGACGTAAGTGTGCATATGATACAATCTTCCATGCTACGTCAACAATTATTGAGGTGTAGGATGATGGATTCAGAGAAGGCAGTGGCATCCCATTCCAGTACTCTCACCTGGGAAATCCCATGGGGGGAGAGGCCTGGTGGGCTGCAGTCCATGGGGTCGCTAAGAATCGGACACAACTAAGCGACTTCACTTTCACTTTGCACTTTCATGCACTGGAGAAGGAAATGGCAACCCACTCCAGTGTTCTTGCCTGGAGAATCCCAGAGACAGGGGATCCTGGTGGGCTGCCGTCTATGGGGTCGCACAGAGCCGGACACGACTGAAGCGACTTAGCAGCAGCAGGAGCAGGATGATGGATTACAATAATTAAATTATTTGGAGTCAAAGTGATCACTTCCAGAACACTATGCCAATAAAGTATTAAAATGCTTTGATACATTGTTGTAATTCAGTAGCCTTTATATTTCTGACGAGGCGAAGAGGAGGAGGAAGGGAAGTATCTAAATTATCTATTTTGTATGTAATTTTAGTATGCCATCCTTGAGAAAATGTGAGCTTAAGATATAGCTTAAGTTGAACAGCTGACACTAACATAATGTCAGTAACACAATGAACGAATACAGTGTGTTAACTCTATTATAATTTTAAAGAATGCAACTGACGAAGAAAGTGGCAGGTATATAGAAATCAATCTCCCCCAAATCCCAGCTAAAATATATAAAGTAACCTCACAGCTACAAAAATTCTATGAGGAACCATCTCACTAACATTACTTAAAGAATGCTACAATTGAAAATATAGCAATGACTAAGAAATAAAATAATAAAACAGCCTATGGTTCTATGTGCTCCCATCACGTCCCTACTGCACAATGCTGTGTGGTGAACAAGGTCACACAAAGAAAAACATGCATGGAAGACAGAGCAGATGTCAGCCAAAGGGATGGAGGGAGAAACGGGAAAAATCAAGACATGCCGAATCTGCCATAAATCTGGAAACACAAACAAGCAACTGAACAGACAAGGTGAAGGAGTTTCAAATTAGAGAAAATATAATGGGTCAGATGTGACATCAGACATGGAACAGTGGACTGGTTCAAAGCTGGGAAACGAGTACGTCAAGGCTGTGTATTGCCACCCTGCTTAGTTAACTTACATGCAGAGCGCATCATGCAAAATCCCGGGCTGGAGGAATCACAAGGTGAAATGAGGACTGCCTAGAGAGTAGTGGTGACAACCTCAGATGTCCAGATGACACCACTCTAATGGCTAAAGTGAAGAGGAGCTAAGGAGCCTCTTGATGAAGGTGAAAGAGGAGAGTGAAAAAGCTGGCTTGAAACTCAACATTCAGAAAACTAAGATCATGGTATCCAGTCCCATCACTTCATGGCAAATATATAAAGAAAAAAATGGAAACAGTGGCAGATTTTATCTTCTGGGGCTCCAAAGTCAGTGCAGATGTTGACTGCAGACATGAAATTAAAAGATGCTTGCCCCTTGGAAGGAAAGCTTTGATAAACCTAGACAGCATATTAAAAAGCAGAGAGAGACATCACTCTCCAGACAAAGTTCCATATAGTCAGAGCTATGGTTTTCTCCAGTAGTCATAAACAGATGTGAGAGTAGGAACATAAAAAAGGGCTGAGCACCAAAGAACTGATGCTTTCAAATTGTGGCGCTAGAGAAGTTAGAGAGTTCCCTAAACAGCAAGATCAAACCAGACAGTCCCAAAGGAAAACAACCCCAAATAATCACTGGAGGACTGATGCTCTAATTCTTTGGCCACCTGATGTGAAGAGCTGACTCACTAGAAGAAGACCCAGATGCTGGGAAAGATTGGAGGCAGCAGGAGAAGGGACGACAGAGGACGAGATGGTTGGATGGCATCACCGACTCGATGGACACGACTTTGAGCAAGCTTTGGGAGTTAGTGACGAAAGAGAAGCCTGGCGCGCTGTAGTCCGTGAGGTCGAAGAGTCGCTAATCACATGGCTTAGTGACTGAAAAGCAACTTTTTCAAAGTCAAGATTTTAATGAAAAAAGACAAAAGTGGGTATTTGATTGTTGCCTTTAATAGATGTTAGCAAACTGAAACTGCTATTTCTCCTTTCTTTCATGCCCATAAGCTAATAATGAACTGCGGGTGTGTAGTAACAGAAAACAAGGCCACGTGATATTAGTTTAGAAACACAATCATTAGAGTGAAAAAGGAGTTCTATACTCCTTGCATGTTCATGTTGAGGATAAGTCTGGGGTCAGAATATTAGGAGACACACTCACTTTACTAAAATTACTTTACATATATTACTTAGCACTAGCATACTAGCACTGATTCTAACTGGCTCATTTTAGTTAGTCTGTGGTCTGATGATAGTTTTCAATTACCAGGGCTGAATTATTTCCCCCAGATGCGTCAGTGAGGCGGCTGCATCTCTTAGAGAGCTTTTCTTTATTCTATTGTGTACACCATCTCTTTATCTGCACCAGAAAGCCTTTGCTTCTTCTTAACTTCCTTCAGCGCCTGCTCTGCACTCCCACAAAGAGTGCTCCGCAGAGTCAAAGGCAGCTGTGCGGAGGGGAAGGTTGCTGGGCCCTCTCAGAACTTCATTGTCATCCCTCCATCCTTTGAAAAGCTGATTTTATCTTGGGGGGGAACAAAAATCAAAGATGCAGATTTCACAGCATCACATTCACACAATCTGAAACTTACACATGCAATCTAGCAATAGGCAATTAATGTGTGATTTTCATTAGTATATAAAAGACTAACTTTTTATCAGTGATTTCACCTTGTATTGGGGGTACTTTATTTTTCTTATCCTTTGACTGATATGAGGTGAAATACGGAATGGTTCAGTTCAGTTCAGTCACTCAGTCGTGTCCGACTCTTTGCAACCCCGTGAATCGCAGCACGCCAGGCCTCCCTGTCCATCACCAACTCCCAGATGGACTGGTTACTGAAATACTAAAATTTCAAACACTTGTAACTAAAGGTAATACAGGTTTCTGTTGTTTTCACAATATTGAAGCTAGATAATCTTGACGCATTTGCAAATCACATTTCTGTAGACTAAAATGACTTAAAAATGCAGACTGGACATTACATTTCCTTGGTGCGATAAACCACATGAAGATTTGCAGCAAGTCAGATTTAACACTGATCCCCTAATTAGAATCAGATGTTAACTCTCCAGCAGTTTAAATAGGACACTTCTGAAAGCCATCACTGTTGGTTGTGAAGATGAGTCATTTGTCCTTGCACACAAAACAGAAGGCCAAATATAAGATAAAAAGAATTAAATAAGACAGACCAAAGGACCCATGAACTGAAATGTATTTCCATGAACTGAAATATATTTACTGGATTAAGTATTGAGCTTCTTTACTTTAAGTAATCTATTTCATATTTGTTAATCCTCTGGCTTAATACTGAATAAGTAAATTTGTCAGGCAATTATATAAAGTTGGTTAAATTTTCTGCTTTCTAAAGGAACTTATCATTATGTTTCTCCCACATCTGAGTTTCTAGAACTAATTCTTTGCTCATCTTATTTCTTGATAACATACTAAAATGTTTTATGCTTCCCTATAAACAACTATTTCCAAACATACAAATATATACATCTAAGGTTCTAAATGAAATAATTTATTTTATTTTAATTTTATCTCATTTGATAGACAAGAAATATTTGTACCTATGAAGGCTAACAATCACTTTTTTTGATTTCTAAAAAGTAGTTCTGAAGTTTAAAACTAAAAATATTATTTTATTTGAAACATTTGACTAGTCCTACCCTCAACACTTACTCTGACCATAAGTCGGCGAGACTTACATGATTTCACGTGAAGGACTTGTGCATGATGGCACAGCCCTGACCACAGAGGTCTCCAAGTTTCCTTTTTCTCTTTCGGTTGCTTCTCCTCTGCTCTTCCTGACATGCCATGATTGATGTGTTTTTCATTCTCACTTATAAAATGAATGCTTTGCTTGGCTGGACAGGGTTTTGTTTTTTTTTTCCAGGTGATTGAAACATAATTCATTTTTGGTACAATCATTGTCACTTAACTCATAAAAACAAGTATTTTTGAGTATAAGAAATAAATTGTTAGAGTTAATATATTTGGTGAAGCAAAACTCTAGTATTTAATAAGCACTAAAGAGGAGTGATATAAGCTTCTATATGTTTACTTTAGGGTCATTTTAGCAAATGTTTTTGCGAAATACAAATGCTCCTGGTAATTTTTGATGATTGCTAGTTAGAGGTAAAGACTACAGTCAAAATTACATTTTGGCTTTGAAATTAAAGGAAAGATAAAACAGCTAATTTTCTTAACAAAACATTCCAGTAAATTGTTGATAATTTAAAAGGAAAACAGATGCTGTCATAGTTCCTATTTAAGAAAACTGATACTCTTGAAATTGATAGTAAATATAACATTAAGGATTAGAGAAAAGTACAATGGAAGGTGCCTTTCCAAAAAGATTTAAAAAATTTAGGGCCCTGTGTTTCTAAAAGCATATCTAAAGTTGTCCTAAAAATCAAAACAGAAAACTTTTAAATGATCTGAGCACGCAAATAGAATAGGTCAAATAAAAATCAATACATGAATATAAAGGAAAAGTATTCAACGACTCATATCAGATCATGTAAAATTACCTAGTAGAATAGAAAATACCGATACCATAAAATACTGTGAAATAATTGCCAAAAATAGCTTTAGTATGATCTCACTGATTTGAAAAGGAGTGTGTGGAGAAAAACATTAAAAACATACATTACAGAACACAATATTCATTTTTTTCTCTCA
Organism: Hydropotes inermis; assembly: GCA_020226075.1. Taxonomy (NCBI): domain Eukaryota; kingdom Metazoa; phylum Chordata; class Mammalia; order Artiodactyla; family Cervidae; genus Hydropotes; species Hydropotes inermis. Next base: position 98,384,767 of record CM035271.1, on the reverse strand, counting down.
TTAATAGCATTACAAGCAATTAAAAATGTATTTTCTTATTTTCACATGCCTAACTTTTAAAATAATCTAATTTGTAATGAAAATTATTTTTGAATCAGAAAAATACAATTAAACAAGCATAATAAAGTTATTACTTTGGAAATTTCTATACTCTCTACAGAAAACACTTCCATGATCAGTCACTAAGGCTACAGAGGCAAAAGCGCCCACAACTGGTTGTTACTGTTGTTTCACAAAACAAATAAATTTTTAATTTAACCACATAAGAACAAATTTTAAAAGAAGACTTCTAATGTGGTCCTATATTTTGGACAGGTGCACAGCATAACCTACGCCTTTGGAGTAGGAGAAAAGAAAAGATGTGGTCTCTCGTACTTTCTCTCACTTGAACAATGGCTCTCATTGAGAATATTGAAGACCTCATTTCTTTGTGAACGTAACTTTTTCTTCAGTTCAGTTCAGTAGCTCAGTTCAGTTCAGTCACTTAGTCGTGTCTGACTCTTTGTGACCCCATGGACTGCAGCATGCCAGGCCTTGCTGTCCAAAATTCCCGGAGCTTGCTCAAAGTCATGGTCACTAAGTCGTGATGCCATCAAACCATCCCATCCTCTGCTGTCCTCTTCTCCTTCAGCCTTCAATCTTTCCCAGCATCAGGGTCTTTTCTAAGGAGTCAGTTCTTCACATCAGGGGGCCAAAGTATTGGAGCTTCAGCATCAGTCCTTCCAATGAATATTCAGGACTGATTTCCCTTAGGATTCACTGGTTTGATCTCCATGCAGTACAAGGGGCTCTCAAGAGTCTTCTCCAACACCATAGCATCAATCTTTCAGCACTCAACTTTCTTTATGGTACAAATCTCACATCCATACATGACTACTAGGGGGAAAAAAAAAAGTTTTACTAGACAGACCTTTGTTGGAAAAGTAATGTCTTTGCTTTTTAAAATTCTGTCTAGGTTGGTCATAACATTTTTTTCCAAGGAGAAATCATCTTTTAATTTCATGGCTGTAGTCACCATCTGCAGTGATTTTGGAGCCCAAGAAAAGAAAGTCTATCACTGTTTCCTTTGTTTCCCCATCTATTTGCCATGAAGTGATGGGACCGGATGCCATGATCTTAGTTTCTGAATGTTGAGCTTTAAGCCAACTTTACCACTCTCTTCTTTCACTTTCATCAAGAGACTCTTTAGTTCTTCTTCACTTTTTTCCATAAGCACGGTGTCCTCTGCTTATCTGAAGTTATTAATATTTTTCCCAGCATCTTGATTCCAGCTTGTGCTTCATCCTGGGATTTCGCATAGTTTACTCTACATATAAGTTAAATAAGCAATGTGGCAATATACAGCATTGACATGCTCCTTTCCCAATTTGGAACAAGTCCATTGTTCCATGTCCAGTTCTAACTGTTGCTTCTTGACCCGCATACAGACTTCTCAGGAGGCAGGTAAGGTGACCTGGTATTCCCATCTCTTTAAGAATTTTCCAGTTTGTTGTGATCCACACAGTCAAAGGCTTTAGTGTAGTCAGTGAAGTAGTAGATGTTTTTCTAGAATTTCCTTGCTTTTTCTATGATCCAACAAATATTGCAAATTTGACCTCTGGTGGCTCTGCCTTTTCTAAATCCAGCTTGAACATCTGGAAGTTCTCAGTTCATGTACTGTTGAAACCTCTCTTGGTGAATTTTGAGCATTACTTTTATAGCAAGTGAGATGAGTACAATTGTGTGGCAGTTAGAACACACTTTGGTCTTGCCTTTCTTGGGGATTGGAATGAAAACTGACCCTTTCCAGTCCTGTGGCTACTGTTGAGTTTTCCAGATTTGTTGGCATATAGAGTGCAGCACTTTAACAGCATCATCTTTAAGGATTTGAAATAGCTCAACTGGAATTCCATCACATCCACTAGCTTTGCTCCTAGTGATACCTCTAAGGTCCACTTGACTTTGCATTCCAGGCTGTCTGACTCTAGGTGAGGGATCAACACCATCATGATTATCTCGGTCAAGAGATATTTTTTGTATAGTTCTCTGTGTATTCTTCCACCTCTCTCAATATCCTCTCCCTCTCTTTTGTCCATGCCATTTCTGCCTTATTGTGCCCATCTTTGCATGAAATGTTCCCTTGGTATCTCTAATGTCCTTAAAGAGATCTCTAGTCCTTCCCATTCTGTTGTTTTCTTCTATTTCTTTGCACTGATCACTTAGGAAGTCTTTCTTATCTCTCCTTGCTATTCTTTGGAATGTGGCATTCAGTTAGATATATCTTTCCTTGTCTCCTTTGCCTTTAGCTTCTCTTCAATTATCAGCTATTAGGAAGGCCTCCTCAGACAACCATTTTGCCTTTTTGTATTTTTTTTTTCCCTTGGGGATGGCCTTGATCACCACCTCCTATGCAATGTCATGTCCATAGTTCTTCAGGAACTCTGTCTATCAAATCTGATCTCTTAAATCTGTCACTTCAACTGTATAATCATAAGGAATTTGATTTAGGTTATAACTGAGTGGTCTAGCAGTTTTCCCTACTTTCTTCAATCTAAGTCTGAATTTGGCAATAAGGAGTTCACAATCTGAGCCACAGTCAGCTCCTGGTCTTGTTTCTGCTGACTGTATAGAGCTTCTCCATTTTGGCTGCAAAATATAATCAATCTGATTTTGGTATTGACCATCTGATGATGTCCATGTATAGAGTTGTCTCTTGTGTTATAGCAAGGAAATTCTCCTACTGTAAAGAAAGTTCTAGAACTGACAACAGATTTCCCAACCTGTGAATCCAGCAAAGCAACTGAGAACCCAGAGAATTTGATTCTGAAGGCCCGTGGGACTTGATTACAGAGTTTAACAGGACTGGGAAACAGACTCTTCGAGGGCACAACACAGACTTTTGCACACCAGGAGCCAGGAGGAAGAAGCAGTGTCCCAACAAGAGACTGAGCCAGACCTCCCTGCGAGTGTTCAAGAGACTCTCCTGAAGACGTGGGTCGAGTGTGGCCTGCTGCATGGTCAGGAGCCCTGAATACACAGTGTAGGAGGTCGCCATTCCCCCCATTTGCCCTACCATAGTTTGGCCTCAGGCCAAACAACAGGGAGAGAACACAGCCATGCCCATCAACAGAAAATTGGATTAAAGATTTACTGAGCATGGCCACGCCCATCAGAACAAGACCCAGTTTCCCCTAGAGTCAGTCTCTCCTATCAAGAAGCTTCCCAAAAGCCTCTTACCCTTTTCCATAAGAGGGTAGACAGACTGAAAACCACAGCCACAGAAAGCTAACCAAACTGGTCACATGGACCACAGCCTTGTCTAACTCAAAGAAACTATGAGCCATGCCATGTAGGGCCACCCAAGACAGACAGGTCATGGTGTAGACTTCTGACAAAACATGGCCCACTGGAGAAGGGAATGGCAAACCACTTCAGTATTTTTGCATTGTGAACCTCATGAACAGAAAGAAAAGGCAAAATGATAGGGCACTGAAAGATGAACTCCCTAGGTTGGTGGGTGCCCAATATGCTACTGGAGATCAGTGGAGAAATAACTCCAGAAAGAAGGAAGAGACAGTCAAAGCAAAAACAACACCCAGCTGTGGGTGTGACTGGTGATGGAGGTAAAGTCTATGCTGTAAAGAGCAATACTGCCTAGCAATCTGGAATGTTAAGTCCATGAATCAAGGCAAATTGAAAGTGTTCAAACAGGAGATGGCAAGAGTGAACATTGATGTTTTAGGAATAAGTAAACTAAACTGGACTGGAATGGGCAAATTTAACTCAGATGACCATTATATCCACTACTGAGGGCAACAGTCCCTTAGAAGAAATGGAGTAGTCTTTATAGTCAACAAAAGAGTCCAAAATGCAGTACTTGGGTGCAATCTCAAAAATGACAGGATGATATTTGTTCGTTTCCAAGGCAAACCATTCAGTATCACAGTAACCCAAGTCTATGCCCAGACCAGTAATGCTGAAGAAGCTGAAGTTGAATGGTTATATGAAGACCCACAAGATCTTCTAGAACTAACTGCAAAAATAGAGGAACTTTCCATCATTGGGGAATGGAATGCAAAAGCAGGAATTCAAGAGATACCTGGAGTAACTGGCAAGTTTGGCCTTGGGATACAACATGAAGCTGGGCAAAGGCTAACAGTTATGCCAAGAGAACATGTTGGTTATAGCAAACACCCTCTTCCAACTTTTTCTTAACCTAGCTTTTCTCCTCTTCCTCACAATCTCATAGGAATTTTCTCCAAGGAGGATTGTTTTATTGAAATGTTTAGTTTAAATTTCTGTTATCTCTCTACTTGATCTGCATTTTTAAAGAATGGCCTACACTTAACAAAGTGAAGACAACAAGGTTCTTTCTCTAACCTCCTTGCCAGACACAAACCTATATCAAATTCCACCACGAGAAAACCTGGGGTTATATTCTTAGTTACGGCACAATATCTGACGCATAACTATTGTTCAGTAAATATGTTTTGAATGAAATAATATTTAAATATTACTTAGACAAGTCATTATGGGGTGTGGTTTCCTGATTTATAAAATGAGAAGGCTGTGGTCTCAATATTTGAGTCCCTTCCAATTCATATGTTGAAATTTTAAACCCCTGAAAGTGATGGCTTTTGAGTAGGCCTTTGGGAGGTGATTAGGTCATGAGGGTGGAGCCCCCATGTACAGGATTAGTATTCTCATAAAATAAACCCCACAGCAGCCCAAATGCACTAAGAGAATTAGAAGATCATTTGAAAGTGCCCTTCCCAATCCTAAACCTATAAAAATGTCCACTGACAGACAAAAGGATGTAAAATATTAAAGGATATATACACAATGGAATATAACTCAACCATAAGAAAAGAGTGAAGTGCCATTTACAGCAACATAGATAGGCCTAGAGATTAGCATACTAAGTGGAATAAAGTGAAAGTGAAAGTGTTTCAGTGTCCAAGTCTTTGGGACCCTCATGGACTATACCTTTCATGGAATTCCCCAGGCCAGAATCCTGGAGTGGCTAGCCTTTCCCTTCTCCAGGAGATCTCCCCATCCCAGGGATCAAACTCAGGTCCACATTGCAGGTGGACTCTTTACTAGCTGAGCCACAAGAGAAGCCCCAAAATACGGGAGTGGGTAGCCTATCTCTTCTCCAGCAGATGTTCCTGATCCGGGAATTGAACCAGGGTCTCCTGCATTGCAGGCGCGTTCTTTAACAACTGAGCTTTCAAGAAAGCCCAAGGGAAGTGGAGAAAGTCAGGCAGAAAAAGACAATTATCACATAATGTCACTTATATATGGACTCCAAGAAATGATACAAATCAATTTGCTTATAAAACATAAATAGATTCACAAACATAGAAAACAAGCTTATGACTACCAAAGGGGAAAGTGGAGGAAGACAAACAGAAACATATGGGAGGCAACCAAAGCAGCTGTAAAAGGGAAATTTACAGCCAAGCAAGCTTACCCCAGGAAGCGAGAAAAGTCTCAAATAACCAGCCTAACCTGACACCCAAAACAACTAGAGAAAGAACAAAGAAAACTCAAAATTGGTAGAAGGAAAGAGAGCACAAAGATCAGAGCAGAAATAAATGAAATGCAGACTAAAAAATATCAATAGAAAAGATCAAATGAAACTAAAAGCTGTTTCTTTGAGAAGACACACAAAATTGACAAACCTTTATCCAGACTGACCAAGGAAAAGAGGGGTGGGGAAGCAGCCCAGATTGATGAAATCAGAAGTGAAAAACTTAAAACACACCACAGTTAGTTACAACTAACACCACAGAAATGCAAAGGATCAGAAGGGACTACTATGATCAACTATTTGCCGATAAAATGGACAACCTAGGAGAACCTGACAAACTCGGAGAGAGGAAGAGCCTCCCAAGAGAGAGCCAGGAAGAAACAAAAAATACGAACGCACCAATTACCAGCACTGAAATTGAATCAGTAATTTAAAAAACTCCCAAAGAGCAAAAGTCCCGCAGCAGGTAGTTTCACAGGTGAATTCTACCAAACATTTAGGGAAGAGTTAACACCAGTCAGTCTGAAAGGATTCCAAAATTTGTAGAGGAAGAAACACTTCCAAACTCATTCTATGAGATCACTATCACCCTGATATTAAAAACCAAAGATGAAACAAAAGAAGAAAATTCCAAGCCAATATCACAGAGGAACATAGACACAAAAATCCTCAAGCAAATCTATTCCAATAATACATTCAAAGATCACAGAACACAATCAAGTGGGATTTATCCAGAGATACAGTGACTTTTTAATATTCAGAAGTCAATCAGTGTGATGTACCACATTAACAAATTGAAGAATAAAAACCATACAATCTTCTCAATAGATGTGGAAAGAGCTTTTTGATAAAATTCAATATCCATTTATGATTAAAAGAATTCACCAAAAGTGGGCATAGAGGGAATATTCATCAACATATGTGCCAAACCCACAGCTAACCCCGGACTTCAAAGTAACAGCTGAAAGCATTCCCTCTGAGATCAGGAAGAAGACAAGGGTGCTCACCCTTGCCATTTTCATTCAATATAGTTTTGCAAGTCCTAGTCACAGCAAACAAGGAAGTAAAAGAAATAAGAGGAATCCAAATGGAATAAGAAGCAAAACTTTCACTGTTTGCCGATGACATGGTATTATACATAGAAAACCCTAAAAAAAAAAAAAAAGAAAGAAAGAAAGAAAGAAAACCCTAAAGATACCCCCAGAAAATGACAAGAACTCATCAATTAAGTTAGTAAAATTGCAGGATACAAAATTAATGTACTGCTTCAGATTCAGATTCAGAAATCTGCTGAATTTCTATAAACTAACAACAAATTATCAGAAAAAGAAATTAAGCAATCAATCCTATTTACCCATTGCATCCATTTCATCAAAAAGAATAAGACATCTAGGAATAAATCTATCAAAGGAAGCAAAAGACTTGTACTCCAAAAACTATAAGACACTGATGAAAGACATTGAACATGACAAACAGATGGAAAGATATACAATGTTCTTGGATTGGAAGAATCGATATTATCAGAGTGACCATACTACCTAAGACAATCTACAGATTCAGTGAGATCCCTGTCAAAATACCAATGATATTGCCCACAGAACTAGAACAAATAATTTAAAAATTTTTATGTAAACACACAAAAGATCCTGAATAGCCAAAAAAGAAAAAAAGAAAAATCTTGAGAAAGAACAGAGCTGAAGGAATCATGCTCCGGACTTCAGATTAAAGTACAAAGTTACTGCCTCACCATGTCAGAATGGCTGTCATCAAAAAGGACAAAAATAACAAACGTTGCTGAAGATGTGAAGAAAAAGGAAGCTTCTTACTCTGTTGGTGGGAATGTAAACCGGTGCGGCCACATAGGCAGTTTCTCAAAAAACTATCAATAAAACTGACCTATAAATCAGAAAATCAACTCCTGGGTATACATCTAAAACATAAAAAAAAACCCCTACCAATTAAAAAAAATATAGGCACTACAATTTTCATAGCAGCATTATTTATAATTGCCAAGGTATGGGAACAAGCTAAGTTTCCACCAACAGGAGAATTAATTTGGAAGATGTAGTACATCCATACAATGGAATACTACTCAGCGTGAAAACAAATGACATTTACAATGTGGGTTGACTTGGAGTATATTATACTTAGTGAAGTAATTCTTAATAGAGAAAGAAAAATGTTGTGTGATATCAATTATAAGCAGAATCTAAAACACACAGCAAACTCGTGAATAAACAGAAGAGAAACAGACTCTCATAAATAGGCAATACACTAGTGGGGGTTACCAGTGGGAAGAAGGGAGGGGGGAAGGGCAACATAGGGGATTGAGGAGTACAAGGCATTATACTTAAAATAAGTAAATAAGTTACAAGGACATATGGTACAACACAGGGAATATAGAGTATAATCTTTAAAACTTGTGAACCACTCTACTGTGCACTTATAAATTATATAATATTATACACACATTGTACTTCACTAACTTTTTAATTCCAAGAAAAAAATCCAGTACATAGATGTGCAACTTTATTTGAAGCTATTAACTGACATTTCTGCTGAGATTTCCTTTTCATAAATAACTCTTTTCTATTTGAGCACATAAAACTTATGAAAGCCTCTGCTTTGTAGCAGGAATATTACAGAAGAAAGGCAGAGAGCTATAGAGGAGTCCATATTTGGCCTGGGATTTTGAAACTAATCCAGAAAAAAAAAAAAAAAAAGAAAAAGATGAGCTTGATAGAAGGAAAGGTAGAAATGTACATACACTGTTGAAGGAGACACTGGACATCCCAGATAGTTTAAAAGACACAAAAGCAGAGAGAGATTGTGCCCCATTTCCCACATAACGCCTAAGTGAACTCAACCTAACAGGACCTTCTTGAGTCCAGTATAGAAATGGCTGATAAGCCTGAGTTGGCATCCCAGAGCTTCCACTCATTATACCATGGAATTGAGAAAAGTAAAATGCCTTTGTCTTTTCCTGGAGTGAAATGAAGGTTGTAAAGTGCCTTACAGACAACCATGTAAAGTTTTTCATAAGGAATACAGACAGGTGTTCAAAAGTAGTTGAGAAAACTAGATTTTAATATGCCTCGAAGTTAACAAGGAACCACCTTAAAATTCCCTGAAAAAAAAAGACAATGGAGGGCGAGATAGAAGGACATGCATCCCAGAGAGGCGCTAGCTTTGTCATATGATGACAGTAACCGTGTGTGTCTCTATAACCCAAATATCATTATATTACTCCAAAGGATCTTAAGCAAATCTATCCAGTAATTAAGTCAGAATTGATTTAACTGAGATTTAATTTTATCATGAAATATTGGAACCTCCAAAATAAATATTGGTCTATTTAGTGCAAAAGTAAAGATACATCTCTTGTATACCTGAGATTGTAGCCTGAAAATTTTTTACACATTGCATGTGTTATAAAAGTATTTTTATATCCATGGCAGATCATAAACCCATTGTTATAATATTCCCTAGACACAAACTCATCTAACAATTACCTCTCTAAAGGTGGGTCTTTGAAATGAGTTTACAAATACATGTTTTCCTTTTAATTGCAGTGCCAGAAAAGTAAATCATGTTTTATCTACAGAGGGTAACATCCATTAACTCTAGTCCTTTATTAGTGACGGAGGCGGAAATACTAGATATCAAAAATCATCTGGACAGATTTTAAAATGTCACCCACTCTGGGTGTTTTATAGCAAGCGAAGTCTGAAGAAGAAAGTGAGAGTCGCTCAGTCAAGTCCACAATGTCTTTGTGACCCCATGGACTGTACTGTCCATGGAATTCTCCAGACCAGAATACTGGAGTGGGCAGCCTTTCTCTTCTCCAGGGGATGTTTCCAACCCAGGTATCGAGCCCAGATCCCCTACATTGCAGGCAGATTCTTTACCAGCTGAGGCACCAGGGAAGGCCAAGAATACTGGAGTTAGTGGCCTATCCCTTCTCTAGCAGAGCTTCCTGACCCAGGAATCAAACCAGGGTCTCCCGCACTGCAGGCAGAATTTTCACCAACCGAGCTCTCAGCAAAGTCTCTACTTCCTATTTCTGCACCATATCAACTTGGGAACCAATGGTTTTTTTACTGGAAAACAAAGGAAGAGATGTTAAATTGCAAGTTATCTTATATTTCCTCAGAATAAGAAAAAAGATTATCAAACATAAATTATCAAATATCATTAGGATAGATATTATTCTTTGTATATAAGTTCTTTAAGCATCTCTCTTCTTGCCTCTTTCCTTTTAAAGAACTATCTTTGACCTTCCTTCCAGTCTGACTTAGTTTATCTAAATATGCCTTAAGAGAGAATATGAGATCATGTTGTGCTTTATGAAGGACTTCCATCCACTTACTGCAGAAAGTTAGATTTCTCAGTTTTTAATTATTCAAAAGCCCATAGCAAACATTGTGTGTGATTTTTTTAAAACAATCTAACAAACAAAAAATTGTCTTCAGGTTTCACAAAACATCATTGAAATGACTATTTCTATAAGAGTCATTCATAATGATTATCCCTATAGGCTCTGATGGAGGGATTTACCATTGCTTGGATACATATCAAGTCTGTTCAACTATATTTGTTGTTTGAATCAGCAAGAGCACATATGTGTGTTTGTTTTTATTTTATTTTGTTGGTTGCATTCTGGTGACTATGACAGTTCTCCATCATTTAATATAAAAACTATATATTTCATATCAGTTATCAGCTTATACTGAATGAAAAAAGGACATCTGCTAGAATTCATAAAAAGAAGCATAAAAAAAAGCAGCAAAGTTTTATCCTAATTAGAATGTTGTTGTTTCTGTTGTTTCATGGTCAGAATGGTGGAGGATAATTAATAAATCTTTGTTTCCTCAGGGGAATAAATACAAGACTCATTAACTAGAAGTTGTCTTTTCTTGAATTAATCCAAAATTTTGCATCAATTTAAGACTGACAGTTTGCTTCAGCTATACAATTTTCACTTACTCTTATTTTTAAAGCATTCTTTTGTAAATTTTATTTCATGAGATTTTGAATAAAGAAAATTTAGGTACATACTATAATGTGATCCTACATTAAGTAGGTCTCACATAGGAGAGAAGGAGGTATCAGTGCAGAATTGAGTGAATACATGACTCCTCACAAAAATGTGTATATTGCCACAGACTGATTCATTAATTTCAGTTGCTACATCTGAAGGTCAAGTTTTCCAAAGCATTCTATATCATTGCCCCCATCCTTTGCAATTATTATGCTTTGCACATGGAATCCACATAAGGTTATCAGCTGTTTTCTCTGCAGAAAATATACAGACCATAAGGGAATGCCATGATAGGCTCAAAGTTCTGATACAGAAAAACCTGCAACCTAAGATACTCTACCCAGCAAGATTATTACTTAGAATGGACGGAAAGGTAAAGAATTTCTCAGACAAGCAAAAATGAAAAGGATACAGCAATACAAAACCTATACTAAAAGAACTATTGAAAGATGTTCTCTAAATAGGAAAGAAAAACATATAAAAGGGTTGAAGATCACTTAAACAAGTCATATGTAGACTAAAAAAGAATTTTTAAAAATTTTGTACAAATGAATATAACTAAACTAATAGCAAAAGGATAAATATGAAGATAAAAAATAAGACATCAAAATCACAAAATGTGAGGGAGGGGACAATAATGATACAGACCTTTATAAATGTGTTTGAATTTATATGACTACTTGTTTAAAGGGAGTATATATATTTATGGGTCAACAGTCTTGAAATCCAAGGTAACCACAAATCAAAAATATACAACAGATTCATTTTAATAAAACAGGAAAAAAAAATCAGGTATATATTGCATTGGCCAAAATGTTAGTTTGGGTTTTTCTATATGATGTAATGGAAAATTCCAAATGAATCTTTTGGCTAACCCAATACAAAAGAAAACCTGCAAACCACAAAATGAAAAACAAAAAGAAGAAATAAACAAAGAAGAACTACAAGATCAACTATAAAACAAAGTTTAAAATACTCATAAGTACATGAGGTGACAGTGAAAGTCACTAAGTCCTGTGTAACTCTTTACAACCCCATGGACTGTATCAGTTCAGTTCAGTTCAGTTCAGTCGCTCAGTTGTGTCCGACTCTTTGGGACCCCATGAATTGCAGCACACCAGGCCCCCCTGTCCATCACCAACTCCCAAGTTGACTCAAACCCATGTCCATTGAGTTGGTGATGCCATCCAGCCATATCATTCTCTGCTGTCCCCTTCTCCTGCCCTCAACCCCTCCCAGCATCAGGGTCTTTTCCAATGAGTCAACTCTTTGCATGAGGTGGCCAAAGTACTGGAGTTTCAGCTTCAGCATCAGTCCTTCCAGTGAACACCCAGGACTGATCTCCTTCAGGATATAGTCCCTGAAATTCTCCAGGCCAGGATACTGGAGTGGGTAGCCTTTCCCTTCTCGAGTGGATATTCCCAACCCAGGGATCAAACCCAGGTCTCCTACATTGCAGGTGGATTCTTTACCAGCTGAGCCACAAGGGAAGCCCAAGAATACTGAAATGGGTAGCCTATCCCTTCTCCACAGGATCTTTCTGATCCAGAAATCGAACCAGGGTCTCCTGCATTGCAGGCAGATTCTTTACCAACTGAGCTATGAGGGAAGCCTATCAATAATTGTTTTAAATGTCAATGAGCTTAGTGCTCTGATCAAAAGACAGAGAGTAGCAGATTGGATTTTTTTTTTAAAGTTCATACAATGTGCTGCCTACAAGAGACCCACTGCAGGGCAGAAGATACACACATATTGAAAGTGAATGGGTAGAAACAGATATTTCATGCAAATGGAAACGATAAGACAGTGGGGGTAGAAATACTCATATCAGATAAAAGTGCTTTTAAAAATCTCAGTTAAAACTGAGTCAAATGAATAAAATACCTAGGAATCAACTTAGACAAGGACGTGAATGGCCTCGCCACTGAAAGCCATGAAATTCTGATAAAGTAACCTGAAGATGATTCAAAAAATGGACAGATACCCATGTTCTTGAATTGGGAGAATTAGCAGTGTTAACATGGTCATACTAGCCAATGCAATATACAAATTTAATAAGATCCCTATCAAAATGCCCATAACATTTTTCACAAAAGAGTTGATTCATTGGAAAAGACCCTGATGCTGGGAAAGATTGAGAGCAGAAACAGAGGGGGTCGACAGAGGATGAGATGGTTGAATGGCATCACTGACTCAGTGGACCTAAGTTTGAGCAAACTCCAGGAGATGGTGAAAGACAGAGAAGCCTGGTGTGCTGCAGTCCATGGGGTCACAAAGAGATGGATATGACTTAGCGACTGAACATAACAGCAGGAGGGTAAATAATTCCCAAATTTATAAGGAAACACAAAAAGACCCAGAATTGCCAAAGCAATTCTGAGGAAAAGAACAAAGCTGGGGGCATAACCCTTCCAGACTTAAGACTATACTATAAGGCTACAGGAATCAAAACAACATTGTATTGACACATAAACAGACATACAGATAAATGGAACAGAGGAGAGAGCCTAGAAATAAGCCCACATACATACAGTCAATTAATCTATGACAAATGAGGCCAGGATATATTAATACAAGGGAGAAAAGGTCTCTTCAACATGTGATGCTGGAAAAGTTGGGCAGCTACATGTAAATCAGTAAAATTAGAACAGCTCTTCATACCATGTAAAAAAATAAACTCAAATTGTTTAAAGACCTAAATATAAGACACAATGCCATAAAACTCCTAGAAGAGAACATAAGCAAAACATTCTCTGACATAAATCAAAGCAATATTTTTTAGATCAGTCCCCAAAGACAAAGGAAATAAAAGCAAAAATAAACAGATGAGACCTAATCAAATCAATGAAATAGAAAGACAACTGACGAACCTTGAGAGAATATTTGCAACCAATGTGACCAACAAAGAATTAATATTCAAAATATACAAAGAGCTCACATAACTCAATGTGAAAAAAAAAATAATCAAAATAAGGGCCGAAGACCTAAATAGACCTTTTTTCAAAGATACACAGATGGCTAACAGGGACATGAAAATATGCTCAATATTGTTAATCACTGCACTGTGCTGAGTCGCTCAGTTATGTCTGACTCTGTGTTAATGACTGCTGATGATGGTGCTGCTGCTGCTAAGTCGCTCCAGTCATGTCCGACTCTGTGCACCCTCATAGATGTCAGCCCACCAGGCTCTGCCGTCCCTGGGATTCTCCAGGCAAGAACACTGAAGTGGGTTGCCATTTCCTTCTCCAATGCATGAAAGTGAAAAGTGAAAGTGAAGTCGCTCAGCCGTGTCCAACTCTTAGCGACCCCATTGACTGCAGCCCACCAGGCTTCTCCGTCCATGGGATTTTCCAGGCAAGAGTCCTGGAGACGGGTGCAACTGCCTTCTCTGTCGTTAATGACTAGAGCAATGCAAATCAAAACTACAATGAGGTATCACTTTATATAGGTCAAAATGGCTACCATTTAAAAAGTCTACAGACAATAAATGCTGGAGAAGATGTGGAGAAAAAGGAAGCCTCCTACACTGTTGTGGAATGTAAACTGGGGCAGCCGCTATGGAAAGCCTTACAGAGATTTGTTAAAAAACTAAAAACAAAGACACTGCATGATCTGACAATCCCACTCCTGGGCATATATTCAGAAAAGATGAAAAGTGAGGTGAAAGTGTTGGTCACTTAGTTGTGTCTGATTCTTTGCGACCCCATGGATTGTATGTAGCCTGCCAGGCTCCTCTGTCCACAGGATTCTCCAGGCAAGAATACTAGAGAGGGATCTTTCCAATCCAGGGATCAAACTCAGGTCTCCTGCATTGCAGGCAGATTCTTTTCCATCTGAGCCACCAGGAAAGGCCAGAAATGATGCAAACTATAGGTCAAAAAGATATGTGCATCCCAAGTTCATAACTGCATTATTTACAATAGGCGAGACATGGAAATAACCCAAGTACCCACCAGTGGATGATCAGCTTAAGAAGATGTGCTACATATATACAATGGAATACTATTCAGTCATAGAATGAAGGACTCTTACCATTTGTAACAATATGAATGAACCTAGAGATCATCATACTAAGTGAAGTCATACCTAGAAAGCAACAGATTGCATGATATCACTTATATGTGGAATCTAAAGATATAATACAAATTTGCCAAAAACTTTACAAATATATAAATCAGAAGCAGACTCACAAAGAAAACAAAAACATTTACAATGGAGAAAATGAAGGGGGAAGGGATAAATTAGGAGTAGGAGATTAACAGATACAAACTACTACACACATACTAGATGAACAACAAAGATTTACTGCATGCAACAGTTAACTATACTCAATATCTTATAATAACCTATAATGGAGAATAATCTGAAATATATATATATATATATATATATATATATATATATACATATATATATATATATAAGAGTAAATGACTTTGTGGTCCACTTGAAACTAAAACAAAAAATCATTTCTAAATTAGTAATCATCAAAACATTTAGTCATATATATGTATACATAAAAATATAATGCATTTACAGAATATAGACAATATATTAACAGTTAACTTTTCTTAAATACCTACTAAATAATCCTTAAGCTGGTGAGGCAGACCTTCACAAATACTATCTGTAGTTGGGAGGAAGAACAAATTTTATCACACTTCTTAAGTCTGTTCTGGGTTGAACATGCAAGCAAACACACGTATATCTTATTTTATCACTGACTGCTGTTAAAGGCTCATATATTAAACAAACTTTGAGCAAATATGAAGTTAAAAGATTCAATTACATAAAGTCAAAAACATCTAGAATTTAGGAGCACTCACAGTGATTATTGACTCAAGCTTGTATGAGCACATTGTAAATGAACAGAAAGCTAGGTACTATCAGATTAGCACACAGGAGCCATTAAACTATAACCACGTTAATTTAAGTTTTCCCCAAGACGTACTAAACAATCACATCTTTAAGAATAGTGTACAGAGAAGAATGTGGGATATGTGTTATTTAAAAAAAATTATAAATGAACTGTCTGTAGTCTGCATTCTATTTTCAGTAATGATGGTAACAGCAGGGTAAACTGATAATAATGTTTGGAAGTCAGATTCCCCCAAGGAGTTTTTATTGCAATATGTATCCTTAAAAGAGAGATTCTGAACTGTTGGTCTAACAGAAGTGTGAATTCTTTGCATAGATATCTTGGTGAGGCAAAACTTAGCACTGTATCTAGCACATAGCAGACACTCAAAGCATATCTCTTGCATGAACAAATGAAAAAAGAATAAATGACAACTTTATCTAGTTCAACAATTTTAATTTTACAGATGAGAGTGATGGAAAAAGGCTATCATATGTTTAAAGTTACAGAGATCTTTAATGGCAGAACCAAATCTAAAATTCATGGTCTAGAGCTTTCTACCAAATTGTGTTGTCTAAATAAATTCCACAAGAGTGAAATAGTGCTGCAATGAAAGGGATACAGGGCAAAATTTGTTGCCAGCAAGTCTATGTTCATACCCTTTTCTCCTATTCACAGACTTTGGCAACTTGGACAAGTTCATTAAATTCTCTGTGCCTTCCTTAGTTTATTGTGATAGACAGTACCTTTGTAGTGTAGTTAGTGAGAATTAAGTGAATTATGAAGAGTCTTAGTAGAGTCCCTGGTGCACACTAAAGGGTCAATCAATATTATTACTATAAGTAATCAAAACTATACTTCTCTCAAGTCAATTATGATATGCTGGGATGAGCAACAATAAATGTTGTCATTTATTAACTTCCTTCTGTGTACCAGGAATCCACAGATATCATTTGTAATGTCACATACCTGTGCAAGGCAGCTTTAATTATAAGCAATATCAGGAGACAGAATTTCTAATGGTGGAGAGTTAAGGATCTGGATTTACACTAAGTAGGTAAGAATTCTGTTTCACCAATTGCTAGCTCTGCCACTGGACTTTTTTTTTTAAATCTCATTTATTGTATTTAACAA
This sequence comes from Hydropotes inermis, assembly GCA_020226075.1. Taxonomy (NCBI): domain Eukaryota; kingdom Metazoa; phylum Chordata; class Mammalia; order Artiodactyla; family Cervidae; genus Hydropotes; species Hydropotes inermis. Next base: position 98,368,222 of record CM035271.1, on the reverse strand, counting down.
ACATTTATAAAGTCCTACTATATGCTAGGCATTCTTCTAAATACAGTTACTGAGTCATTTAATCTTTATAAAAGAGCACGGGATTTTATTACATCCATTTGCAGAAAAACAGATAGATATTGACAGAAAGTGTCACGGTGTAGTGATTGAGTACATACCCTCTTGAGGGTGACTACTTTGGTATAAATCCTGCCTCCTTCAGTTCCTAGTAATATGACTCGGGTCATTCATGATAGCCAACTCTGCAACAATTACCTCTTCTGTACAAAGTGATAATAATAGTACCTGCCTCCAAGAGTTGCTGCAATATTTAAACTGAATAACATGCCAAGAATTTAGAACAATGCCCTGCAGATAGTAAGTGCTGAGAATATGTTAAAGATTAATACTGTCAGTGTCACTGTTATTGTTAATACCACTACTGCACTTGCCTGGTGGCTCAGCTGGTAAAGAATCTGTCTGCAATGCACAAGACCCAGGTTCGATGACAGTGTTGGGAGGACCCCCTGGAGAAGGGAATGGCTACCTACTCTAATATCCTTGCCTGGAGAATTCCAAGGACAGAGGAACTTAGCAGACTACATTTCATGGGGTTGCAAAGAGTTGGCTACAACTGAGTGACTAAATACGTTCCACTTTCAATATCACTACTACAGGTGGGAAAACCAAAGCTCTGAGTTGGTCACTAAACCAAAGGAAAGGGGACAAACAAGACAGCTAGCTGGCAATCAAGCTCAGTTTCTCTGTCCCCAGAGTCCGGACCTTTCTGATTATAATGTGCTTCTTTATGGAGGACCACCAACTTCTCTCCACAGATGACCAGCTCATAGCTAGTCAGGCTTCAACTTATTAGATAACATAGAAGTGGAGTGACTCCAGGAGCCTGAGAAGTAAAGTAGATGCGTTTCAAGTGCTGCTCAGGGCTTTGCAACATACATTTCCATGACATAGTTCCTGAGAAATAGACTCCTGTCACAAACCCTAGTCCAGTGTTAGCTTAATCACATTTTTTGTATCCCTGGCCAATTAGATTATCATTGGCTGAACAATGCTTTAACATGGATAACCAAGACAAAGTACTCAGAGTCATAAAGTAATTCAAGTAACAATTTTGGAAACAATACAGATATCCTTAGTCTCAGCCTAGCTGAGATCCTGTATGTCATGCTGTTTTATCACTGTTTTAAAATTTATTTAAAATATTCACACAATCTTATGCTAACCACTTACAGGTTCCATTTGTCTGTTTACCTATTCTATGTTTTCCTGGGCTTTTTGTTTGTTGTTATACAATGGCTTATGTCTTCAAACAAAAGATGATACTGTGATACTTTTTTTTTTCCTTGCACATAGCTAAATCTGTGACTTTTCCAAAATAAGATTTTCTGTAAACATCTTCTGTTCACAGAGAAAAATCGTCCTGCCGAGAACGGTGGAAATAGAAAAACAAATAGGAAATGCACCAAACACAAACAGCATTAACACCAATAGGAATCCTTTGCAAAGTTTCAGCAACTTCAGACTTGCTTTCGAAAACTTCATACTGGATTTCGGAGCAGAGTGTTAATTGTGTGATGAGGAGAGTAAAACTCAAGGTACCTCTTTATAGAGAAGTTTCCCAAGGCCATCACTTTCTCAGCTGAATAAACTTCTAATGTCATCATCTAGGGAAATTATAGTTTCGGCAGAAGAGCTGTGCCCCCTGGAATCACAGTTATTAAGTCTGCCCTTTTCCTGTAGGACCTACCCACTTCACCATGTCTTTCTCTCCAGCAATCATGCAATGTTATTAAACTACAAGTGAATCTCAAATTACAAATACAAATTATCCAGCTACAAGCATTTTCTCTCACAGTATTCAGTTCCGTTTGGCACATATCCACACATAATGGAAAGAATTTTGGAAGAAAATCAAAAGACCTTGGCTTAAGTCCCAGTGCTAGCACTTTCTAGTTTTGTGACCTTGGGCGAGTTATTTGGCCTCACTGGTTTACGGTTTCCATATTTTTAAAACAGGGGATGATAATTCCTATTATTGCTGGTGTGAGGATTAAATGTATCTGCTTTTAAACACTTTGGAAATGATCAACTGCCATTCAAAAGGGAGATATAGTTTCAGTTGCTTTCCTTCCTCCTTTAGTTTCAAACACTGTGAAAAGCACAGTTAAATTGTAGGGTATACAGTGAATGAATACATGAAAGGATGATTGGGGGTGAGTTTTGTTGCAATCAAACTATACATTCAGTCATCAACTATCAGTACCTATTGTGTATGACTGTAACACTGGACCTGGAGAAGACGGGAGGTCCCAGAAGCTAGCCACTGAACAATGCTAGCTCAGTGCATCTACCAGGTGCCCTCTGGAGAAGGGAACGGCAACCCACTCCCGTACTCTTGCCTGGAAAATCCCACGGATGGAAGAGCCTGGTGGGTTACAGTCCACGGGGTCACAGAGAGTCGGACACGACCGAGTGACCTCACTTTCTTTCTTTCTTCCCTTCCTTCTTTGTTTCTTGCAGTGGGGTGCACAGGACTGTATAGGATGTGGCTTGAAACACTAAGTGATCTGGGTTAATAAAGAGAGAAGAGAAGGGGGTAAGAAACGATGGGACTGGAGAAGTCGTCAGGTCTGGGATCACTTTATAAAACTACTTTCTAATCAATTTTAAATGCTAACTTTTAGAAATGTCATGTTCTTATGAGGTCTCCAATGATCAGGACACCCTTAGGAGGAACTTAAATGTACTTCATGTAATGTGTCGGTCAAAAATCAACAGGCTTGTGTGCCACAAAAGAGTTTGTTAGAAAAGATCTTTAACTTGCTAACATCTCTAAAATTTTGAATTACTGTTTTATAAGATGAGCACAATTTTGGGGGCATAAGTTGCTCTCTTATTAGTCTAATTAAAATAAAAGTTTTATCGCTTTGCTGGCCTGATTAAAATTGATCTATATATCCAACTTCTAGTAGGGCAGAGGCATTGATATTATCACTATAACTCTTCCCACCAGCGTAGGAAAAAATGCAAGCTCACGTGTACATTCAAGTTATACGCAATTTGCAAATGCCTTGTGTGTAGCACTTTATTTTTCAGTTCAGTTCAGTTCAGTCACCCAGTCACATTCGACTCCTTGTGACCCCATGGACTGTAGCACACCAGGCTTCCCTGTCCATCACCAACTCCCGGAATTTACTCAAACTCATGTCCATTGAGTCAGTGATGCCATCCAACCATCTCACCCTCTGTCGTCCCCTTCTCCTCCTGCCTTCAATCTTTCTCAGCATCAGGGTCTTTTCAAATGAGTCAGCTCTTCACATCAGGTGGACAAAGTATTAGAGTTTCAGCTTCAGCATCAGTCCTTCCAGTGAATATTCAGGACTGATCTCCTTTAGGATGGACTAGTGGATCTCCTTGCAGTCTAAGGGACTCTCAAGAGTCTTCTCCAACACCACAGTTCAAAAGAATCACTTTTTTGGTGCTCAGCCTTCTTTACAGTCCAACTCTCAAATCCATACATGATAAATAAATTATTTTCTTTCAAATTTTGGATTAGCCTACCATGAAATCACTCGATCCTATTTTACTATTTATTTTCCTCACTACTCTTCATTGCTTTTATCTGACTTCTCAAAAAACCATAAAGCTATTTCCATACTAGACACAATCTCAAGTCTTTATCGACCACCTCTACCCTTCATGCGACTGCTTCCAACATCCCAGGATCTGAGACCAGCGATAGGTAAAGCCCCCAAATTAGGCAGAACCAGAGGAGAACCCCCAAGCTCTTTACTCGCCACTCCATTGGTCCCTGGAAGCCACATTTTCATATGACCTGAAATTTTTGCTCTGTCTGTGGGGTGACCTGAGTGTGCTAATTATGGATGTCACGGTAGCCTGGGATCCTGCAGTCCACCCTGAAGCTTGAACCAACTCTGTGAAAAATTAACATCTTTCAGTTTGAACAATTCTGCAGAGGTATGTGGCTTCCTAGCTTGCACATGCCTGGGGAGACAGGAACTCTCCTTTCACTGTTTATCTTGCTCTAGGGCAGAGGTCAGCACACTCTCCCTGTACATGACCAGACAGTAAATATTTTAGGTTTTATAAGCCAATTGTCTCTGTCATAAGTACTCAACTATGCCACTGTCAGAAAAAAAAAAAAAAATCACATAAACAACACCTAAATGAAAATTTCAGCATCACCTTGTGACTGACTGAGACAGGTTTTGAACCTATAGCTAATAGTAAATAATGGAAATTTTTCCAAAATTTTTTAGCTCAACATGTATGCATTGAGGACCTACTAGTGCTAACAGCTTTTTGGACTCAGGTAAACCACATGCCCAAATAATACGTGAAGGCTTGTAAGTAAAAGTCCTATCTGTTTGGAACCCTCATCCAAATCCCCGTTGGCCGCCTCTTTGCCAACTGCCACTGCAGGCCTGTCCATTACCTCCAGGGCCTCAGCACTATGTCTGCACCTCTCTCCACGACTGGTCAGAGGCAACATGCGTGTGCCTCTCCTCTCTGAGAGGCGTGCGCCTCTCCAAGGTGGCTGTTTTTTGTTTCTTTGTTTGTTTTTTGTTGTGTTTTTTTTTTTTAGTGAACTTTATGCAAAGGTGAAAATAAATTCTTGACGAGGTTTTCATATTTACATTTTTCTCTGTAATGGTAATTGCATATTCCGTGTTCTTAAATTAGCTGATTTTAAATGCTGAAAACTAAATAAACAAAATATATCATTTCAACTGCGTAAGTATCACTCACTGCAAGTTCAGATATTATTCTATCATTTGTTTTCTCTACAGGAGTAATACAGTAGTGAAGTGGGTTCTCGTTTCTTATGTAGAGCAAGTAATCATTTAACTTAAGTCTTTTAACTTAGAAGCCATGTAAGGGCTGTGGCATTGTTATATAGTAATCCTCTGAACTGTGGTATTGGAGAAGACTCTTGAGAGTCCCTTGTACTGCAAGGAGATCCAGCCAGTCCATCATAAAGGAGATCAGTCTGGGTGTTCATTTGAAGGACTGATGCTGAAGCTGAAACTCCAATACTTTGGCCACCTGATGCGAAGAGCTGACTTATTGGAAAAGATCCTGATGCTGGGAAAGATTGAGGGCAGGAGGAGAAGGGGACGACAGAGGATGAGATGGTTGGATGGCATCACCGACTCGACGGACATGGGTTTGAGGAGTTGGTGATGGACAGGGAGGCCTGGCATGCTGCAATTTATGGGGTCTCAAAGAGTTGGACATGACTGAGCGACTGAACTGAACTGAATCTTCTGAATATTCAGCTGGAATTAATAGCCTTAGTATTTAAATATAAAATGCTAACATGTATTTAAATATAAAATATATATTGCTAAATATATACTATATATTTTAAATATAAAATACATATTGCTAAATATAAAACGCTAACAAAAGAAAATAAGAAACATTTTTTAATCTTTTTTTTTTTTAGAAAGTCTTTGTCTACTGCTGCAGGATTATGAGTGAGAAATATAAGTACAACCTTGGGACATACTAAACCTCTTCTATTTCTAAACTAGAAATAATTTACTATTCCTCATCCTTTGCACAATATATTTTATTTATGTGGTGAGATTAAGACTCAAAAAGAAAAACACCTAGCAATATCACTCACTTTTCTTCACAATTTAGAAATAGATTTTCATTTTCAAAAGAATGTAACATAGTAATTATGGCATATCTTTGTCAAACAAAATTCTATCATGTTTTCAGTGTGGTCTTTAATGAAAATGATCAAAAAGATAATCTTTTCTAAATTATTGCTTGTGGAAATGACCCTAACTGAGGTTTTTGGTTGTTTTCTTTGATTTTGTTCTTGGGAAGTTTTAATTCTTATTCTGTTAGAGAGAAGCCATATTCACCTTCATATTTGATGAAGAAGGTTACCTCTGAAGCCAGGGAGATTACCTTTCCAGCATTTTCTGTCTTGTCTAGAATAACAGGGTAGCCTTCTATTTTAAACAATAAATGACAATTACACAATTCTATTTACTTTGAAAACATCACATTTACTTTATTATTTTTAAAAATTGTTTTCCATGTGAGAAATTACTGATAAGCTATTTTATTATATACCTACTATATCATCTGCAAGCATTATCTTGGCTGAAATTTGAAAGAGATCTATGATAACTTTTTTAGTTTACTTGAGGCATTGTTTATCATATACATACATGTATTGACTCATAAAGTGACATTCTATAAAAATTAAGTTTCCAATATTTGGGGGAAAGTTACATTTACTTGAACATATTTTGATTACTAAAATGCTTTTTCAATCATACTATATATTTTTATATTATGATAATATAGCAAATCAATCACATTCCATCTAAATGGTCTTTGAATAAATATTTTTATATGTTCACACATATTATTAATGTTATATTATCTTGAGAAAACCAGAAAACGAAAAAATACTTTTTAAAAAGAGCTTGAAAATATGTCAGTGCCAAAGAGATTTTTCAGAAACAAATATGACAGCCTGTTTTTTGGCATTCCGTTTACCAACAGGCTTCCCTGGTTGCTCAGCTGGTAAAGAATCCACTTGCAATGTGGGAGACCTGGGTTCGATCCCTGGGTTGGGAAGATCCCCTGGAGAAGGGAAAGGTTACCCACTCCAGTATTATGGCCTGGAGAGTTCCAAGACTGTAGAGCCCATGGGGTCGCGAAGAGCCAGACGCGACTGAGCAACTTTGACTTCACTTCACTTACCATCATTAGTTATCTCCAAACCCCTAAAGAAAACACAGAGAACAGAGGAATGAGCAGAAAGACCAGCCGCTGCATTTCCGTTCCTTGTCTAATAAACTTCAA
>CM035271.1:98291895-98361357 GCA_020226075.1 Hydropotes inermis | reverse complement strand
AACAGTTCTGAGGTGAACCTGCTAACAGTTCTGAGGTGAACCTGCTAACAGTTCTGAGGTGAACCTGCTAACAGTTCTGAGGTGAACCTGGTAACCACTCTGGTAAAGCCCTAAAAGGATCATTATTTTAAAATACCTGGTGGTGTATCACTAAAGCACATTTTTTGACTTTTTATCACATCATGATCAGATTTTAATAGGAGAGGCATGCGCCTAGAAGACCTCATTGTATAGTCTTATAAAAAGGTAACTAATCTAGAGGCATTTGCCTTTTTAAAATGACTCTGGGAAACTAAGTCTTGGGAGACACTTCCCGTGTCATAAACAAAAGCAGCTAATTTTTCACCTCTCTGTTTATATTGAAGTGGTACAATTATTTAGCATCTCTTTTGAACAAAAACTTTCACACGTTCTTCCCCAAAGAAAGGTATTAAAATGCCAGTTCCTTAGTATGCACACATAATACTCCCCGGAAGATATTAAGAAGATCAATAAAGAAATCAATATCAGTCTGGAGTCTGTGAGAGTTGCGAAGCACATTGATGGCTTCCCTTTTATGTGTTTGAAAAATTGATTTCAATTGCCTGATTACTGATTCTTAGAATTTCATTTAGAACTTTTTCTTTCTTTTTTTTTTTCTCTTAGACTCAGCAGGGACATGATATTGTGAATTAAAATCCAGACAGTGTTTTTCAGAAAAGGGTAATCAATGCTGTTTCCTAAGAAAGAAGAAGAATATTTTCACTGCACTATTAGTTAAGTAAAACATCAAAAGAAGAAACCATCACAATGAAATGGTACTATTATTAAGGGAGAAAGGACTCAGTATAGAGTAAAACAAAAAATTAACTGTTCACCAAGGCTCTCAGCATTTTCAGGAAGCAAAAAATTAAATTTCTAGTCCAGTGTCGTTTGTAACACTTCTGTGTGAACTATGAACTTTTGCAAATGCTTAATTTTACAAGTCATAAATAAAGTTACCTTTGTCCTCATTTGTGCTTGCGTCCCAAGAGTCGGACACAACGGAGCGACCAACACACAGAGAAACCCGCTTCCACCCGCCGTTCCAGTTCGCGCTCTGCTTTATGACGCTATTGACTGAAAGAATTGTCCGCATTTCCAGCTTCCCAGTCTCCCTCCTCTTTTCTCTCTGAAGCCCAGTCTAGGCAATCTTCCCTGCCGTCTCACAGAAACTGCCCTGACGGCCTCAGCGGCCATAACCGGTGACCAGCGCTAGACTTCACCTTGTGACTGCCTCGCGCTGAGTCGTTGACCTGAGCTGGTCGCGTCTTCTCGGACAGATTCCTTCTCGCATCCTCCCTCGCTTCCACCGCGCTCTCACCCGACCCGCCATTTTCATCGCCCACTGTGTGCTGTCGGCACATCGGCCAAAGCGGCCCTTTTAACACAGTCACGCTATTTCTCTGTTCAAAAGCCCACAGCAACTATGCATACCATCAAAAGAGAAAAAAAAAAATAAAAGCTGCATTTCGAGGACCTGCAAGGTCTTTTGCAACGTGTCTCAATCAACTGTTAGGCGATCTCTCTTATTTCTACTTAGTTCACCCTACCATTTTTTCTACCCCCTGTTTTACAACTCCCCAGATGTTCTTATTTTAAGTTCTTTGCTCCAGATTCTCCTGTCTCTCCCTCAGACACCCTTTTTGGCCAACCCTTCCATCTCTTTCAAACACCTTCTTCTAAAAGGCACTTATAACCTCAATTTTTTTCAACCTGAAACTTTTCCATTACTCCCAGGAACTCCTAATGCCTTCAACCTCTCTCTCTCCCTTGTGTCCCCCGCCCCTTAGCACTTTCTAAAGTAGAATATATTTTTTTTTTTGTATTTTTTGTTGGTTTGCTCTCCTCTCCCTCCAATAAAATGCAAATCCCATAAAATAGGAATATTTTCTTTTATATTCACTGACACATTCAACACATAATATACATCTGTCACAATGGTAGGACTCACTAGATACCTGTTGAAGAAATAAGTTAATAAAGACTTTAGCATATATTTCTAAAATTTCAGGTTAGTTTAAAAATGAATAATAATAAAAACAATAATAAGCTAAGGAACACAATCTCTTTTCCTTTTCCATTATTTTTAAAATTTCCTTTCCATTGGAGCTCATATAATATACACATATATCATGTCAAGTTCTTTAAATATAACACTCATAGGTCGTGAAATCCTTAAAGCCAAATACTATTCTGATTCATATTTATTACAATGTTTCATTGCGCAATATCTGATACACAATGAGAACTTAAAAATTAGGGACAGCAAAAGCACTAGAATCATGATAAAAAACTGGATGATATAAAAATCTAAAACTTTCATGTTACGTATCAAGAAAGCAAAAATATGACCCATAGAGTGAAAGAAAATATTTGCAAATTATATATCTGATCAGGAACTTGTGCCTAGAATACATAAAGGGTTCTTACAAATCAGTAGTATAAAAACAAATTAAAACATTCACAAAGTATTTAAAAGGACATTTCTTGAAAACATATATGAAAATATCCTATAGAAAGAAAGAAAATGAAAGTGAAAATCACCCAGTCACGTCCAACTCTTTGTGACTATAGAGTCCATGGAATTTTCTAGACAAGAATATCGAGCAGGTAGCCGAACCCTTCTCCAGAGGTCATCCCGACTCAGGAACTGAATGGACTTTTCATCTGCTGGATTGCAGGTGGATTCTTTACAACTGAGCTATCAGTGAAGCCCAAAATAGGAGGTGGTCCTTTATGAGCGAGTGAAAGTTGCTCAGTCGTGTCCGACTCTTTGAGACACCATGGATATACAGTCCACAGGATTCTCCAGGCCAGAATACTGGAGTGGGTAGCCTATCCTGTCTCCAGGGGATCTTCCCAACCAAGGGATGGAACCCAGGTCGCCTGCATTGCAGGCAGATTTGTTAACAGCTGAGCCACCAAGGAAGCCCAAATATCCAACACACACGTGCAAAGATGCTCAGCACCACCAACTATTAGGATGGTTATAGTAAAAAAGGCAGATAATAAAAAGTGTTAGTAAAAATATGAAGAAATTAGAGTGAGAAATAGTACACTTTGTCAGGTTCACAGTCCCTCAGGATGCTAAACATAACTACCATATGATCCAGAAATTCCACTCTTAGGCATATACCAAGGAAAACAGAAAACAGATGTCCACACAAAAATGTGTACACTACTGTTACAGAAACATTATTCATAATAGTCAAAAGGTAAAAAACAAACTGTGGTATATTGTTTGGCAACAAAAAGGAATAAAATTCTGATACAGACTACAACATAGATAAATCTTGAAAGCATTAGGCTAAGTAAAAATAGCCAGCCCAAAAAATTATGTTATTGATTCCATTTATATGACATATCCAGAATAAACAAATCCACAGAGACAAAAGATGAATGTAGGGGTAGAGAGGGACTGGAATGGGAAATGACTGCCGTTGCTTACAGGGTTTATTTCGGAGATGATAAGAACGCGCTAAACAGATTTTGCCAATGGTTGTACAGCTCTGAGTAGTCTCAGAACACTGAGTTTAAAAGGGTTTAACTTTAAAAGGGTCAATGTTGCAGCATATGGATTAATCTTGACAAAAATGTTAAAGATAACTCTAAAATAACAAATGGATGGCAAGGTCATAATATAAACCTGCAAAGTCAATCCAGTTTAAAGTGAAGCTAAAAGATTACACATTACTTATAAAGTTAGACAACGTTGAGTCGATCTGCAGTCTTTGGACACTATCTTAATATTTATATTATTTTCCATATAGCATTGCTATAGTTATTTGTGTAGGAGTAGGATACATAAAGGAAAAGTCTGTGTGATTTTTCTCATTTTTTTTTTTAGGTCATAGGATTTTATCTGATTAGCAATGTTTATGCCATTACAATAACAGATTTACACAGTATTATAAACATGTATTCTTGTTTATTCAGTCTGTGATTATCCATGCTGATGAAAGAGAACAAGGATAAGGGAAGAGGCAGAGTCATGTACGTTAGCCTTTACAAATGATGCACCTTCTGTTCTAAGAATTTTTAGTATTATAAACAAGCTGCTAAAACTTCAAAAACCTTTCTGCTCAGATTCTCCTCCGTGCCCCTTAGCGTAACTCACCCACATCCACGACTCCCTGTCCAGACAGAATTAAGCAGGAGGATTAGCAAATATGAAATAGATTATTTAAAGTAAAGAAGCTCAATCTATAATCCAGAAAATTTATTGCAATTCATGACTCTTTCATCTACTTTATTTTATTATCTTTATCACTGGCCTTGGAAGGATAAATAATTAGACAACTCCAGATCCAATACCAATGTCTCTCTGTCAAGAAGTCATCCAGGGAGCCCTGTGTAAACTAGACTGTTCTGCTTGCCAAGAGGAAAAAGAATTACTTTCAGAGTAGAGTCAATCCTCCTTTAGCTGAGGCCAGAAATCCTAAAGTAAAGATAAAGAAAATGATGATTTCATAATTACTTAGTTTTAGTCAGTAATAATATTTCTTTTTCCTTTCTTCTGTGGAGAGAGGCTCAGCTTACTCACTCCTCTGCTCTTTGGGGGCTTCACAGTAATGTTAGAATCTGCCCTTTCTCTCCCCCCAGCCCAAAACCCATCCTCTCTGTCCTCTCCAGGAAAATCTCTCATCCTTTCTTTGAAGTCCAGGGGAAGGCAAATGCTGTAGCCAGCAGCCCTGCATTTATGGACGAAGGGGGAGTTTTGACTACTGACCCAGCAGTTCTTAGGGCAGTCAGACAAATTCCATCCACGATTTCCACTTCAAGGTCTTCTGCTCTCTTATCTGCCTCCTCCAAGCCTGAGTTTGATGTAAGGATCCGTCGTGCATACTAGCTTCCATCTCTGCTGTACCTATTACCTTTGGCTTTTTTTTTTTTAAATGAGTTTCCTATAGCTTGCTGTTATTACCCCATCTGCTTTGAGTTGATGAAATAAAAATTCGTAGTTTAAGGCAAAACAAGAAAAATTTAAACACAAAGTTTTCTCTGCCCATTTTGGCCTCCTCCCTCCCTTCTAATATGCACCGTGCATCTGTATTATGTGTTAACCAGGTCCATTCAACGGCGGAAACAAACAATACCACCAAATAAATCTCTACTTAACAACAGTCAGTGAAACTTGCAAAAAGAATTTCAGACCTTTTGGACTGATTATATATCCATATGTTTTTCATTGACTCAGAAAGGATACTAGGATACTGTATTTGCATACTGTCCATTTTTTTCTCCTTTTCCAAACTTATATGTATGTATACTTTCACATTTAAAAAATAAAAAAAGAGTACAGTAGCTTATTTCCATCAAATCCATACAATTGACAATTATACATTTCCTTATCAGGTATCATGTATACGCAATAAGAAAAAGGATAAATCACAATTCTGTCTTATTTTCTTCTTTGCTTCCCTATTTTCTGATTTTCTATCTAATGACTCTTTCGGTTAGTAATAAACCAAATAAAATTGTGGAGGATTCATAATTACAAATGATAAGTGAGTCTAGGTATCAGACATCAAAAAACTTACTGTTTTATTCTTTTTCAATTCACAGGATTGCATAGTTATTCTCTGCAAACTATTACCTGTGTTCACTTTGAAAAAAAAAAACCATAGGAAGAGATGGAAGTGGTTCTTTTAAACAAAAAATGATTTTATTAATGCCAACAGGAATGCTGAAAAAAGCATAAAGAAGTCTATGTGACCTCAAAAGTTATCTACGTCATGAATGGAGGAGCAAGAGGTGATCATAAAAATATTTTATTTTCCATGCCTACAAAAAAGATTTAGCAATTTCCCAGATTTTTATATGGCTAGAAACATTTGCATTATGAAAAGATACAGAAGAGTACACAGGTTTTATACCAGCTACTCTTCCTCTACGTACCTGAAGGCATAAAGATTTTGCATTATTTGTTATTCTATTAAAAAAAGACATCTTTCTAGTTGAAGCCAACCAAGTTGCTATAAAAATGTTAGACAGTTATAGTACATTGGAAGTGGGATCTTTTAAAATTATTATGCATGGTGGATTTCTTGGAGAAATTGTGCTCTTGAAAGCCAGAAAATAAACTTGCAATGATGGTGTGACTTTTATTTTGAAACATATCAACTAAGTGTCAGATAAGTACTGAACAAAATAATCAGATATGAATTTACCTAAATATCTATGTTGGCTTTTCTTTATAAGAACACTGTTTAAGCAAAACTGAAAATGCATTTGTTATTTCCAAAATTTCTTGTGGTATGTTAACACACTCTGCTACAGCATATAGGTGAAGAGAGCAAAAAAATATACAAATATCATTAAATATTATCAGTAAAATATTGGAAATTTGCTTTGTTTTGATAACCTATAAACAAACTGTAATTTTATTATAAAGTTTTAATGTTTTAAAGAGTTGCTTCTTAGAAACAACATGATTGCACAGGAAAGACAATTCATTTTTATTGTTACTTAGTATAGTTTTATTAATATATAATATAATCGTTGTATATGATTATATACATTGATATATATATATAATATATATATAGCTAATATATCATTGTAGTTAAGATATGCAATTCAGAAAAAATATTACTACCCATTGCCCAAATATCTGTAGATAAAAATGGGTAGATTGTTACATTAGCATTTAGTAATGTAGTATGTTAGTTTCTGCTTACTTACATGAATTTGGCCCTGTGATTTGCTTTAGCAAGTAGGCGTTAGCAAAATTTATAGAAGCTGAGGCTTGATAGAGTACTTCTGCACTGATGATTGTTTTCTTGAAACACTGCCACCGCGGTGTAAAAAACCTGGACTATTCTTCAAAAGAAACCGTGTGGAGGAGATCTAAGGTCTCTGACCTCAAACCCCAGCTAACCTCTAGTAATGTGGCTCCGACCCTGGATCACTCAGCCCTAGGAGAGTTGTTAGACGACTGAATCCGTGCAAAGTGACCCCATATTTAATCAGCAAATAAACTGTCTGATTGAGTTCGCCTAGATTGTAGAACAGTAAGCAAATAAACAGTTGCTGTTTTAAGTATAAGTAGCTGAAACTTAAATTAGAGCCTAAAGCTGAGATGGAACCTTTTAAAAACATTAAACATACTACACTGAATTTATGACGTGCTTTGCGTGGACAAATGGTGAACAAACTGGTAGTGAAAGTTGAAGACAGTGAGGAAACTAACAATGGAGGCTAGAAGGATGATACAGCAGTTTCACAGTGATAAAGTAATATGAGAAAACATAAAGGGTCAATGGGCATCATTTAGCTGCATAGAAGGAGAAAAACAGAGGTGCATACAGGAAAGCAGAGAGAGGGGGAAAAGGACTATTTAGCTTTCAAATAGAATTTTGAGGAAATATGGAGCACTGAAGAATTTTTAGATCAAAAAATAAAACCCACATCCAACAGCCACATGAAAAGATGCTCAACATCACTAATCATCAGGGAAATGCAAATCAAAACAGCAATGAGTCATCATCCCACACCTATGAGATTGGCAATCAACAAAAAACACAGCTAACAAATGTCGGCAATGAAGTGGAAAAACAGAAACTCTCATCTACTGTTGGGACTGTAAACTGGGGCAGCCACTGTGGAAAACACATTTCCGAAAAAAATAACAATATGATTGCCATATGACCCAGCAATTCACCTCCTGTGTATATACCTGATAATAGCAAAAGTGCCAATTCAAAAAGATACACGCACCCCAGTGTTCATAGCAGCGTTCTTTACAATCACAAAGATATGGAAGCAACCAAACGGTCCACCAACAGATGGGTGTATAAAGAAGGTGTGGTGAGTATGCACATGTATGTGTGTGTATGATGGAATACTTCTCAGCCATAAAAGAAAAATAAATCTGCCATTTGTAGCAACACAGAAGGCACTATGCCCAGTGAAATAAATCAGACAGAGAAAGACAAATAAGGTATGATATCACTTATATGTAGACTCTAAAAAAAACCCAACAAACTAAAGAGGCAGACTCACAGATATAGAGAACAAAATATTGGTTACCCATGGGGAGAAGGTAGTGGGGAAGGGCAATAGTGGGGTAGAGAAGTAAGAGGTACAAACTATTACATAAAAAATAAACTAAAAGGAAATACTATATAACAAGGAAAAATCAGACAATATTTTATAATAACTATAAATGGAGTATAATATTTTGTGAACTATGAATCACACTGTTGTGTACCCTTAAAGTGAAGAGGAACTAAAACCTCTTAATGAAAGTGAAAGAGGAGAGTGAAAAAGTTGGCTTAAAGCTCAACATTCAGAAAACTAAGATCATGGCATCTGGTCCCATCACCTCATGGGAAATAGATGGGGAGACAGTGGAAACAGTATCGACTTTATTTTTTTAGGCTCCAAAATCACTGCAGATGGTGACTGCAGCCATGAAATTAAAAGATGCTTACTCCCTGGAAGGAAAGTTATGACCAACCTAGATAGCATATTAAAAAGTAGTGACATCACTTTGCCAACAAAGGTCTGTCTAGTCAAGGCTATGGTTTTTCCATTGGTCATGTATGGATGTGAGAGTTGGACTGTGAAGAAGGCTGAGCACCGAAAAATTGATGCTTTTGAAGTGTGGTGTTAGAGAAGACTCTTGAGAGTCCCTTGGACTTCAAGGAGATCCAACCAGTCTGTCCTAAAGGAGATCAGTCTTGGGTGTTCATTGGAAGGACTGATGTTGAAGCTGAAACTCCAATACTTTGGCCACCTCATGCGAAAAGCTGACTCTTTGGAAAAGACCCTGATGCTGGGAGGGATTGGGAGAAAGAGAAGAAGGGGATGACGGAGGATGAGATGGCTGGATGGCATCATGGACTCAATGGACATGAGTTTGAGTAAACTCTGGGAGTTGGTGATTGACAGGGAGGCCGGGCGTGCTGCAGTCCATGGGGTCACAAAGAGTCGGAAGTGCCTGAGAGACTGAACTGAACTGCACTGAACGTGTAATACTATACAGCAACTGTATTTCAATAAAAAATAATTTAAAAACCTCTTTCTTAGATCTACTCAATGTGACAAAAACAAGACTTGAAAAAAATGGCTTCAGGGTAAGGATCATTCAAGAACTTTACTGTAAGATACTTTGTTAAGAGTTAAAAAATTTGAAGTTAATGTTTGAATACATGAATTTTAAAGAAGACAAGGAAACAACTTCTAGGACTTCTGCAGATACTGTTCCAAAGAGTCTAACAAGCCCAAAGATAACTACACATATGATTTTTGGAGCATGAAAAAATCCACAATTAGAATCAAAAGAACTAAGAATTCTTTAACTATAAGCTCTTCGTCAAAATGGATCACAAGCAAGTCAATGAAGAGAAGCTTCTGGATCTTCAACTTTTACAGAGACTAGACTAAAAAATCTATTCCTCTTCAGGTGCACCCATTTCTTAAGTTTTCCTTAAGAAATACTCAAGAAATACTTAAGAAATACTCAAGATGAGAGGCAACTACTCAGACGGAGATTCAGATGTAGGGGAGTATAATATCTGATGAACCATTTCCAGGGAGCATAACACAACTGGTTCCTAATCAAGAAACATTCTCCATCCCTTAAAGAGGAGGCTTTGACAGCTTCTTTTGGCTGGATTTTCTTGATAGAATCATTACCAACCACTGTTTACTAAGGTCTCCCACTCCCCGCCTTTTTTGAAGGCATACAAACAGCTATTACGGTTTCCTGCTTTTGCCTAAGCATTAGACTGGGTGTTGCCTGTTTGCTTTTGGTTTTGAAATCTCTAAATCAAGGGTGGTTGAGAAGCCTTCAATCAGACTTGATGAAGATGAGCACTTTATAGAATTAAAACAAAATTTTGCCAATATTTTCCAGCCAAAGACCACCAAGGTACACCTTTAAAGAAACAAACAGGGTTTACTGACTCACTGCATTAAGGGAGAATGTACCCTATGAGGAATCATGGGGCATCTCAGCAATAGGGTGTTTGTTATTGGGTTGCTAAATCATGTCTGACTCTTTGCCACACCATGAACTGCAGCCCACCAGGCTCTTCTGTCCATGGGATTCTCCAGGAAAGAATACTGGAGTGAGCTGCCCTTTCGTCCTCCAGGTGAACTATCTGATCCATTGATTGAAACTCTCTTTCCTACATTACAGGCAGATTCTTTTACCACTGAGCTAGCAGAGAAGCCCAACAGGATGTTAGAAAAGATCTTGCATTCTGTGATTTGGGGGAGAATTTCAAGATGTGGGGTTTTTCTCTGAACTTGATTCTCTCAGGAGGCAGAAGCAATTTTAAGACTGAATATCTTAATATTATTTAGTTGCTCAGTATTGTCCAGCTCTTTGAAAGCCCATGGACTGTAGCCTGCTATGTTCCTCTGTCCATGGGATTCTCCAAGATGAATACTGGAGTGTGTTGCCATGCCCTTCACCAGGGGATGTTCCCAACCCAGGGACAGAACCCACTTCTCTTATATCTCCTGCTTTGGCAGGCAGGTTCTTTACCACTAGCACCACTTACGAAGCCCACCTTTTGAGCATACTTACCCACAAATGAAAATGCAGCTGGTTTTGTACATACAATTTCATTCTGAGAAACCCTTATGTACCCATTTGCTTTATTCTATAATCGCCATGGCTGGGAATCTTCTTCATTTCTCAGTCCTTTCCATATCTAGTTCTCCTGTTTTGAGCACCTGATTAGAAAACTCCAAGTTCTAAAATCTTGCAATCTTGGAGATTTCAAATCAAGAAATCTAAAATCTTAAAATCATGCCTTTCCCATGCCTTCTCTTTGAATGTTCACTTCCAACATGGCAATATTGTGAATGAACTGTCCAATACAATCCCATAGATTTATCTTAGGTGAAGATACCATGACCGTTATCGCCCTCAAAGAGATGTCAGATTATTACTGATTGTTATTACTGATCAGATTATTATTATTAAAGAAAAGTATTGTATGACTGTAGGGAATGAGCAAATTAGCCAAACAGCGTGGTCAGGCTCTCACCCCACGTTTTGTAAATAACGGCCATGGAACAGCTGAGATCACCTATAGCACTGCATGTGCCTGTCACGAGGTACCTGCTTGCTCACGGGATGCCGTGTGCAGTTCGCCGGTGTGGGCTTCACCGTGAGAGCCCCGGCTGCTCTGCACTGGGACTACACTGGAGCAACATCGCAATCATGTTACCTGAGGCCATGCTATGGCTCTGCTATGGCTACGTTACGGGCATGTTGTGGCTGCTGCCTCAGCTGCTGCGCCAGCCAAAGGAGAACAAATGTGTCTGCGGTTCCTCCGGCTCCTCAAGCCTCCTTCCTGCATCGCAGGTTGAGTCTTGCCTAGCCTGGGTTCAGCGAACACTGTGGACAGTGCAAACAGCGAGGCAACTGGCATCATGAAGAGGACCAGCAGTGCGATGATGTAGCATACGAAGGATGTTTTCAGGCCAACGAGGTAGCTAAAGGTTGTGTGGGCTCGTCACTTTGTATGCTTTCAACATACTGTGCATCACAGTCCCTGTCTGTAAAACTGGTAATATTATTTACAGATTTTCTTATGAGGCTAAATAATATAACATATGTAAAAACCTTAAATATTTTACATATATAGCACTGTATATATGTTACCAGTGTTATAAAAAAAAATAGGTAGGACTTGAAGAGGTAGGCATTGAATGTCAATTCTAGGCAGGAGGAAGCATATAAGCATAAAGGTCTTATGTGGAAAGTCCACAGCATATGGAGACACAAATTTGCATGTAAAGTTGAATTATAGGGTTAGTAATAATATTGCAAGCTGGATTAGAATTATTATTAATTTCACATAGGATTTGAAAGGCCACCAAACATCACTTTAACAACCTGACTCTTCCTTTTCTAGAAAGTATCATTTTAGCTAAATATTGATTGGAAGGACTGATGCTGAAGCTCCAATACTTTAGCCACCTGATGCAAAGAGACAGCTCACTGGAGGAGACCCTGATGCTGGGAAAGACTGGAGGCAGCAGGATAAGGGGGCAGCAGAAGATGAGGTGGTCGGGTAGCATCACTGACTCAGTGGGCAGGAATTAGGGTGACCTCGGGGAGATGGTGGAGGACAGAGGAGCCCTGAGTGTTTCAGTCCATGGGGTCGCACAGAGTCAGACACGAATTAGCGACTGAACAACAAGAACAAAATCATTTTAGCTAGGCAGCAAATGTGAAGAAGTTATCCTAGAAAAGCCAGGACATGGAGTACACCTTTTATTCTGTGAAATGAAAAGGTCCACCAGGTAGATGAGATTTGCTATGTATTGTTCAAGACAACAAACCTGGAGCTACCAGTTTAGTTTACATGTAGGCACATTTGCCCTCAGAGTGGCAAATAATTTACTGCAAAGAGATGTCTGTCGGAAGAAAGGGCTCTTACATACAATAACAAAATGTAGCTCACAGGAATTAGAATACAAAGAGTAGAAGACAAACCACAGATGCTACAGAAGGCTTTAGTACAAAATAAGGATTAGGAGTTTACGTGTGAAGTTTAGGAGGCTAGCTCATTTTTCAGGAAAGGAGAGTACATGATTTCATCAGACTCTGAAAAGAATGCATAGCTCCAAAAAGGTTAAGACTGATAGAAATTACATTATTGGACTTGGATGCCTCGCTGTGATTTTGAATGTTTCAAGAGCTAGTCAGCATGCACGGAGAAATACCTAGATGTTGCAACCTTGGCAAATTATCTGACTTTGTCATGGTACATTCGAGCCTAGTGGTATCCGAATCTTTGTGACCCCATGGACTTTAACCCGCCAGGCTCCTCTGACCATGGGATTTTTCCAGGCAAGAATACTGGAGCGTGCTGGTCATGCCCTCCTCCAGGAGACCTTCCCAGCCCAGGGATCGAACGACAGTCTCTTGCATCTCCTGCACTGGCAGGCAGATTTTCACCACTCTGCCACCTGCGAAGGCTACCTAAAACTGCATAACCTAAATTTCATAACTGATTTTCCTTAATTCCTCACTCTGTCAGTCTCTCTTTTCATTCCGATGCCTATTGCTATATTTACTCCATCTTCTTCTTAAACTTCAATTCCCATCCTGGTCATTTGAGCTATTCTTTAGCATTTTTATTCTGTGAGATTTAGCATTTATCTCCCAACTTTTTAACTTCACAATGGCCTTTAGACTGGAAGGACCAAAAAGATTTCCGAACCTTTCTTTCAATCCCCCACACCCTTACACCTGGACACTTTATTCCCCTAATCTTTTCAGTGCTTCTAGTGACGGATTTTACTTTCATTGTCGTTCTTTTGTGAAGGGTTTTCTTTTCAGGCCTAGCAATTGTTAAGTCATAAACCTTATCTGTGAATCAAAGTCTGTTTGGGGGGTGGGGGGAAGAAGATTCTGAATCAAAGAAAGGTTAAGGGATCAAACTCTGACTCTTTCATTTGCAAGCTATCTTATCTTTGTAGGCAGGGACTTTTATTTTTATTTTGTTCAGTTAAAGGGACTGAAAAACATCCAACAAGCTATAAATCCAAATCACAGTGTAATATGTTGAATCAGGCAGACCCCAGGGTGGTATATGTCTCCAAAGGTACTGCTTAAGGATTCTCCTAGGATTTTATCATATATACGATAATGGAGATAACTCTTAATCAAGTTTCAGAGCCAATGAATATGGTTTCATAATATATAATAAATTTGCAATCTTCTGTAACTCTTTTAGTGAACCGAAAAAGCATACTGGTCCCCCCCACCTTGACCTTTAAAATTACCAATCCTTAGACCATTCTTGTGAGTTCAAGACAAGTAAGACACAAGCCTGTCTTCTATGACTCAGTGACAAACTCTTTATCAGGGTTTAATTATATTTTTCTCTCTATAGCCAGTGAGTCAATATCCCTTCCATAAAACAACACTGAAATAATTCATCCATACAGCCTCAAGAGGGCAAAGAAGTGGGTTACCTAAACCGTTCACTGACACTGTGGAATCAAAGAAAAATGGCTCAAAGATAGGGCTGAGAAGCTGATTTTACACAGAATAGATAGTGTTTCATTTGCAACACAACATTTGATATAAAGATTCATGGCATTATGTTTTTATCTTGAAATACTGACACTGCTAGCAGCTCAACCTGCTATTCCATTAGAACATCTCATAGGAATTCTGGAATTTATCTGCTGCCCACATAAAAACAGATAAAGCAAAGGAAAAAAATATTAAAGCTTATTTTTATCACAGAACAGGGCTGTACCTCCAGAATCAAAGCTTTTAAACCTCTATCATGAGCCGTCTGCAAGAAAGCTCATGTACAATAGGAGCAAGGTGAGGGACAATGGCAAAGAAATGTATATGAACAGTATCTTTTTAATGTTGACACCTACATTCTATGCAGTTTAATATTTCTCTTCAGAGTCACAGAACAGCAAGGAGTCTTACTTTGTTCCCCATTCTGAATCCATAGTTGCAACAATGCTCTGCCTAGAAAGTGGTAGCAATGTAGGCAGTAGAAGATGCCCAAAACTGAAGCCCAGAGTTGCTTTGCTTAAGGGAGCTTAAGAGGGTATAAAAAGAGAAAAGTGAGCTTTTAGAGATTTATCCAACAGCTGAAAGGAGAATCCCATGTGACCAGTGGGATCTTGGGGAAGAGCATTACTGAAATATTGTGAATAAAAAGAAAATTTATCTAAATTAGCCAGTAAGGTCTAGAACAGTACTGTCAAACAGAAAATTATGAGATGATAGAAATGGTCTATATTTGTTCTATCCATAGCAATAGTCACAAGTCAAGTGCAACAACTGAGCACTTATAATATGACTATTTGATCTAAGAAACTAAATTTCAAATTTTATTTAATTCTAATTAATGTAATTAGTCACATTTGACTAGAGTCTATGTTATTGTACAGAATAAATCTAGACTATAACTAGCTAAACATATCTATAAAATCTTAGTGTAAGAAATCAAAGGGAAATAGTTCTAGTAGTGAAGGTAATTTAAGAGTTTGACAAACACATTTTCCATTGCATCTCTTTCTAAGTCCGTTTTATTGAATATTTTGTGCCTTTAATCATCATCTGAAATATTTGGAAGATTTTCATGTAGAGACACTTTTTAAAATTTATTTTAATGAAGTCATGGTTGATAAAGGGAGACTGATTAGACTGACTGACCTGTTTCTAAGATCTCTAAGTACACTCCTCATCTCAGTCCCATGGTAATGCTCACAGAAAGATTAGCGGCTTTCAGAGATGGGTGCCTGATCTACCAGCGCTTTAAGTTGAACATTTTATTGACATGTAAAAACAGTCCCTTAAGCATGAAACAGAAGGAAAAACAATGCAAGAATGCCAAAATGACTGGGAATCCAATTCCAGCTAGTGATATAAACTAAAGAGATATGAATGGATACTGTATTTATTTTCATTGTCAAAATGCTGTGAGTTCTGTAGAATCCCAAAGGGAAGGATAACTTTATAGTAAAAATAGTAAGATTTTAATGAAATCCATGTTTTTAGCTTTTATAATTTTTAGATGTGTCTGACAATTTCAAAATTAAATGTTTAAATTCCTTTCTTACACTCATTTTTTTTCATTCCTTCCTTCCTTATTTACCAAAAGCTGATGTTTCATTGGTGTCATTTTTGTGCTAATTTGAGAGTGCTTTGGGTTTACCAAAAAAGTGCTGCACCCCTGATTATGCAAAAGAGTGTGGATCCTGCTGGTTCAGTTAAAAAGTGCTTCCATCTGAAGAAATAGTGGGAAATGAAATCATAGATCTAGATGAAATGGAAAATTCCTACAAAAAAATGAAGCATCATGGCTGAATCATGAAAAAACAGAAAATCTGAATAGATCAAAGACTGATAAGGAAGCTAAATTGATAAACAAAACTCAACAAAGGAAAGTTCAGGGATAAATGCTTCACTGGTGAATTATACCAAACATTTAAAAGGGTCTATACTTTTCAAATTCTTCCCCAAAAAAATTAATGAGGAGGGAATACTCTTATATGCATTCTATGAGACCTGTATAACAAAGCAAAGTCAGACCAAGAGAAAAGAAAACAAGAAAACTATAAACCAATATCTCTTATAAATAATGATTATAAATCTTCAATAATATACTAGAAAATCAAATTCAACAGCACATCAAATGGATTATACACCATGAAAAAGAGGGATTACTCCTAGAATGCAAGGACAGCTCAACACACATAAATCAATAAATGGGATACACCATATTAACAGAATGAAGGATAAAAATTATATGATCAGTTTCATAGATGTAGAATAAAATATTTGATAAAATTTAACATCAATCCATGATAAAATATTCAACAAATTAGGAATAGAAGGAATGTACCTCAATTACATAAAGGCCATATATGACAAATCCATGGCTAAGCTGAAAGATTTTCCTTTAAGGTAAGGAAAATGACAAGGTTGCCCACTTTCACCACTTCTATTCAACATGTATTTGGAAATTCTTGCCAGATTAATGAAGCAAGACAAGGAAATTAAAGCCATCCAAACCAGCAAGGAAAATGTTTAACTGCCTCTTTTTGTAGATGATATAATCTTATATGAAGAAAACCCTAATATTCCATTGAGCATTTGCTAGAATTAATAAATGAATGTAGCAACTTGTGGAATATAAAATCAATGTACAAAAATCACTTGTATTTCTATACTCTAACAGTGAATTATCCAACAAAGAAATTAAGAAAACAATATCATATACAAAGCATCAACAAGAATAAAATAGAAATTTAACTAAAGAGGCAAAAGACTTATACACTCGAAACTGATAGACACTGATGAAAGAAAGTGAAGAAGACACAATAGTACCTGTTGATGGATAGAAGAGTTAGTCCTTTTAAAATGCCCATATTGTCCAAAGCAACCTACATATTGAATGTAACACACAAAATTCCAAAGAAATTTTTCAGAGGAATAGAAACAGTTATTCTGTGATTTATACAGAACCACAAAAGACCCAAAAATAGCCAAACCAACCTTGAGAAATAGTTTAATAACAAAGCTAGAGTCATCATACTTCATTATCTCAAACAATAGATGTATTACAGAAAAACAGAAATCAAAATAGTATTCTACTGGCATACAAACAGAAGAACAAATCAGCAAAACAGACTATACAGTCCAGAAGTAAACCCATGCAAATATGGTCAACTAATTTTTTACAAGAATGCCAAGAACATTCATAGGGGAAATATAGTCTCTGTAATAAATTATGTTGCAAAAACTAGATATCTAAATACAAAAGACCCCTTTCTTACAGTAATCAAAAATTGAAATGGATTAAAGATTTAATGTAAAACCTAGAAGACAATAATGTAGAAAAATATTAAAAAATAAAACTATAAAATGCCTAAAAATGAGGGGAAAAAAATGCCCCTACATCAGTCTTGGCAATGATTTTTTGGGTATACCATCAAAAGCACAAGCAGAACAATTAAGCAGAACTACATCAAACTGAAAACTTCTGTACAGTAAAAGAAACAACAAAATGAAAAGACATCCTACAGAATTGGAGGTAACATATTCAAACCATGTGACTGATAAGGGATTAATACCCAAATCAATAAGGAGCTGATAAAATCCAATAACAAAAGATCAAATAATTCCATGTAAAGTTGGGCAAAGGTCCTAGACATTTCTTGAATGAAGACATACAAATGGCCAACAGATATACATAAAGTTGTTCAATATCACTTGATTATTCAGTCCAGTCGCTCAGTTGTTTCCAATTCTTTGCGACCGCATGAATCGCAGCACTCCAGGCCCCCCTGTCCATCAAAAACTCCCGGAGTTTACTCAAACTCATGTCCATTGAGTCAGTGATGCCATCCAGCCATCCTCATCCTCTGTCATCCCCTTCTGCTCCTGCCCCCAATCCCTCCCAGCACCATGGTCTTTTCCAATGAGTCAACTCTTCACATGAGGTGGCCAATGTATTCGAGTTTCAGCTTCAGCATCAGTCCTTCCAATAAACACCCAGGACTGATCTCCTTCAGAATGGACTGGTTGGATCTCCTTGCAGTCCAAGGGACTCTCAAGAGTTTTCTCCAACACCACACTTCAAAAGCATCAATGCTTCTGCACTCAGCTTTCTTTATAGTCCAACTCTCACATCCATACACGACTACTGGAGAAACCATAGCCTTGAATAGACAGACCTTTGTTGGCAAGGTAATGTCTCTGCTTTTTAATATGCTGTCTAGGTTGGTCATAACTTTCCTTCCAAGGAGTAAGCATCTTTTAATTTCATGGCTGCAGTCACCATCTGCAGTGATTTTTGAGCCTAAAAAAATAAAGTCTGACACTGTTTCCACTGTCTCCCCATCTATTTTCCATGAAGTGATGGGACCAGATGCCATGATCTTATAGTTTTCTGAATGTCGAGCTTTAAGCCAACTTTTTCACTCTCCTTTTTCACTTTCATCAAGAGGCTTTTTAGTTCCTCTTCATTTTCTGTCATAAGGGTGGTGTCATCTGCATGTCTGATGTTATTGATATTTCTCCCAGAAATCTTGATCCCAGTTTGTGCTTCTTCCAGCCCAGCATTTCTCATGATGCACTCTGCATGTAAGTTAAATAAGCAGGGTGACAATATACAGCCATGACGTACTCCTTTTCCTATTTGGAACCAGTCTGTTGTTCCATGTCCAGTTCTAACTGTTGATTCTTGACCTACATACAGGTTACTAGGGAAATGCAAATGAATACCACAGTGAGATATTAGCTCACACGTTAGGACAGCTATTATCAAAACTACAAGAGATGATGTATATGGCAAGAGGGTAGAGGATAGGGAGCCCTGTATACAATTGATGGAAATGTAAATTGGTGTAGCCATTAAGGATAACAATACAGACTTTTCCTCAAAAAATTAAACCTTAACTACCAGCTAATCCAGCAGTTCTGCTTCTGAGTACATACTAAAAAGAATTAAAATCTCTATCTGAAAACAATATATATTCTCATGTCCATTGCAGCACTATTCACAGTAGCAAAGATATGTAAACAACCAAAGTATTCATCATGGATGAACAGATAAATAACTTGTGTGAGATATCTATATAAGGATATCTCTATATATGTAGGTTTGCATATATATATATATATATATATATATTTACACAAATATATACATATATTAAATGTAATATTGTTCATGGGGTTCTCAAGGCAAGAATACTGGAGTGGTTTGCCATTCCCTCCTCCAGTGGACTATATTTTGTCAGAACTCTTCTCTATGATCCATCTATCTTGGTGGTCTGGAAAGGCATGGCTCATAGCTTCACTGAGTTATACATTCCCTTCGCTGTGATCCATGAAGAAGGGCTATAACAAAGAATATTCTAATTGCCGCACAATCGCACTTATTTCACATGCTAGTAAGGTTATGCTCAAAATCTTTCAAACTAGCCTTCAGCAGTACCTGGACCAAGAACTTCCAGATGTACAAGATAGGTTTAGAATAGGCAGAGGAACCAGGGATCAAATTGCAAACATTCATTGGATCACAGAGAAGGCAAGGGAATTCCAGAAAAATATCTATTTCAATTTCACTGACTATGAGAAAGCCTTTGACTGTGTATATCACAACAAACAGTGGAAAGTTTTCAAAGAGTTGGAAATAGCAGACCACCTTATCTGTCTCCTGAGAAACCTGTATTCAGGTCAGGAAGCAACAGTTAGAACTGGACCGGGAACAACAGACTGGTTCCAAATAAGAAAAGGAGTACGTCAAGGCTCTAAGTTGTCACCCTGCTTATTCAGCTTATATGCAGAGTACATCATGAGAAACGCTGGGCTGGATGAATCACAAGCTGGAATCAAGACTGCTGGGAGAAATATTAACCTTAGATATGCAGACGAGTGTGTCAGTCTTCAGTCATGTCTGACTGTTTGCAACCCCATGGACTGTAGCCTTTGTCCACAGAATTCTCCAGGCAAGAACCCTGAAGTGGGTTGTCATTTCCTTCTCCAGGGGATCTTCCTGACCCGGGGATAGAACCTGGGTCTCCTGCATTGCAGGCAGACTCTTCACCATCTAAGCTACTAGGGAAGGCACAGACATGCAGAGGATAGCACTCTATGGCAGAAGGTTAAGGGCAACTTAAGAGTCTCTTGATGAGTATGAAAGGAGAATGAAAAAGTTGGCTTCAAACTCAACATGAAAGAAACTAACCTTGGCATCTGGCCCCCCCACTTTATGGCAAACAGAAGCGGAAACAGTAGAAGCAGTGACTGATTTCTTTTATTGGGGGGCTTCAAAATGACTGCAGATGGTGACTGCAGCCATAAAAGTAAAAGACATTTGTACCTTGGAAAGAAAGCCATGAGAATCCTAGAAAACATATCTAAAAGCAGAGACATCACTCTGCAGACAAAGGCCATATAGCAAAAGCTATGGTCTTCCCAGCAGTCATGTATTGGGGTTAGTCAGTGAGAGTTGGTGGAGAAGGCAATGGCACCCCACTCCAGTACTCTCGCCTGAAAAATCCCGTGGATGGAGGAGCCTGGTAGGCTGCTGTCCATGGGGTCGCGAAGAGTCGGACGTGACTGAGTGACTTCACTTTCACTTTCCACTTTCATGCACTGGAGAAGGAAATGGCAACCCACTCCAGTGTTCTTGCCTGGAGAATCCCAGGAATGGAGGAGCCTGGTGGGCTGCCGTCTATGGGGTCGCACAGAGTTGGACATGACTGGAGCAACTTAGCAGCAGCAGCAGCAATGAGAGTTGGACCATAAAGAAGACTGAGCACTGAAGAAGTGATACTTTCAAATAGTGGTGCTGGAGAACACTACTGAGGGTCCCAAGAGTCCCGTGGACAGCAAGGAAATCAAAGCAGACAATCCTAAAGGAAAGCAACCCTGAATATTCATTGGAAGGACTGACGCTGAAGCTGAAGCTCCAATACTTTGCCTACTGGGTGTGAGCTGCTGACTCACTGGAAAAGACCCTGATGCTAGGGAAGACTGAAGGCAAGAGAAGGGCATGCCAGAGGATGAGACGGTAAGATAGCATCGCCAACTCAGTGGACATGAATTTGAGCAAACTCTGGGACATGGTGAAGGAGCCTGCAGTCCCTGAGGTTGCAGAGTCAGACGTGACTCAGCGACTGAGTAACACAAATAGTGTAGTATTATTCAGCTTTTCGAGAATAGAAATTTTGAGAAATTTCACAAATTCTGCCATTTGTGACAGCATGGGTAAACTTTGAGGAAGTTATGCTAAATGAAATATTTCAAGCACAGAAATACAAATACTATATGATCTCACTTATATGGGAAATCTAAAGAAGTCAAACTCATACAACCAGAGGAGTCAAATGTTGGCTGCGAGGAACAAGGATGTTGCAGAAACAGATGTTGTTCAAAGTACAAAGTTTTGGTTATAAGGTGACTGTCTTCTTGGGATTTAATATACAGCATGGAGATTATAATTAATAACACTATAATGTACACTTGCAGTTTGCTGAGAGCATATTTAGATCTTGTGTTCTCTGCAGAAAAAAATTAGTTACCAGATGAGGTTATTATTTATTTTGATTGTGGTAAGCATGTCACAGTGTAATTAAATCATCACATTTGTACACCTTTAAAAAACTATATCACATTACTTAAATATATATAATTTTTAATTTGCCAATCTTACCTCAGTAAAATTTGAAAAAATTATAATAATTATATATTTTATGGTATATGTTTTATTTTACCACCATAACCAAGCAAATAAACAAAATGGAAATAATAATTCAGCCATGTTAATACTATGCAATTTGATACATGATGAAAATTGCACTTCACTTCTGTGATCTTCCTCTTTAAAATACAACTTCAGTATAATCATGGTAAAATAACAGAGAAATCTCAATTGAAGGACATTCTAAAAGATACTTGACCACCACTCCTTAAATTTTCAAAGTGTATGAGAAATTGTCATAGACAAGAAATAGCTTAAGGAGACATAAAATTTTTAATATAACTTGGTATACTAGATGGGATTTTGTAAAAAAGAAAGAAAGAAAGAAAAGGATAGCAGATGAAAGCTGAGGACATCTTAAGTATGAACTTTAATTAATACTAATGTATTACTATTAGTTCATTAATCTTGTCAAATATGTCATCCTAATAATGCAGGCTGTAAGAATGGAGAATACTGGATATGGGATATATGGGAATTCTGAACACCATGCTGAAAAGTTTTATGTGACTCTGAACCTATGCTGAAGTAGTCTTCAAAAACAATTTTTTATTTTAGTATATAGAATTGTAAATATATAGAATGTGTGTGTGTGTTAGTCCTTCAGTTGTGTCTGACTCCGATCCCATGGACTGTAGCCCACCAGGTCCTCTGTCTATGGAATTCTCCAGGCAAGAATACTGGATTGCCATTCCCTTCTCCAAAATATATAGAATACTCAACATTAAGTATGTTGAATTAGCACTTAAAGTCTGCCTACTGAATTTATTCAAATTGGTTCAACCATATTGAAAAATTATTTCACAGATTCTATGATTCAGCAATTCCTCCCCTACAGACTAACAGAAAAATATATGTACCCAAAAGGCATGTGCAAAATTACTTATAGAAGCATTATTCATGTTAGAAAATGAAGCAATCCATGTCCCTATCTACAATAGAATAGATAAATTGTGACATATTCATATGAAACATTTTTACTAAACTATGGAAATAAACTGTTGTTAAACACAGATAGGATGAAAATTACAAACCCAATGTTGAACTAAAAATATCAGATGTTAAAAAGCTAATTCTTATCAAGTTAAAATACCTAATAGCTAATCTATGTCATTTGTATCAGAACAGTGGTTATCCTTGAGAAATATAAGATCAAAGAATGGAACGCAAGGAAGTTATGTTGTTGTTCAGTAGCTAAGCCATGTCTGACTCTTTGCAACCCCATGGACTGCAGCATGCCCGGCTTCCCTGTTCTCTACTATCTTCTAGAGTAGAAGTTCTAGATACTGGTAATACTGTTTATGTACTGGTGACAAGTTGGATTTGTTTACCTGGTGAAAACTCAAGCAATGATATAGTACTTGTTAAAGTATCTGAATACATACATATTCAAGAAGCCTGGCATTCCAGTCTTCCAAATGAGGAAAATCTCCCACATTTGATACCAAATCCATGCAATGATAGCATGAAGGATATTTACTGGCCAGTATCATTTTGCACATTGAAAATAGTAAATAAGCCAGCAACATGAATTTGTGTATACAAAAAGAAAAGTTTAGTCATTCAGTCATGTCCGGCTCTTTGTGACCCCATGGACTGTAGCCTACCAGGCTCCTCCATCCATGGGATTTTCCAGGCAAGAGTGCTGGAGTGGGGTGCCATTTCCTTCTCCAGGGGATCTTTCTGACCCAGGGATCGAACCCAGATCTCCCACATTGTAGACAGATGCTTTACCATCTGAGCCACCAGGGAAGGATGTATACAAAATATATATTTAATATTTATATAAATAACATAAGAATATGTCATGTATATATATTTTTGTTTTAATATTTATTTTTCTAATTAATTTATTTATTTAAACTGGAGACTAATTACTTTACAATATTGTGGTGGTTGTTGCCATACATTGACATGAATCAGCCATGGGTGTACATGTGTCCCCCCCATCCTGAACCCCCCTCCCACCTCCCACCCCACCCTATCCCTCAGGGTCATCCCAGTGCACCAGCCCTGAGCGCTCTGTCTCATGCATCAAACTTGGACTGGCAATCTATTTCACATATGATAATATACATGCTTCAATGCTAGTCTCTCAAATCATCCCACCCTCACCTTCTCCCACAGAGTCCAACAGTCTGTTCTTTATATCTGTGTCTCTTTTGCTATCTCCATGTATGGTCATCATTACCATTTTTCTAAATTCCATATATATGTGTCAATATACTGTATAGGTGTTTTTCTTTCTGACTTACTTCACCCTGTATAATAAGCTTCAATTTCATCCACCTAATTAGAACTGATTCAAATACATTATTTTTTAATGGCTGAGTAATATTCCATGGTGTATATGTACCACAGCTTCCTTATCCATTCGTCTGCCAATGGACATCTAGGTTGCTTCCATGTCCTGGCTATTATAAACAGTGCTGCGATCAACATTGGGGTGCACGTGTCTCTTTCAATTCTGGTTTCCTCGGTGTGTATGCCCAGCAGTGGGATTGCTGGGGCATACAGCAGTTCTATTTTTGGTTTTTTAAGGAATCTCCACACTCTTCTTCATAGTGGCTGTACTAGTTTGCATTCCCACCAACAGTGTAAGAGGGTTCCCTTTTCTCCACACCCTCTCCAGCATTTATTGCTTGTAGACTTTTGGATAGCAGCCATTATGACTGGCGTGTAATGGTACCTCATTGTGGTTTTGATTTGCATTTCTCTGATAATGAGTGATGTTGAGCATCTTTTCATGTGTTTGTTAGCCATCTGTATGTCTTCTTTGGAGAAATGTCTGTTCAGTCCTTTGGCCTATTATGTACACATATTTTAAAGATAGTGCTTAAATCAACAGAGGAAGGGGAGAGAGAAAATGTATTTGAAAATGGATAAACAAATGGTTTTGTGTACTAACATGTATGCCAGACATGACAAATAGTATTTCAGACAATTCTAAAGACATGGATTTGATGAAATGAAAACTATCTAAAGTCATTAACCAGAATACAGCTCAGAGTGGGACAAGATTAAAAATAAAGAACTCAGGAGAGATGGAGAGTAAAATGAGAGGGCCTAATGGTCATCTTTCCAAAGATAATATATAGAATGAGAGATACTGTATTTAAAGAATTTATTTGCATAATATGTTTCACAGCAATCTCTGATGAGTTCGGTTAGCTCAATAACAAAATTGGTTTTCTATATCTTTTTACAAGTGAAGGGAAGATCCAGGGATGCACTGATGGAATTGTCTGACTAATGTTCAGAGACAAGCCATGCATGTGAGACCTGATGCACCCCGAGGTCACACTAATGCCTCCACATATCTTCAAACTAAAGCAAACACATTGTTTCTATTTGCGCTTGGGGAGAGTGTGCTGGGAAACCTCTCAAAGAACTGGATAAGATGAAGGAAGCTAATGCTACTGTAACAGATTTATATTAAATAAAACATATTTTTATAAGATAGTTTATCTCTTCCTTATAAAAGCTCTCAGATAATAGTGGTATTTTAATAAATAAAATATTAACACATGTTGTTAAACAGCCTTTCTAGTATTTTTATTTCTAACATAATTTGTTCTAACAGTTTCTTTCAAGTATACCAAGTAAAGAAAATTTACTTTAGTGCTTAATTCACATTTTCCCTCATATTGAACTTGACATTTTCACAGCAAGAAAGAAACAACATCATTCTATGTGGGAACAAATTTTATGGTATATTGAACCAGAGAAAACAAACAAAAAAAATTTTTTTTCAGATTGCAGAAGTTATAGTACACAAAAAAAAGTATATTTTTGTTTCATTCCACAATGCTATTACCTACATTAGGATAGGAAAACAAATGTAATGTAATTTCAGTAGCATGAAGAAAATTAATAAAAGGGCATTTAGTCATCAAGTGCTAAAACTGAAGCTACAGCCTCTATTCAAAGAACTGGGAATTATCTTAACCAGTTGTGAAAAGTGAAACCAACCTCAAAGACAGGGTAAACCTGGTCTCACCTGATGCCTTGCAGTGTTTCAGTTAAACAGAGAAGCAGCAATACATGCACAGTGAATGTCAGGGGGGGGATACACACATCAACAACAGCAAAGGAAAAAATGAAGCGGAATCCCTATTTGACGCTAAGATACTAGTGAGGCAACAGTAGACTCTAGTTACTCCAAAAGAGTATTTTGTTCCTTGATTCAAAGGCTTTCAAAAGTTACACTCCCTCTTCATGGAATTTTTTGTAATCCTATCCATGGTACGTTTTTTGGTAAATTAGAAAACTGTGTTTTTTAAATATACATTATATTTGTTAAACACACATGTTTTGTGTTGGGGGGGTGGGGAGTGAGGGTACTACCAATGTAAAAGACTTAAGTCATTTATAGTTAAAAAACACATATTAGAAATACATAATATTATTTGCTAATTTCACATTTTACATTGTCAACAGTAGCATCCACTAGTAGGAACAAGGCAAATTGAAAATGAGCATTTTCAATTATTTTGAATCTTGTTTTCTCTCAGCATTTAATAAGTTTTCAAGAGCAAACAACACACACTGTCACACTTTTTTTTTTCTTGTTGAGTTCTCATTTTTGATTCCCCAAAGGTGAGACAGAGGAAGAATTGCTCTTCAGTTGAAAACACAAATATCAGAAAAAAGCATACATCTCCTTCTTAAGAATCCTTATTCTCTTAGTTCTTGGGAGTGCTTCCATTTGAGTTTTCGAAGCCAAATAATCTTTTGATTTCATTAAATATAATGCTGATTTCCATTTTAGATGATTGAATTGGAAATTACTAACATGTCAGAATAAGTTGGCAGGGTAAACAACTTTGGTTACATACATTTAAACTACTTTTTAATTAAAGCGACACTGAATTGTGATACTCATTAGAATGTGAAGTGAAACAACAGAAAACCTATGAGCTTTCTCAATTAAACTAAAAGCTTAATAGGGATTTGTTATTAAATGTTTTTTTTATACTTTGACATTTCAGGTAAATACACACATATACTTAATTACATAAATTATTTTTTATTCACTTAGCAAAACTAACAAACATAAACAAGAACAATCTCAAAAACTAACAAGTGCTATGAAAAAAAAAAAATTAAGGCAGTGTATGTAACCTGGAGTGAAATGGGATGACGTTTCAGACTGGGAAAACGAGGTCTCTCTGAGAAACTGACAATGAGCCAAAACCTAATGGAGTCAGGGGTCATTCCTTTTCGATTTCTGGAGGAAGAACATCATAGCAGAGAGAACAGAACGTACGAAGTTCTGACACCATGGAGCTGACTGCATGTTTAAACGTAAGATCAGAAGCCATGGTATCTGATGCACACTTAGGAAAAAAAAAAAAAGGTGAAGGTGGTAATAAGTGCAT
The DNA here is from genome assembly GCA_020226075.1 of Hydropotes inermis. Lineage (NCBI taxonomy): Eukaryota > Metazoa > Chordata > Mammalia > Artiodactyla > Cervidae > Hydropotes > Hydropotes inermis. The sequence continues at coordinate 98,334,233 of CM035271.1, read as the reverse complement.
TTGGAAAGGCAGTCAGGGACTAGATTTAGCTGGATTTTATAGGCATTAGTACAGAATTTCGATCTATTTTAAGTGTGATGGCAAGTGCTAGATAAATCCTGGCGTATGATTGCAGACAGGTTTGGAGAACAACCAAGTCCACTTCCTCAGTTTGGTTAAGGGAAGATAGACTAAGCTGTTAGATAAAAAGTCTGAAGATGAGAAGTGATAATTCTGCTCATACCTAAAGATTATATACTGTACTCTGGCAAATACATTCCTAAGAATGAAGTGATGACTCTGGCCCAGGCGAATGAACAGAGATGAGCATCCTAAAGACTACGTGTTGGGCTGCTCCAGCTTCATGCAGCTATCAGCCTGACTGAAACCTGTTAGACATCCAGGCGGTGTGCTGTGGCTCCCAGTCTTTCCCTGACATTTAAAATTGCACCTTGGCAGATTTCTGTGACCCTAAAGCTGCTGGCCAAACCTCCTGTACTGTGATTCTCACCCTTCTACAGTGAATTCTGACACTGCTGACTTCTCTGTAAGTCATTTAGAATCTTATTTAATTTGGCTAAATTATGTCTGTATCTGATCTATTCACCAATATGTACCTGCTATTCACACTTGCTGATACAGTCACCCAGCAAGAAGCCACTGGAGAATATTAAGCTGGTAAGAAACATGATCTGCCTTATGTCTTAAAAGACGGTATAATAAATATAATGAAAGCATAAAAATAGAAGCATGGATGCATATAAAGGCTTTATTGTAAAATAAAGGCAAGGAATGATGGAACCTGGTTAAAAGTGACAGAGGAGAAAATGCAGACAAGTAGTGGTCAGATTCAGGACATCTTCTGAAGGTGGAACTGAAGAATTTTCTAAGCTAAATACAGAGCAGGAATATAACAGAGAGCTATAGGATAACTCTAGGCTTTTGGCCTTGAATAGCTGGGTGAGTGATTATATTTACTGAAATGTGGTACACCATAGGAGGCATGGTTCTGAGTATTCAACAGTTTAGTTTGGGGTATATTATGCTTGAGGTTTCTAGTAAGATCCATGTAGAAATATCAGTAAGTCAACTGGATATGGAAATCTTTATTTCAAGGGAAAAGCAGAAGCTGTTACCACAAATTGGTGTGGCATCATTTTATATATAGTAACTAAAATCAGGTGATATAGTTGTGATTACAGGACAGGAGACAAGATTTTTCAACAGAAAGTTGGAGTAATCTCCAACTTTTAAGAACTGGGAAAAGAATTATCCAGTAAAAATAACTGATAACAATGGCTAGTGAGGTATAAAAACATACACACCAGTGTGAGTCTCATTAACTGAGTGAACAAGTGTTTGAAGCGAGATTGATTATATGCTTCTGCAGACTTAGAATGTCAGACAAGATAAAACAAACTGAGATAAGATAGTGAAAATTTGCCATTGAATACCTCAAGGTAGAAGTTTGTGGTGACGCCGGCAACAGTAGTTTCTATAGAGTCAAACTGGGTGTTCTTGGGCTTCCCTTGTGGCTCAGCTGGTAAAGAATGTGCCTGCACTGTTTGCAGACCTGGGTTCGATCCCTGGGTTGGGAAGATGCCCTGGAGAAGGGAAAGGCTTTCTGGCCTGGAGAATTCCATGGACTGTAAATTCCATGAGGTTGCAAAGGGTCAGACGTGACTGAACGCTTTCATTTTCACTCACTGAGTAAGGATACTGATAAAATTAGTCCAGTTCTTTGTGGTATCCTGAAACCAAATGCAGTTCTAAATACTGCTGACAGGAGGGGGGAAATTGTTAGCAAAGAGAAAAGACAAGGAAAACATGCTGTAGGGAAATGTAGCATGTGTCTTTGAGGGCAGTCTTAAACATCTGTGGTCATATTCACAGTGCGGATTAGCATGTATGGTAGCAACTTCAAAAGTAAGGAGATCAACAAAAACTTATTGGCTTCAGTAGGTAGAGGTCATGGTAGAATCAAATAACATGGAGAGTTGGAGTTTTTGAAGAGTTCATATTTTAATGTGAAAATACGAGGTGTGTTGGTTTTATTAAGATTTTGGAGGTAGTCCAGAAATTGGTAATGATAATGTTTAGATAGAATGATGAAGGAATGGGTGATTGAAGTGACTTGGACAAAATTATTGGAGGTGAGCAAGTGTAAAACTAAAATTATAATGTGTTGCATAGATTATCTATATAGATATTGACTGATGACACAAAGAATAAAATTATAAGTACTGGTGGAAGGAAGGTAGTAAACAGTTGATAAAACATCAGTGATGTTTTTTAGTAGGTGTTTACAGTCATTAAGAACACATTCACATTCACAGTTTTCCCCGACACAACTGAAACAAGTTGTTCATCTGCTTGTTCGTTTTGAGGAGAGATTAAAAATACATCCGAGGTCCAGGACTGCTGTTTCTTGGGGTGTGAGGGAAAGACTGCTAGAGAGTCATACTGTGGACACAGTATACTTAGACATATAGATTTCAGTGAGAACAAGAAGTAGAAGAAATATTCAGACACAAGGAAGGTAGAGGGAATTTGCTTTGTTCAGTGGTCACAGTAAGAGTTTACAGTGAGAGAGAAAGAGCTATCTTAGTGGATACACCGAGCCTTGTGTCTTCAAGACTTTAGATGACTGAGGAAGACCTAAGAGTCTTGGACTACTTAGGATACTGCCATAAACAAGGGTACAGAGAGTATTTGGATTAACTTTTATGGTTTCTTTACAGAATGTCATAATCAGCGCTAGTTATGGTCGTCTATGGAGCGATATTTTAAAAGTTTGGTTCTGGAACAAGAAGGGTTGGCGATCAGAAGTGGTCTCACCATATGCTTGGGGGATTCTCAGATGCCCCCACTTTCAGTCTTGATGTGAGCAGTGTCAAAGCTGGGGGGGAGGTAGTTTCATTAGGAACATGGGTACTCTGAGGGACCTTTGTCACCCCAAATTGAACTTTACCTCCCGACAAAACACCTCTCATATTTTTCTAGTCACTAGACTTGAATAAAAGTTCATTTTCCTCCATTTTACCAGGGAAAAGGAAAAAAAATAATAAACTTTGCCTCATACTGTAAAGCAGAATTATAAGGGCAGGAAGGCTTGGCATGAATCAGCTCTTTGGTGAATTGCCTTCAAGAAACATCATATCTGTTTTCCCCTGTGAATGGAAGAATACAAACGGGAAGAAGAACACAATGTTCCTTTACACTGAAGTGGTAAAAACATGATAAATATTAATGAGAGTTTAAATAAGATGTGATTTCAGAGTGCTAGCTGGATTTAATGACAAGAAAAATATTTATATTATTTCTTTAAGATTTCAGAGAATGCAATGTTGTATGATATTCCATGAAAAAGCAGTTTCTATGGCTAATTCACTTTGGAATATCTTATCTTATATGTGTATCTTAGATTCAGACAGTTTAAGTTATTGTGGTATTGGCATATGAGAATTCTTGTTATAAATAAAATAAAATAAAATAAAACAAAACTCGTTTGCCTTTCTTTAAGCAATAGCTGCCCACTGAAGTTGATCCATAAAACTATATCTCTTTGTGTATCTGTGTGTGTGAACACTTAGTGAAATTTTTTCCTATTTATCTAGCAGGCTGTTGTTTCTTCCAGTTCAGTTCAGTTCAGTTGCTCAGTCGTGTCCAACTCTTTGAGACCTCATGGACTGCAGCAAGCCAGGCCTCCCTGTCCATCACCAACTCCCTGGGTTTACTCAAACTCAGGTCCATCAAGTCAGTGATGCCATCCAACCATCTCATCCTCTATCATCCCCTTCTCCTCTTGCCTTCAATCTTTCTCAGCATCAGGGTCTTTTCCAATGAGTCAGTGCTTTGCATCAGGTGGCCAAGGTATTGTAGTTTCAGCTTCAACATCAGTCCTTCCAATGAATATTCAGAACTGATTTTCTTTAGGATTGACTGGCTGGACCTCTTTGCAGTCCAAGGGATTCTCAAGAGTTTTCTCCAACACCACAGTTCAAAATCATCCATTCTTCGGTGCTCAGCTTTCTTTATGGTCCAACTCTCACGTCCGTACATGACCACTGGAAAAGCCATAGCTTTGACTAGATGGACCTTTGTTGGTAAAGTAATGTCTCTGCTTTTTAATATGCTGTAGGTTGGTCATAACTTTTCTTCCAAGGAGTAAGTGTCTTTTAATTTCATGGCTGCAATCACCATCTGCAGCAATTATGGAGACCTCACAAATAAAGTCTGTTACTGTTTCCACTGTTTCCCCATCTATTTGCCATGAAGTGAAGGGACCAGATGCCATGATCTTAGTTTCCTGAATGTTGAACTTTAAGTCAGCTTTTTCACTCTCTGCTTTCTCATCAAGATTCCTTAGTTGTTCCTCACTTTCTGCAATAAGTGTGGTGTCATCTGCGTATCTGAGGTCATTGATATATCTCTCAGTAATCTTGATTCCAGCTTGTGCTTCATCCAGTCCAGAGTTTCTCATGATGTTCTCTGCATGTAAGTTAAATAAGTAGGGTGACAATATACAGCCTTAACATACTCCTTTCCTGATTTGGAACAGTCTGTTTTTCCACATCCAGTTCTAACTGTTTGCTTCTTGACCTGCATACAGATTTCTTAGGAGGCAGGTCAGGTGGACTGGTATTCCCATCTCTTGAAGAATTTTCCACAGTTTGTTGTGATCCACAAAGTCAAAGGCTTTAGTGTAGTCAGTGAAGGGGAGGTAATGTTTTTCTTATGATCTGACAGATGTTGGCAATTTGATCTCTGGTTCCTCTGCCTTTTCTAAATCCAGTTTGAACATCTGGAAGTTTTCGGTTCACGTACTGTTCAGGTCTAGCTTGGAGAGTTTTGAGCATTATTTGCTAATGTGTGAGATGAGTACAATTGTGAAGTAGTTTGAACATTCTTTGGCATTGCTTTTCTTTGGGACTGGAATGAAAACTGACATTTTGCAGTCCTGTGGCCACTGTTGAGTTTTCCAAATTTTCTGGCATACTGAGTGAAGCCCTTTCACAGCATCATCTTTTAGGATTTGAAATAGCTCAACTGGAATTCCATCACCTCCACTAGCTTTGTTCGTAGTGATGCTTCCTAAGGCCCACTTGACTTCGAATTCCAGAATGTCTGGCTCTAGGTGAGTGATTACACCATCATGGTTTTCTGAGTCATGAAGATCTTTTTTGTATAGTTCTTCTGTGTATTCTTACCAACTCTTAATACCTTCTGCTTCTGTTAGGTTCATACCATTTCTGTCCTTTATTGTGCCCATCTTTGCATGAAATGTTCCCTTTGTATCTCTAATTTTCTTGAAGAGATCTCTAGTCTTCCCCATTCTATTGTTTCCCTCTATTTCTTTGCACTGATCACTGAGGAAGGTTTTCTTATCTCTCCTTGCTATTCTTTGGAACTCTGCATTCAAATAGTTGTATCTTTCCTTTTCTCCTTTGCCTTTCACTTCTCTTCTTTTCACAGCTATTTGTAAGGTCTCCTCAGACAGCCCTTTTGCCTTTTTGCAGTTCTTTTTCTTGGGGATGGCAGCTGACCTACCGTTGAAACTCAAACATCTGGTAGGGCACTGCTAATTGACTGCTGACAATTTAAACGTCTGACTAGATTATTGATTATAGCATATAAATACCCATTTGTACTTAATACTTTCAACACAAATGTATTAACAGTATATTTGGCTAAAGATGAATATACAATGCCTATTGATAATATGTGTAGAATCATGTGTGATTCTGGTTTCCAAATGTCTAGTTTTGTACATGCAAGATTATTGAAATCATCAGCATATACTTTGTTCCCTTCTCTAACCCTGGGCATTAAAAATAAAGTCACTAGTTCTTGAATGGTCTACTAATCACAACACATATCTATTAATGTAGATAACTAGCTTTTACTTTACTTTTGAAAATTGCTTTTTTTTGAGATCAAAATAATATCTCAAATACAGCAAAAGTAAGACACAATTTTATACACCAGTGATATCCATCATATGGGAATGCAAATCGCTTTGCATTTCCTTCAAACAAAAATAATCAATTTTTTTCTTTAGATCATCCATTGGAAAATTCTCATAATGATATCCTCCATTCAGGGATGGAAATGATAGGATAATATCCACTTATAATAATGACTTTCAACAAGAAAGCATTCACAAAACTTAATGGCTCAAGCAAACATTAAATGTATAATTTTAGCAAGCAACTATATGGCATGAGAGGAACAAACATATACAAATTACCCAATATAACTATTCCATGTACAGCACAGCAGACAAACAAGGATTGGGCCTCCAATAACTATAAAATGTGCACAATAGCACGGTATATTGAAACCAAATAAAACAATTTAAAAACTACAATGATAAGTTTGATAACTGTGTAGACATTTTAAATGGTCTATTATGGAGAGAGATACATATCCATACATACATAATACACATACTTCTTACCACTAAATTTTTAAGTGACAAAATTATTACTTTATAAGGCTTTTAAATGGGTGTGGTGTACCTTTCATGGTTGGCAAACTCATATTCAATTAGATGGTTGTGTTTTCAACATATTACAAATTTACACAACAAATGATTATTTTAACATGTCACGTTTTAAAATGGAAGTGGATCCTTCATACTGTATACCTAGTTACTTGGGGGAAATATAACTTGGATCAAGCTTAAGATAAATGTATAACTACTAAGCAAAGTTGATATTCAGTAATGTCTCAAGTCTTTTTATATCTACTATTTTGTGATGGCCTTCAAGTTAACTAGAAGAGCAAAACTGAGTCACATTTTATACAATAAAATCCATCAGCCATGGTCCTATGCAATTCAAGTGTTTCTCACTATATGAACTATTTATAGTTTGGCGTTGTGTTATCTATCAATTTTAAATAGACTAAAGACAAGAAAATAGAGATATACTGTGATCTGACTTATATTATTTTGTATTTCTCAGGGACATGCTCGTTGAGAGCTACATTCATATTGCAATCAATAGCTTTCATGTCCTCTTTATCTTTACTCCATATCATTATGAAGTTTTTATCTATTCAGTATTAACAAAACAGTGAAAATGCTAGTCTGAAATAATGTTGGAAAATGCATTATCTGAAAAGTTTGATGCTAAGTGCACTATGCCAGCTTTCAAAACAGTAAATATGAGTGTTCGCTGAGAAAATCAACAGAAAATATTGCTGTTTCTAATCTGGCATGAGTCAAAATACTGCATTCTTGATTCGATATGAAGAGCTGTAAAATAGACATGCTTGTGCCATAGTTTGCCAATGATATCTACATAATACATAAAATGTATTTGCACAAGTATGCATTATAAAACTGATCAATATTCCCAGCTATCTACATTAATATCCACATATGATATAAAATGCAATTTTATACACTTTATACCATTTTTCCCTAGATTGTCCAAACCCTCCATTGACTGGTGAAGATGTATATTTCTTAAAGCATAAAACTTCTTATAACATAATAATATAAATCTTTACTCACATTACAATTTTTCCCTCAGGTGCTCAAAATCCACAAATCCCACTGTGCTGTCAGCACCTGGATGGAAAGGACATTGTATGAACACAAGGTCTAAGGTAAAGATTTATGTCTAAAAATACAGAGAGACAAACTGACACAAAATACACAGGTTTGCTGATAAAGCATCTTCTCTTTGCCTTCACTCTTCAGTGGTGGCATTGGTTTGAGGAAATTGATTATTGCCTCTAGTGCTGAGGAAATGATCAAGGACAGTTTCTTTTATTTTCCTGGTTTACATGTAAAGTCAATGGTCACCTCTTTCAGTTAAAATCACTCTTTCCCATACCTTCCTAGAAAGCATCCCCGTTTATTTTTAAACATATTTCCAGTGTTTTAAAAGTCCACATCACTAATATTTACTTGAAAAGTACTTGAGAATACTGCCCCAGTGACATTTTCATCTTTTAACCGTTTCTCTGACCAAGATAATTTAGCAAAGAAATACAAAATGACATGTCAGGTTTGACTTTGAGGACAAAGTTTTCATCTGCCCAATCCACAGTGAACTACTTCAAACAGACAAGTCACTTAAAAATTAGTTTAAAATTAAATGAGGGTCACAACGTGGATCAAATACAAAAATTAGCTACATAAGGAAAAGGAATAAAAAATACGATCGCTAAGCAAAATAGGTCATTATCAAAGGGCTCCGTGTGTCATCAAAACACAGTGTATTTCAGGTTCAAGGGTAACATACAGTTTATATTTTCTTTCCAGATATTTAAGTTGGAACATTTAGTTCCATCTACAGGGTTTGAAGGAAGTCTGCATATTTGCACTTTAATATTTATGAGTCAATAAAAATGAAAGCATTTTCATCAATATTACTTTTACTTTATTTGACTGAATTACTTCAACAGCATCTTACAATTTTACAACTCAAGTGACTGCGAGAGAGAAAAAATGAAGAGAGAAAAAATGATGCAGAGCACAGTAACCTCTCATTTTCAAGGGCAGCTCTGCTTTGGCATGAAATCTAGCCTGTTTTACTTTGCTTCTGTTTTTGTGTTTTTATAAAAGTAAAGCATGAGTATGTTTTAGAAGGAAGCATGTATCTAATTTTTGCACAAAAATTTCCATGTGCATTCATTTTAGTTGAAATGTATGCTCAATGAATTTATATGGCCAAGTGGAGGACTGATTCTGATTAATTTAGTTCTCTAGTTTTAAAAGATTGACGCTGAATAGAAGGTCTTTTCCTTTGTGTATCCTGAATTTTTTCCACCTTCCTACAATGAAAGAATCTCATTTTGTCCTCTATTTCAACCTAGAGGGTAGTAAGTCATTCCCTTAGGTATAATAACCAAGGCACTAACTGTGATTCAGTTAGCAAGATGGTAATAATGATAACAATATCTCAGAGTCTTTTTCCCTAGAGACTCTCAAAGACACTACCAGTACTAACTCTCCCACATTATAAGTTTCATGAACTGCACCTGAAGGTTTAAATGTAGCCCTAAGCTGAAAAGAAATTTTTTTTAAAGTGGCACCTTGTTATTATTATAGCATACATTTATTCCCTGCGTGCCTTTGGGTTGTCTCTGCTTATGACAACAACAAGTTTTTACAACTGTCAGCAATGCCAGCAGAACTGGGAAAGGGCAAGTGAGGATGTCTTGTACTTCATGTATCAACAATATTACTTCCCATATTCCTTTGTTCTGGGTAGTTATAGAGTGAATATATATTTAGTAGCGTCAAATGGTGCCTGGAAAAATTATCAGGGTTATGAAAGCAGGAAGAGAGCTAAATGCTTGTTGGGCTGTTTCATTTTATAAGGAAAATCTAGCATGTCATATTTGCTCACACTGATATGTTTCTTTAGCCCGTAAAAGCTGTTTCTGGATTTTTATTTGCTGGATGTATTTGTGTACTGGTCAACAGTGAACAGGGTTTCTTTAAGATTTCCTTTCTCATCCATTTGCTCCATGGAATGAAGTGAAAGGCCACAATAACAGAAATAGTAAAGCAAGAGTTTTTGAAATAGCTCATCTTTGATCAAAAATTGTTTTTAGAATGATTAAATGAATACAGGATAAAAGATGAACAGTAAAGCAGAGGTTCGGATGAGGTATTAGGAGAATAACACATTTCTCATGTCAGAAAACTTTGTTTGCTCTGTATAGCACAGGGAACTCTGCTCAATGTTATTTGGCAGTCCAGATGGTAGGGAAGTTTCGGGGGAAAATGGATATATGTGCATGTGTATGGCTGAGCTGCACTGCTATGCACCGGAAACTATCAAAACATTGTTAATCAGCTATATTCCAATATTAAATAAAAAGTTTAAAAAAAAAGAGAAAACTCTGCTGACTTTGGAAATAATGATCAAAGCTATGTTTGGGTATATAAAAGTTGCAAGAGAAGCATAATATCACATTGAACTATTATTAGATCATTATCAGTCTATTTTGAGTGTCAGAGATTTTTTTTTTAAATTAGGATAGCAATGAAAGAAATTTTAAATACATTAAGTTTTCTTATAATGAACTATTGAACTGGATATCTTGCATACACATGCACATGGGCAGACACATGTAAGTAAAAAGTAAGTTCACATACTGTGATTAGACATGTGGATGCAAGGAGTTAAGGGAATGAAGAATGAGAAGTACTGAAATCTCATTCTCCCTGAGATAGTCCTGAAATCGCAGCCTAAGTAGCTGATTCTTATTAAGCTAAGGAAGAACATGCATGTCCATTGTTGACAAGGTCACTACCTTCGTTTTCAATAGTAATGGAATTGTGGGTGCAACACACCATTCTGTGTGACTACCCAGCTCTCCTTCACAGGCCGGGGGGCACAGTGATGGACTCATCAATGTTTTTATTACTTCAGATCATCTCAGATCGTCATGACCAATTTTCCCCCCCATGAACTTTATCTTCCATCATGTTCACAAAATGCCATGTCAAGCTTTTCAACAAATAGGCTCTGAAATCTTTTCCAGATTTTTAGCACCAATAAGAGATATATTTATATTAAAGGCAACAAATTTTTAAATGTACATATTTTTTTCAAAAGCCTGTAAATATCCTATTAAATTATCAGAAGGTAAAGCTTTTCCTTATCACAATTTCTTCATTTTAAACTACAATGACTGTTATTATTATGGATAATTTGGACTGGCAGAATCTCTTTCACGGTGGCTCAGATGGTAAATGCAGGAGACCTGGGTTCAATCCCTGGGTTGGGAAGATATTCTGTAGGAGGTCGTGGCAACCCACTCCAGTATTCTTGCCTGGAGAATCTCGTGGACAGTGGAGCCCGAAGGGCTGCAGTCCATAGGGCTGCAAAGAGTCGGACATGACTGAGCGACTAAGCCCAGCATGTTATGGAGCATAAGCTTTGCAAAACATGCTCATTTGCATAAACCTTTACTCAAAACCCTCTGCAGTGCAATTCAGACCCACTCCACGCCCAGAAGAACTACTGTCTGAGGATGTCAAGCAATTTGACCAAATCCATTATAACTTCAACACTAGGTGATGATACTAATCAAAGTACCACCATAGAAATTGCAGTCTTAGAGCAAGAGAGGAAACCTATGAAGTCAAAGATTTATGACAGGTAGGATACATCGCTCCACATTGTGTTTTCTGGGGAAAAAAAGGTCCCGGATAAAATCGCACAGTTTTCTCAGGACTGTAGAAACCGACTGGGGTCTCTGGCTTGGGGCTGTTAATGAACGGCACATCTGTAGGCACAAACTCGCTTTCATCTGCCTTGACTAACCATATTTATGACTATCTAAATAGGGATTTTTAACCCAGCTGACTCACCACTCCAAATGAGTAATTATGAACTACCCTTGAAGTCCTCCTGAGTTTTCACATAATTGGCCTCAAATACCCAGAAGTATTTGAGCTCTTCCTACCCAACAACCTGTTATGACTCAGATCACCTTTTTCACAGGACTAAAGCCCATATGTAATCTTTAATAAGTATTCAATGATTACACCCTCTGGAGCATTCATACATAAAATGCTTTGTTACACACTTTTTAATAGGGCTGCTGAATTTATGAATAACTTCACACTTTCTCATTTGTAAGAGACTGTCCCTAGGGACTTCATTCTGTAAGATTAGATGGTAAAACTCCTAACTAAATTACCCCTTGTTTTACAAAAAAAAAAAATCAATCTCACAGGTGATTCAGGTAGCCACTGGTTTTGAATTTATTCAAATCCAATTATTAAATAATTATTTTCTAAAAATTAGTATGTCTGTTTTAGTAATGTTTTAACATCTTACCATCTTAGCAATGGTCAGAATCTTCCCGTCTTTCCAGGACATTTTGGCTTAATTTAAAAGTGAAGATAAATATAATTTAAATTAAAAGATAAGATGCATATTTTAAACCTCATAAGAAAGATTGGGTGGGCGGGGGCGACCATACAGTGATTAAATTATTTGGACACTTAACATTTTTTTCTCCACTTCTGCACTGCAGATTGTAGATAGGAAAGCACACTGAAGCCTGGAGGATGGAACTTGGCTCCCTTGTTCTTTCTTTCAGAGAAGAGTTCAGCCAATAATTGTTTAATATAGTGGGTTTTCACTAGAAAAACTTTGTGCAAATAAAATCATTTCAGAAAATTTTGTTTTAAAGCATGAATCTGTACTAGGTATCCAGTGAAAGTGAAAGTGATAATCGCTTAGTCATGTCTCACTATGCGATCCATGGACTGTACTTTGCCAGTCCTCGTCTGTCCCTGGAATTCTTCCGACAAGAATACTGGAGTGGGTTGCCATTTCCTTCTCCAGGGGATCTTCCCGACCCAGGGATCAAACCCAAGTCTCCTGCATTGCAGGTACATCGTTTATCATCTCAGTCACCAAGAAAGTCCCTACATATTCAATAGTTTCTTTAAATTATGAATAATTTGGAGAAATTTTTATGTTTACAATTTGTATATGGAAATGACTCATTTTAGCACTTATTTTAATGGATACTATGCAAAAAACTCAGCTGGTAAAGACTCCACCTGTAGTGCAGGAGAACTGGGTTCAATCCCTGGGTTGGGAAGATCCCTTGGAGAAGGGAATGGCTACCCACTCCAGTATTCTTGCCTGGAAAATCCCAAGGGTTGCAAAGAGTGGGACACACCTGAGCGACTTTCACTTTTTCATGAAAAAGTAAGTCATGACAGTTACAGTGGACATGTTTTTTTTGTAAATGCAATCTTATTGGTAAATTGTTTTATTTACTCCTACTTTGTTAGACTATTGTCAGGTATCTCTTTATAATTTTACTATATAACAAATGTTTTCTAAAAAGATGCCCAATGGAAGACAGGCAGCTAAACACTAGCATATCTGAAGCATTTCATATATCTTACCTCAATGAACTTTGCAGTCTTATGTGATCAGAGTTATATTCATGTAAATACAAATAATAATACAAGGGTATATTTCACAAGAATCAAAAGAGAGGTATAGGGACAGTATGTTCTATGTTTAACAAGCATCACAGATTGTTAGAGATGCAGGTGTCCAAATCTATTCTAGACCAACTGAAACAGTAATTTTACAGCGTCTAGTGCAAAATGAAAACATGTGTGCCCTTGTTTAAAAAGAACAAAAAAAGTGCCATTAAATAGAAAGATATAATCCCTTTTTCTTTGTGCTGTTGGCCTTTTCACTCAGCTTGCCATATTTGCTCTTTGCTATTTAATATTGTTTCAAATAAATAAAAAATAAAAATTTTAAGTAGCATGAATTTTGTATTCATTTTTATATTGTATAATACCAGTTTAAAACACATTTAATCTGTATATGGAATTACTTAATTTATGCAGTTCCTAATTTTAGTGAATATGGTACACATTAATGTATTTCAATCTTACTAGAAACATTAAACTCTCCACAAAACTAACTTGGTTGTTATTTCATTTCCTGATAAGCGCACATTCTGCCAGAACTTTCTACCTGAGGCTTCGCGACAAGTTAGAAAGTATAGAAAGGAAATAAGCTATGGATTGTCTAATCTTTCCTTTTCTGCCCGTGTCATCGTTTTCAGCATAAGTGGCTGGACATACTGGGAAGTAACACAGATAGGAAAAGATACACTGGAATTTCTTGATTGTTCAAGTTTCTGAGATTTTCCCTGCCTTTACTTTGAAAGCAAATTCTGATCTAAAGGAAGTTTGAATAAACCCGTCTCAGAGTTCCCTGTTCCTCTGCTTATTTTGTAGATGTAACATGCTAACCCTGTATTCATTTGTGTCTGTCTGGATTCCCAGCCATCACGAAGCAGAATTCTGTGTCATGGACCATCAAAAATGTTATATGTGAATAGAGTGATAAGAATTAGAGGGCAAACACATTGCATGTATGTTCTTTGATAATGCACATGCTCACTTGTCTCATTGGACTTCATTTACAAAACATTAGTTCAAGATAAAATTACTAAGAAAGAAGCAGAGCGTTAAAATAAATGTGGACACCCTTCTGTGTATGGGGCTCTCTGCTACTCTATAGGTCTCACATGCAAGTTCTCAGCTCTGAAAAGGGTCAAGGATTCTGTTTTAAACAAGCACTCCATGGAATTCTTATGCAATCTAAATTTTTTTCAGTCAAAATTTTTGTAATCCTAAAGGCTAGTGAATTTCAGAGTTAGAAGAGCTTTCTTCTACCTGGCTATGAAAGATTCACAGGCTTGTATGGGATTAAGTTTACTGGAGAACATGACTTCTGATCTTAACATCATTTGCATCTGTGTCCCAGATAGCCAGGTCTAAGTATTCAAAGCGATGTTTTCAAATTGCAAAAGAAAGTTTCCTAATGCTTTCTGAATCAAAGCATTAATATCACCTAGATGACTCTCTGCCTCTCATACATATCAACGGTTGAACCTGACAACCAATGGAAATGTATGTGGCCCTCACACTGCACCATTATGAACCACTTTTGAAACAATAAAACATTGAGAACACAATTTTTATTTTAAACAAAACACTTACTTATAGTAGGCAAATTTGAAAACCAAATACAGGAGACCAAACATTCAATTATAAAACTTTAAAAATTATTGTATTTCACACTAAATAATGTTGGGTAAGCAATGATTTTATAGTTTTAAGAAATATAACTCTCCAAGATTTTTCATATAAACCAAGACTATCAATGAAAATACTCTTTTCACTGTGAATATGTCATGTCAGTTAAAATGAAGACATAATTTGACTATGTATGAATATGCTAGTTTTATGTATCTCTCCTTTAAGAATTTTACTCTCATAAAGCTATAAAAATCATAAAGCTTTAGAGTGATCAGAGGGAATAAATGAAAGTGGTGATACAGATATGTGTTGTTGAGCAATAATGAAAAATATCTCTCAGTTCAGTTCAATCCCTCAGTCGTGTCTGACTCCTTGCAAAGCCATGGACTGCAGCACTCCAGGCCTCCCTGTCCATCATCAACTCCTGGAGTTTACTCAGACTCACTGGGTAAACTCAATGTACTCATTGAATAAACTCCATTGAGTCTGTGATGCCACCCAACCATCTCATCCTCTGTCTTCCCATTCTCCTCCTGCTTTCAATCTTTCCCAGCATCAGGGTCTTTTCAAATGAGTCTGTTCTTCGCATCAGGTGGCCAAAGTATTGGAGTTTCAGCTTCAGCATCAGTCCTTCCAATCAATATTTAGGACTGATTTCCTTTAGGATGGACTAGTTGGGTCTTCTTGCAGTCCAAGGGACTCTCAAGAGTCTTCTCCAACACCACAGTTAAGTAGCAACAATTCTTCAGTGCTCAGCTTTCTTTGTAGTCCAACTCTCACATCCATACATGACCACTGGAAAAACCACAGCTTTGTCTAGATGGACCTTTGTTGGTTAAGTAATGTCTCTGCTTTTTAATGTGCTGTCTACGTTGGTCATAACTTTTCTTCCAAGGAGCAAGTGTCTTTTAATTTCATGGCTGCAGTCACCATATGCAGTCATTTTGGAGCCCAAAAAAATAAAATCTGCCACTGTTTCCCCATCTATCTGCCATGAAGTGATGAGACCAGATGCCATGATCTGTTTTCTGAATGTTGAGCTTTAAGCCAACTTTTTCACTCTCCTCTTTCATTTTCATCAAGAGGCTCTTTAGTTCTTCTTCACTTTCTGCCATAAGTGTGGTGTCATCAGCATATCTGAGGTTATTGATATATCTCTCTTTAGCTGTGGATATTTAATACTTTCAGTTTCATTCACTATCATAGATAAATGGAAATTAGCCTCAGTACTGAAAATATTCTTTTCCAAGTTTGACCTAAAATTTGTAGAAAAGGACAGGGTACATATTTGAAGTAGATATTAATACATGGATATAGATTTTCACCTCATCTATGAAAAAAGATAAAAATTCCTAGCTAAGAATTGAAGAGACTACTTCATTAAGAAGTAGATTCACCTTTATGGAAAGCATTTACATCAAGAACAAATCAATGTTTCTTCCATCTTTATTTGGAAGAAGTTCGGACTGGATATCTCTAAAAGCTTCTGTATCCCTTTGAACACATTTAGGAAAATAGTTGACTGGCCAGTCTTTCTCTGTGGTTCTCTGCATCTTTTCTATTCTACTTCAAAAGAAGATTCTTATCCTTTTTCCTCTTCTCCGGAATAGATATATTTGTGTCATGCCACCAAAAATAAATCACATTATTCCTTTATTTCTGGTCTCCCTTCAGTTGGAATGTTATTACTCTAGTAGGAAGAATTTATTACGTTACCCATACAAGTCCTCATGCAAGAACAATTTGCCAAAAGACATTACTTACATGACTCATGCTGAGTCATTTAGCTTCAAGATATCCTATACCTTAAAGAACTATGTAACTAAAGATCTTGAGTTGTTTTTTCTCTCAGTAATCCTCAGGGTGATTTTTAAGTTGAAGTGTATTTTAAAAAACCAAGCTGTTTATAAAGTCAACTGTGGTAGACATTCTCCACTGAGAACCTTATTCACTATTCCTACAGAGATTTAGCTAAGACAGTACCCTATTTTCACCAAAGACATGGATAGAAAACAAAAAACTACCATTTTTTTGCATGATACGAAAATTAGATTAGTAATAAGATGTGTTTAGAAAAACAAACACTTTAGACATATTTACAGTTCCTGTAATTTAAACCTATGTTCAGTTGTGTCCTGAATGTTAAAAGCTGTTACCTCTTCAACTCAGTTATCACATCAGAGGATTCCCTAGGATCTGGGCAAGGTTTGCTAAGCCAGCAAAGTATTAAGGAGACAAGGGGGAAAGGAGCACTAATACAAATGCCATGTAGAGTCCCATTGTTGTAGACAGAGATACTACTTTCTCTTCCATTTCTGTACCTTTGTCCACACCATGGACAAATAACCTACTCACCATAGGCTTCAATTTCCTAACTCCATAAAGTAAAGGGGTTGGACTATTTGACCTTTAAGTTGCCCTTTAGCCTGAAAATCTTACAGTTCTGCAATGTTCAATCGATGGACTGTACAGAGAGAGGAATACTTCAGGAATAAGCCTGACAGCCTACAGGCCAATGATGACACAGATGTTCGCGTTTTTAAGGAGGTGATAGAAGATATTTGATCCCAACGGTTTGGAGTCCCCCAGCTGTGATAAAGGAAAAGAGCCGAGAAGCCTTGCAACATGAGCGTTCTTTGTCTCTTTGCGGATGACCCTTTCACATTAATATCAACATCAGAAACTCTGAATTCAAGAAAAGAAAGGGAGAGTCACACATTCTTTCAATAACCCTTTACCAGTGAACATTTGAGAACCATAGGAAGCCAAATCAGACATCACTTAAAATAGTTTTTGGGTCAAGATTACAAAAAAAAGGAAGACAGGAAAGAACAGTGGAATCAGCAGGAGTGTGTCCCCTAAAGTCCCTTAAACTAAGTTGGAACACAACCCAGGGCAAGTTAGCTAGAGCGCTTCTCAGTGGGATTTTACCCACAGAAAGGCATTAACCACAAATTGTCCTCTGAAAGCATTTTCCCTCAACACCAAAAATCACTGGGAAAAAAAAGGATATTATTTGTTAAGGAGACTTTCAATAAAGCATGCATGCCAAATCTCATTGCTTACAAAATTCATAATCAGTCCTGAAAATGGGCATCTTAAATTGTGGAATATGAATGTGATCTTGTCTTTCAATCTCAAGCCAAGACCATATATATGGGAATTTTATAACTACTGTATAACTGTTGGCTATATTTGCAGATTTCACCAATGTGTAGAGGGTAAAAACAAAGTAATAATAAAAAAACATTTCTCTGTTCCCAGTTAGGGATCCCTATCTTCTGGTTTTACATAGAGTTAATTTTTAGAGTCACAAAGTGACTGTGGCTATCAAAAAAACACCACAGAGCTATTTACATGCAGAGAGCATCTCAGTTCATAGATTGAAGAGAAAAATGAAATTTCAGCAGAACATGAATCTTTGACACATCTCTGGTAAACTATTCAAGTATAATTCAAATATTCAGTAGACCACAATATTTCCTATTTTCCTTCAGAGGTTTTCTTATTCACTTTCCTTCTGTCCATTTCAAATATTCAGGCTGTTTATTTTCAAAATGTCTATCCAAACTAACAGACGCATTATGAAAACAAAATAAGGTATGTCCACTATTTTTTTCTGTAAGTTAACTAACATTTTTAAGATTTAATTGCTCCAAAAGCTAGTATAAAGTCCTATCATTTAAGGAACATTTAAAAATAAATAACAACTGGTTTAAACTACATATTGATATTTCCCTATAGTTTGCCTGTGCAGACTATCTTATAACACAGAACCTGGGAAACAAAGACAGATGTGAAAATAGATTCATTTTGTTTTCCTATTTTAACACTGTTGTTTTAATTGAATTAAAGTTTATATTGTAGAACTTTGATCAGTTGAATTAACTTCTCTTACTGAATTTTATATAGAATAGGAAAGCTACTTGCAATCTCAAATGATAAATACTATTTGATTATGTAGTAAGACTTCACTATGTATTACAAATTATTAAAAGATTAAAAAGAACATTATATACCTATCATTATCCAATATTAGCTTGGATGAATTCCACTGTAGTTTTCTTTCATTGAGCATATCATTAAAAAAAAGATTTCTGAATGTTTTGTTTGTCATACTTCAAAAGCCATAAGAAATAGCTTCTATATTTAATATATCACAGAATGATGCTATCCAAGTGATTGACCATGCAAGCAGTATATTTTCAAGCTGACAGTTTTATATGGCTAGAATCTATACTTATTTTTTTTTTGCTTTCCCATATGAATAGCTCATTCTAAATTCAATGCTTTGATCTATCCTATCACCCTCCCAGAGTTCAGTTCAGATTAAATCCCCACTGACATTACTGTGTCACTGTTTTCGGTTTATGATACTAATACACAGCCTCTATTTTTTGATTGACTTTCAGTTTTATTAGATCCCACTGTTTTCAAAATAATTTATTTGTAAATAATATATTCACTAGTATAAATTATTTTGTCATAATTTTTTTTCAACTTGTATACGATTATTTTTTTATAGTTCCATGTCATAAATACACTTTAGATAGAAGCAACTGTACTTTAGCAATGGAAGAAACTTGTAACATTAATACAATGCTTCAAATGCATGAGCATGTGTTGATTCACCTGCTTGAGAGTGAGAGACATAGTTGTGGACTGTGTTCAAACAAGTGCAAGCAAACATGTTAAAACTGACAAGAGACATAAAATTAATAAAAAATTGTCATCAGTGCAAATGATGTATGAACTATTCATGTTGTAAAAGGGTAAGTTAACTGACATAATTTGAAGCCTTTATTAGTTAGAGTATTTTAAATATCCCAGTCTGGTATATATTATCTAGATACAGTGAGAAAAAAAAAAACGATAGTGTATTCAGTTTACATTTTTTTGAACAAATACTGTAATCAAACCAAATGTTCATTATATTTTTATCTATACAACAACCTTGATATTTTTATTAAGAAAGTGCCTTCTAAGCAATCTTCAGGTGTACTGCATATATTTTAGTATGCTGCCTGTATTTTAATTAATTTCAAATTATAACTATGAAAAAGCCTCCCAAAATATGAAACAAAACTAATAATTGAGGGAGAAATATAAAACTGAACAATTATTGTTACAGACTTCAATATGCCTTCTTTAAGTGATGGAAAGAAAAAATGGAAGATCAACAAAGAAACAGAAGACTTGTAAACATTATAAATCAATTAGAAATAATAAATTTGAATAAAAGGCTTGATGCATTTATACAATGGAATATGACTCAGCCATAAAAATGAATGGAATATGTCATTTGAAGCAACACAGATGGACCTGGACGTAATTATACTAAGTGAAGTAAGCCAGAGAGAGAAAGACAAATATATAATGTTGCTTAGATGTGGAATCTTGAAAAAAAAATTACAAATGAACTTATATACAAAACAGAAGTAGACTCAGAGACACAGAAAACAGATGTTGGGTTACCAAAGCAGTAGAGAAAAAGGGATAAATTAAGAGTCTGGGGTTAACTTATACACACTACTATATATAAAAGAAATAACCAACAAGGACTCTACTATATAGCACTGTGACCTATATACAATATTTTGTAGTAACTTATAAGGCACAAGAATCTGAAAAAATAGATATGTATGTATGTATAACTGAATAACTTTGCTGTACGTCTGAAACTCACACAACATTGTAAATCTATATTTCAATAAAAATAAAACAAATAAAATTTAATTTAATTAAAAAAAAAGAAATATGTATAGAACACTTAACCCAATAGCAGCAGAATACACATTCTTCTCAGGTTCACACAGAACTTTCTACAGAAAAGACCATATGCTAAGCCATTAAACAAGCTTCAATAAATAAAAAATAAATAAAATCATACAAAATATGTCTCTAAATGCAATGTAATTAAATTATAATTCAACAACAGAAAGCAATTTAGGACAGTTACAAATACACAAACTCCTAAATAACTGATCATTAAATGAAAAAAAAAACATGGAAAATTATAAAATACTTGGAAGTAAATTAATTAGAAAATATTTTGGAGACAAATGAAAATAAAAAACACTAAATATCAAAATACACTCAATTCAGCTAAAGAAATTAGACCATAAGAAATTAGAAAAAGAAGAGAAAACTAAGCAAATTCAAAGCAATGATAAAGCAATGCAATGAAAATAAAGGAAATAGAAAATAAAATACAATAAAGAATATCAATAAAACAAAAAATGATTCATGACAATGTTAACAAAATTAGCAAACTTTTGCTAGATAGATTATGAGAAAAAGAAAGAAGACTCAAGTTACTAAAATCATGATGGGAACAGGGGGAATTACTATAGAATTTATAAAGGCCAAAAAATAAAAGTAAGGAAATACTAGAGGCATTTTTTAGCTAACAAAATAAAATAAATGAATTGGACAGATTCCTTAAAAAAAGCAAAATCTACCAAAACTGACTCAAAAAGAAAGTACAATATCTGAAAGTATCATAACAAGTAAAAAGTTTGAGTTAGTAATAAATAGCCTTTACAAAAGAAAAGCTGAGACCTACACGGCATCACTGGTGAATCATACTAACCCTTTAAATAACAAATGTCAATTCTTCACAAAATCTTCAAAATATACCGAAGAGCCAGGGCAATTCCCAACTCATTTTATGAAGCAAAAACTGATAACAAAATCAGGCTAAGTAAAGAAAACTGCAAGATGGATAAGAAAACAATAAATTTTCAAGAAAGCTAAACATCAATACACTTTGCAAATACAGAAGCAAAAATCCTCAAGAAAATCCTGGCAAATCAATTCTGTGTACTCAATTGCTCAGCTGTGTTCAACTCAGCCACCCAATGGTATCACCAAGAAAATTAAAAGATAACCCACAGAATGCTAGCATTTCAAACCATACACTGAAAAGACCTATCTTCAGAATATATAAACAAAGACAACGAATCCCATTAATGATTAGACAAAGAATAGATATTTCTCCATCTTGCCTAATAAGCACCAGAAAAGAAGCTCAAGATTATTCGTCATTCTGCTGCTGCTGCTTGGTCACTAAGCCGTGCCCTAATCTTTGTGACCCCACAGACTGCGGCCCACCAGGCTCCTCTGTCCATGGGGTTTCCCAGGAAAGAACACTGGAGTGGGCTGCCATTACCTTCTCCAGAGACTTCTACCCATGGATCAAAACCACAACTCCTGCCTTGGCAGGTAGATTCTTTACCATCAAGCCACCTGGGAAGTCCTAGTAGCCATTACGGAAAGTAAATAAAATTCACAATTAGATACAGTTCAATTCTAGAAAGATGACTATCAAAAAGAAGAAATAGCAAGGAGATATAGAGAAATTACCATCCTCACTCATTGAAGGTAGAATATAAAGTGGTGAAGCCACTTTGGAAAACAATTTTTTGGCAATGCTTCAAAATGCTAAACATCAGGATATTATATGACCCAGAAATTTCATTTCTAGGTATAGCCAATATGAAAATCTATGTCCATATATAAATTCATACATGAGTGATCAAGGCAGCATTATTCACGATAGCCAAAAAGTAGAAACAATTCAGATGTCAGCTGTTGAATGGAATAAAACAAACACACTCACACAGTAGAATATTACCCAGCAATAAAGAAGAATGAAGTTGCCACACAATCTTGAAACATGGGTAAACACTGACAACATTATATCGGGTTGCAATGTGTGATATTTTTGTGAAAAATACAAAATAAGAGAATTATGGCAACAGAAAAAAGACCAGTGGTTGCCTAGACTTGGGTATGTGGCATAGGGCACGTTAAGTCACTTCAATCCCATTGGACGCTTTGTGACCTAGGGACTGCAGCCTGCCAGGCTCCTCTGACCCTGAGGTTCTCCAGGCAAGAACATGAGTGGGCTGCCATGCCCTCCTGCAGGGGATCTTTCCCACTCAGGGACAGAACCTGAGTCTCTTATGTCTCCTGAACTGGCAGACGAGTACTTTACCACTAGCATCACTTGGGTGTTTGGTACTGAGGAGCAAGGGAGAGTGACTCCTGAAGTGCACCAGAGTTATTCCAGGGGTGAGGAAATGTCCCATAGCTGAACTGTAGTAATGGGCTGGCTTCCCAGGTGGTGCACTGGTAAAGAATCTGCCCGTTAATACGGAAGATGCAAGAGCCGGTGGTCCAATCCCTGGGTGGGGATTCTTGCCTGGAATACTCCATGGACAGAAGAACCTGGTGGGCTACAGTCCATGCGGTCACAAAGAGTCAGACACGACTGAGTGGCTGAGTCCTGGCACTCGCTGGCGCAACTCTGTACATATACTGAAAACCACTGCATCGTACGCTTTAATGGTGGATTTCAACGTGTAAAATTACATATCGACGAAAACGTTAAAATACATAAATAAAACCAACATTTGGTACCAGTTCTTAATAAACTGCTTAATATCAACCATTCTTAGACAATAAATTGTGTACTAGTTGATTAAAGATGGTACATAGAATTATGTACTAGTTGATTAAAAGATGGTTTAATTGCAATTAATATACAAAATAAACATTGCAGAAATAGTATAAGTTTTGGATACCATTCTAATTGTCTAGGAGCATCATCTTATTCCAATTTCTGGCAAATGTGTTTATTTTATTTCTTTGATACCAGGATCCCACAAATTCCCTGAATGTGCACATTATATCCTATTTCAAATAACTTACAGAGGTCCTTCCATTTACTTTTACTCACTGATAGCAGCCTCCTCAATCCTCCTCCAAAAATAAGATAAGATTTCATATTTTAAAGTAAGCTAAAAATTTAAGATTACAAACACAGTTTATCTCGCTTCCACTGTATTTTTAACAATGTGAATACTATATACTTCTAGAAGCAACAGGGGCTCAAAAAAAAAATAATAATAATAATGTGGACCATAAATCTCTAGAACACATCATGTGGCTATTTCTTTTATTAACATCTTTTGACAGGGAAACTGCCTCTCTTCTCAGCTGTTTAAACTATATAGACAGGAATGTTCTAACTCTTTAAAGATTACCTTTATTTGCTCTTTTTCCCTCAATGCTTTGCTTTTATCATCTTTTTCTATGAAACTTTAAAGTTTCTGCTGACTCCTCTGCTACTCGGGTAGTGTTTATTTTGGGAATTTAATATCCCTTGCTCCATCTAGAAATGTTCCACTCTCTTCTACCTTTTCTAGGATTTATGGTCTTAGTGTTATAATTTCAAGTATATAGAGCAGGTAAATGCTGATATTGATTTATGCATAAATATCCATATGCATACACATACATATGTGTGTAAATATTTATACACACACACACACACATTAAAGTTCAGCAAGCTTTGCTTGCCTGTTACCAAATCGTTTTCATTCTAGAAACTATAATAAGGAATAGGCATCACATAACCGAAGCTTTAAATTCCTGCATGTGATACATAGTTCCTAGAGATGATCACCATTGCTGGGTACACGGGGAGCTTGTCTGTTTTCCTCTTTCGTATTCTAGATTGGCCTTGAAATTTATCTTTATAAATAGAATGTAGAATTGGCAGTGCATTAGTTCTATGCCTTGCCCTAAAAAGGCCTGCCAGCTTCACATTTCAATCTCTTGAAACCCTGAGGTACCATGTAAAAAGATCTGCCTACACTGCTATAGAAGCCAAGCAGAGAAAAAGAGTTGCTTCGACAGCCCATGGCTGTTGCAAACATAACCACTGAGGCACATCTCCTGTGACCTGAGGCATATTGGGTATTTCAGCTCTAATCAAGCTCCCAGACAAATGCACTGTATGAGTGACCTCAGCCAACCATGTGGAACAAAAATGATCTTTGCCCAAATTTCAGAATCATGGGCACATAAATAGTCGTTATTTTCCCACCAAGTTTTGGGGTGATTTATATAACAGCAACAGATACATAAAATAGTCATTAAAAAGAACACACAGAAGAACAAAATATGGAAGAAAGTTTATCATGGGAAAAAAGCCTCTGTAATTAAAATTTTAGGAAGTTAGAGAAGAATCTTCACACTGAAGTGTCTTAGAAGATTTAAAAGATTTGCTGTTGTTGCTTAGTCACTGAGTTGTGTCGACTCTTTTGTGACCCCGTGGACTGTAGCCCACCAGGCTCTTCTGTCCATGGGATTTCCCAGGCAAGAATCCTGGAGTGGGTTGCCATTTCCTTCTCTAGGGAATATTCCCAACTGAGAGATTGAACCCACATCTGAAACATTGGCAGACAGCTTCTCTACTACTGAGCCACCAGGGAAGCCCCTTAAAAGAGTAAATGAGTATAAAAAGATATTCTTTAGAAAATCAGTGAAGCTGATCTGTAAGGAACAAGTTGATGCTTTTGACTCATTATAATAATTACAAAAAAAAAAAAGTTAAGAAAACCCGTGTAGATATGGTGTGTATTATTTATTGATCGTAATGTGTTACAATAACCCTTTTTAAACAAGCAAGAATAGCAGTGAGAAATTTTTATATTTTATGCTTGATGATTGCCAGGAGGTATAGGAATGGCAGATGAGGCGAGTGAGACACTCTCCTTTATTATCCTCCTATAAATGACAAGAGGAGGGCACTGGAGTCTTTTCACCACTAGGCACTTTTCTTCACTGTCATAATTTTTAACAAGAGATAATTATTTTGATGACAGTATTGGCTACCTGTTATTAATATTTGCTCCAACATTTAGTGTATATATCAAAAAACATCTGTTATTTTACATTTTCTATAGGTCACAGATCTCAGCATGATGTAGCTGGGTCACTCTGCTGCAAAGCCTCTTGTAAACCCTTGGTCAAGGTACTAAATAGCCAAGGCTAGTTCTCATATGAATTGGACAAGGAAATGGCAACCCACTTCAGTGCTCTTGCCTGGAGAATCCCAGGGACGGGGGAGCCTGGTGGGCTGCCGTCTATGGGGTTGCACAGAGTCAGACACGACTGAAGCGACTTAGCAGCAGCAGTTCTCATATGAGGACCCCAAGGGAAAGCTATGCTCCCAAGCTCAACTGCATAGTCATTGGCAGGATTCAATCCCTATGGGCTACTGGGCTGAGGACCTCAACTTGTGCCTGCTTTTTGTGTTCCCTGCAGGCCAGCTGACCTTCTTTCAGAACCAGGGAGTAAGAGAGCAAGGATAGATGTACGAAATTGAAACCACAGTATCCTTATAAGCTAGCCTAGGCAGTAACATCCCATCATGTTTGTCATTTCAATTTCTTAGAAGGAAGTCAGTAATCCTAGACCCCACTTAAGGAGAGAAAATTATAAACGAGCATGAATAGTAGCAGACGATAACCATTAAGTCCAGGCTAGTGGTTGCCTAACATGGTGTTTCTCAAAAACTGAATAAGGTCTCCCAATCATGTATCACCAAACTGCATGAAATGCTTAGTTCAATACAGAAAACAAATTAAAACAAGTCATTGCATAAAATTTAATTTATATTTTATTGGTAATGAAAAAAAATAAGAGAAAGAGAAGTACTGGAGGAAAGAGGTAAAGAATTAAATCCTCTACATGAGGTGCAAGATAAATAATCACATTGAAAAGCCAAGCAAGGCATGGGAAGATTGCTAAACTCCATGTACGGAGCAGGCAAAAGGAAATATCCACATGATGAGAGTAAATTCTGCAGTGTAAAAAGAAGAAATGGTGCTCAACAGTTGGAAACTACCTAGGTACAAGACACGGAGTTAGGTTAAAATGTGAAGAAACTTCACGGAAGATGGGAAAGCAAAACTGGAACCCAACCAAGATTAAGAATAGTAGGAAGACTGAGCAGATGTGGATATTGTTATTCAGCTGATTAGCTATAACCCGAAGCTCATTTCATGTCTACACACATAAAACCAGGGACGTCTGGGCTGGAGCTGATTCACTAGAGTTTTGAACATCAATGTCAGTTCCAAATTAGAAAGATAGAGAAAAGCCATTGAGGTTGTTCTGAAAAGAGTTGATAGGCTGATTTCTCCCAGCCCAATTTAGTTCCTGTAGCACTATTGTTAGCAGTGGGACAGAGGACAGGTTCATATCAGATTTAGAACAATTACATTGGACATGTGTGAAATGCACAGGAGACTTTCTGCCGTGTGCATACCAGAATTACAGGGAAAGCAGCTTAACATCACAGTGAAGCTATTTGCATACTGCTGCCCAGTTGTCAGATGGTATCTCAGTTTATAAATGTAGAAATCACAGCAGACTTTATCAGGATGTTAGGCTCCCTTACTGAAATAGAGAGCATCAGCAAGCCTCTCTGAATCTCCATTATCATATTTGCAGAGTTTGGGGCTTGGCGGCATGTAGAGTAGAAGTGGAATCATCAGACTTTTTCACCTGGGGAAAGTCTCCAGAAGTGACACCCCTTCAACAAAAATTTTTAACGTGTAATATCTGACAGGACTATTGAGTTAAGGGAGAGATGAAAAGTATTTCCAGGAAGCAACTATCGGCAAAGCAGAAAATGTAATCAAAAGTATTTCTTAACAGCTTTGTCTCTTACCAACTGACTGCTTAGGGCCTGTTTACTGCTCCACTTCCATGTCGCTTTTGCCCCAAATCTACTCCAATTGATGTCAAAACAGGGCATTGTCTCCGGTCCACCAATTGTCGAGGGTATATCCCCAGAATCCATGGAACCTAGAGTCTAGTTAGGAATATAACCATTTGAACAGACACAATCATAAGAGAGTATAAAATATTTCCATGGTGGATCAATGATAGGAGAGAGGTAAAAACATTCTCTGTGAGCACCAACGGAGGAGATGTTAATTCTGAATAAGAAGGACAACACTTGGTCTGGATTTAGGAGAACTGACAGATTTTCTAAGCAGACTTACAGAGTGGGAGGGTTTAAGTCAGTGAGAGTAACACAAGAAGAGGTACAGAGCTGGACACTGCATGACCTGTAATGATCAGTCTGTCTGGAATAAAGGTACAGGTGCCTGTGGGGAAGGATGGAGATATTTGAAGACAAGTCTAGAAAGATGGACTGGGTAGGTAATGGACTGCCATGCTAAGAAATGATAGGAAATAGGATGTCACTGAAGATATTTGGCAGAAAGTGAAGAAGAACTAAAGAGCCTCTTGATGAAAGTGAAAAAGGAGAGCGAAAAAGTTGCCTTAAAGCTCAACATTCAGAAAACAAAGATCATGGCATCCAGTCCCATCACTTCATGGCAAATAGATGGGGAAACAGTGGAAACAGCAGCTGACTTTATTTCTGGAGGCTCCAAAATCACTGCAGATGGTGATTTCAGCCATGAAATTAAAAGATGCTTGCTTCTTGGATGGTAAGCTATGACCAAACTGGACAGCATATTAAAAAGCAGAGATAGTACTTTTCCAACAAAGGTTCATCTAGTCAAGGCTATGGTTTTCCCAGTGGTCATGTATGGATAAGAGTTGGACTATAAAGAAAGCTGAGCACCAAAGAATTGATGCTTTTGAACTGTGGTGTTGGAGAAGACTCTTGAGAGTCCCTAGGACTGCAAGGAGATACAACCAGTCCATCCTAAAGGAGATCAGTCCTGGGTGTTCACTGGAAGGACTGATGCTGAAGCTGAAACTCCAATACTTTGGCCACCTCATGCAAAGAGCTGACTCATTGGAAAAGACCCTGATGCTGGGAAAGATTGTGGGCAGGAGGAGAAGGGGATGACAGAGGATGAGATGGTTGGATGTCATCACTGACTCAATGGACATGGGTTTGGGTAGACTCTGGGGGTTGGTGATGGACAAGGAGGCCTGGCGTGTTGTGGTTCATGGGGTCGCAAAGAGTCAGACACGACTGAGCATTCACGCACCAAACACATGTACATATTTCTTGAATTTAGAGGTGAGAATAAAAGTTTAGTCAAAGTTATTTTTAATTTTACCATAAGGTACCATTTTATATTTTGGTACAAAAGTGAGCATTTCTTCTCCTATGCAATAGCCCTCTGTTTTTTCAGCCTTTTAACTTTACTGATGCTTTCAATGACTAAGTCAAAGATCCTGGTTAAATGCTACATTGCACTTGAAAATACATGGATTATCTTCAAATATCTTTTGTTATTTCAAACACACTTTCACAGTGATAGGACAAAAGACTCTATCTGATTTCAATATCTTTAGACCATGAAATTTTTACACCTTGCTGTATGACCCTGGATATGTTCCAGTGTCTCCTGGTTTATCATCTCTGGGAACTTAAATAGCATTTATTTGTTGCTGTTGTGTGAAAACTGTATAAATATTCATTAGGTTAAAAAAGTAAAAATCTGTATGTAGGCAAAAAAGTGAGCAATTCCATTCTGTCTCATTCTTATACATAAGGGAACTTAAATACACACTGCAATACCAACCCGGGCCATATTAGAACTACTGGCTTAGAAATGATGGCCTGAAGTCATTAAAAATGGATAGCTGTTTAGTGGTGTGTGGGAAATGAGATGGTGGTCACAGTCCAGTTCCTACTTGACAGGTGTCTACCTCATAAAAACCACCATCATAATCAGCACTTATTGGCACCCTTATCATCTGTGTGAAGGGAGAAGCTGAGATATAAGACTGCTTTCCTGTCTCTGTCTGTCAGCACTGTGTAGGCTGCTTCACTTCAACATTCCATAATGGCTTTAGTTCTCCTAACAATACTGATTTCTAAGATGAATTTAGTGTCTAAGAAGCCATCTCGAGGGACGGACATTGACTTCTCAAACAGAAAGCACATTCATTTTAGAAAATAATACTGTTAGAAGGAAAACATGGAGCAATTATGAAAGGTTGCTTATAATGAGAATATTTCAAGGGGCACCATTTCAGACCAGCAGTTTAAAGACAAACATATGTTCCCACGGCAGGGACCTGTCCTGCTGTTTGAACACCAGAGGAAAATTCATTACTTAGCATCGTTAAAGGATCATGCTCAAACTTAATCATGATTTACAGGGTGAAATCCACAGCTTTACTCAGTGATCCTTGATTGTGATGTTGGATGCTACTCAATGGAAGGAGAATTTGTTTTCCCTTGATAGCGTGTCATCTCTCATTTTTTATGCTTTACACATGGAATCTAACTCCAAAACCCACTGATTTACCACAAAATTATTTTAAACTTTCACTGACTGTATAGATGACTATTAAAATTCATCTTTTGCATAAAGTTTCATTTATAGATAAAAAATGTTTCAGGAACATTCCACTGTGCAGTATTTATACTTGAATTTTCTCATTTT
The DNA here is from genome assembly GCA_020226075.1 of Hydropotes inermis. Classification (NCBI taxonomy): domain Eukaryota; kingdom Metazoa; phylum Chordata; class Mammalia; order Artiodactyla; family Cervidae; genus Hydropotes; species Hydropotes inermis. Next base: position 98,304,446 of record CM035271.1, on the reverse strand, counting down.
GGAAAAAAAAAATCTTTGCCCTGGTGATGATAAGAAACAATTAGCTCTGTTTAAATGACTTAGTGTGATGTTTCAATAGCAGTTGTTTTAGGCTTCTGAAGAGTTAAGGGGCAATGGACTTGAATGCATTCCAATCATCTATATTTTTATTGACCTTTCCATTTACAAGACAGAAAGAACAAAATTACCTGCCTAACAAAATTCATTCAAAATGCATTTATACTTATTACACAGAAAATAAAAATCAAAGAAAAATTCACAAACACCTATGCTTGCTACTGCTGCTGCTAAGTCACTTCAGTCGTGTCTGACTGTGTGCGACCCCACAGACGGCAGCCCATCGGGCTCGCCCGTCCCTGGGATTCTCCAGGCAAGAACACTGGAGTGGGTTGCCATTTCCTTCTCCAAAGCATGGAAGTGAAACGTGAAAGTGAAGTTGCTCAGCTTTGTCCAACTCAGCAACCCCATGGACTGCAGCCCACCAGGCTCCTCCGTCCAAGGGATTTTCCAGGTGAGAGTACTGGAGTGGGGTGCCATTGCCTTCTCCACACCGATGCTTAAGCCAGTCTTATTTCATATAGAAAGACAATAAATAAAGAAAAAAACATGAGGACTTCCAGGATAAAATTAAAACTATAAATAATTCATATTTTTCACAATAACCTTTTAATTTATACAACTAACGCTTACTGAAAATTTATTAAAAATATATTTAAAATATTTGATAATACAAAGAAAAGGTAAACCATTTTGAGTGTAAAATGTATACAAGCTTGTTGGCTGAATTTTTTAAAGTACAGAAACATATAATTGCTTTCCAGAACACTTTAATTCATTTTATACTGTTTTGTAGTCTCTCTTCATTCTTGCCTATGAACATAATTTTTAAGGATATGAGACAACATTTTCACACAAATTATGTAAAAATAGAAACTGAAATAAAACATCTATGCTTTTGGATTACAATTTTGACATTATTGCTGCCCCATAAAGAGAAAATAAAGCATATCTATGTAATTTGGGACATAAACTTCAAAATATCTCATTTGCAAGTGAAAAAATTATCCAAGGTATAAAATTATCTGAAAGAAGAGTCAAATGAATATCTATGTTTATAGTTTCTGTTGCATATTAGAAGTGAAGACTTTACACACAATATTACTGTAGTATGTTCTTCTTTTGAATATGATGATAAGTCAAATTAACATATTGTTTCTTAAATTTTCAGGTTTTTTTTTTAATATATGACTGTTGTTTTTCTACCCTTCTAAAGAAGAAGATCTCTATTATCTCCAACACAGGTGACTTATGTGGAAGTTTAGATATCCAGAAAAGATTGACTTGTTTCAAGTTTATGTTCTAATTTTGATGTACATTTTTGAAAACTATACTACTTAAACCTCTCATAATCAAACTATAATTTGCCTAAAGATTTGAGGACTGAGACATGATTTACTTATCTTTGAGAAAACCTTACACTGAGCTGCACTTTTGAGTTAAATCCAATAAATTTATATTAATAATTTTATTGAAGAAATGAGATGATACAGAAATTCTTTCAGACGTTATAGTATAGGTTGCATTCCACATGGAAGCATACAAACATATCTCCTTTTACTTTAAAATTATTCCTAGGAGCAAGAATAGAAGCCCATTTATCAATTTTATTCCGAAATAAGTTGACAAAAATAGTTAAAAATAAGTTTTCCTGGATCTGAAAAAAAAAATAAAAGAATGAAACTTTCATATAGATTCTTATGTTGTGATTGGTACAGATTATCTTTTTATTGATTGCTTCTCAACTCTTTTTTTAAAAGAGAATCTACTAGAAATATTATTTCTGTCTAATTTTTAATTCAATTTAAAAAGCATATTCTGAAGACCTACATATTCCTACATTTAGTAGCTAATATACAAAATACTTCATAAGGTGATATCCCTATCTAATTGTCACAAACCAAATAGAGTTTAGCGTAGCATTAAAAACTGACAGTTCTTACTTGATTTCATGTGCTAAAAAACACCACTTCAAAATAAAAAGAGGCTTTTGATATGAGTATTGACAGGTAAAGGTTCATAACGCACAAAGACACAAAGTGGAAACCTGTAATTAGTAGAAACTACAAATCTGAAGTATTGCATTAATACCACAAAGGTAGGAAGGTCACAGATAAAAAAGAAATCTTCATTTTGTGTCTCAGAGTTTATATTCTTTAAACCCTTTCAATTTTGCATAATTATCATCCATCTTTTCATCTGAATGCCGTTTCATGCGTTGCTGATCTCTGAAACTCTCCACATGTGGAGAATATTCCAAGGCAGCTTAAATGACAGTGGTCTGTTATGAAGCACTTCAGCTTCACTTCATGTTTGTTTTACCCTCTGCCCACACACACCTTAAACACTGCTCTGTTCACTGCTCTCACTGCAGTGCTGTCCTTTGACTTCTCAAACATGATCACCTCTTGTCAACCCTGGCATGAAATAACTTGCAAGGTTTCTATGTTGATCTTAAGGAATTAGCAGCATCAAGCATGTTATTTATTCTGGATTTATCTTCAGTAATATACACTGCTATGAGCAGCTCTGGATTGCATCATGAATAATCTTCTCAGGATTGGCTGCTGAAGTATTATATCTTCGTCTGGATTAAGGTTGTCTATATTCTGCACCAAAATTTAGTTTTTTATGACTTCATGTGGCTAAATTCAGTCAATAAGAAATCTAGCTTCTCAGAATTCAAATTTACAAGGCCATGTCCCACAAGCTAATGCAGAATATTTAGCATCTTATATATTATACATTCATTTACAAAGTCAAGCTCTCATACCTATCCTGTTTCCAATAAACACATACACACACAACTGGACTGATAGACTTGTTATAGGTTTGTTTTCAGTTCTAATGACGAATCAGTTCAGTTCAGTTGCTCGGTCGTGCCTGACTCTTTGCGACCCCACAGATTGCAGCACGCCAGGCTTCCTTGTCCATCACCAACTCCCGGAGCTTGCTCAAACTCATGTCCATCATATCAGTGATGCCATCCAACCATCTCATCCTCTGTCATCCCCTTCTCCTCCCACCATCAATCTTTCCCAGCATTAGGGTCTTTTCAAATGAGTCAGTTATTCGCATCAGTGGCCAAAGTATTGGAGTTTCAGGTCCAGCATCAGTCCTTCCAATCAATATTTAGGACTGATTTCCTTTAGGATGGACTAGTTGGGTCTTCTTGCAGTCCAAGGGACTCTCAAGAGTCTTCTCCAACACCACAGTTCAAAAGCATCAATTCTTCAGCACTGAGCTTTCTTTATAGTCCAACTCTCACATCCGTCCATGACTACTGGAAAAACCATAGCTTTGACTAGATGGACCTTTGTGGCAAAGTGATGTCTCTGCTTTTTATATGCTGTCTAGGTTGGTCATAACATTTTTTTCCAAGGAGTAAGTGCGTTTTAATTTCACGGCTGCAGTCATCACCTGCAGTGATTTTGAAGAATGAGTGGAGACCACTCTGCAAGTATATAAAACTATTCACAGAATTCTGCAAAACAATTTTCAGCAGTGTGTATTTGACAGATACAGTTTTAAAATCTTGAATATCAAAAAATGAAATAAGTTTGTGGAGTGAGGGCTGGCCTAACACAACTCGAAGAATGAAGACAGAGCAAAGCCGACATCTGGGATACCAGGGAACTTCTGAGTCAGTGATGGGCCCCGTCACAGGCTCTGCTCTTTGCTCTTATTCCCTGAGCGGCCACTGCTTTTTTCTCCACCCAGCACAGGCCCTTCCTTCCAGCAGAGCTCACACATTGGGTAAGATCAGCTACAGTAAGCTCATTCACAAGATCGAACAACAGATCTATATTTCATTGTTCTTACAGGTAAAATTAGGAGTTTGGATTAGATCAATTATTCATATACAATTTTGGTCAAACTTCCCACTGATAATTAGAGGAGAAATTTGGGAATGCCACAAAAGACAAAAAAACACATATAGCATTTTAGAGGTTTAAGACTTCTGCAAAATAAAGAATTGTACGGTAGTATACATTCTTTGGCACTGCCCTTCTTTAGGATTGGAATGAAAACTGACCTTTTCCAGTCCTGTAGCCACCACCAAGTTTTCAAATTTGCTGGCATGTTGAGTGAAGCATTTTAGCAGCAGCAACTTTTAGGATTTGAAATAGTTCAGCTGGAATTCCATCACCTCCACTCACTTTGTTTGTAGTCATTCTTCCTAAGGCCCACTTGACTTCACACTCGAGAATGTATGGCTCTAGGTGAGTGACCATACTGTCGTGGTTACCTGGGTCATTAAGACAATTTTTGTATAGTTATTCTGTGTATTATTGCTATCTTTTCTTAATGTCTTTTGCTTCTGTTAAGTCCTTGCCATTTCTGTCCTTTATCATGCCCATCTTTGCATGAAATGTTCCCTTGATCCCTCCAATTTTCTTGAAGAAATCTCTAGTCTTTCCCATTCTATTGTTTTCCTCTATTTATTTGTATTGTTCCCTTAAGAAGGCTTTATCTTCTCTCCTTGCTATTCTCTGGGACTCTGCAGAGGAACCAGAGATCAAATTGCCAATGTTCATTGGATCATATAGAAAGCAAAGGAATTCCAGAAAAACATCTTCTTCATGACACCATTAAAGCCTTTGACTGTGTGGATCGCAACAAACTGTGGAAAATTCTTAAAGAGATTGGAATACTGGACTACCTTACCTGCCTCCTGAGAAACCTGTATGTAGATCAAGATGAAACAGTTAGAACAAGTCATGGAACAAGGGACTGGTTCAAATTTGGGAAAGGAGTATGAAAAGACTGTATATTGTCACCATGCTTATTTAACTTATGCGCAGAGTACAATCACAAGCTGGAATCAAGATTGCCAAGAGAAATATCAATAACCTCAGATATGCAGATGATACCACTCTAATGTCAGAAAGAGAAAGGGAATTAAAGAGCTTCTTTATGAGAGTGAAAGAGTGAAAAATCTGGCTTAAAACTCAACATTAAAAAAACTAAGAACATGGCATTCTGACCCATCACTTCATGAAAATACAAGGGAGAAAAGTGACAGATTTTCTTTTCTTGGGCTCTAAGATCAGTGTGGATAGTGACTGTGCCCATGAAATTAAAAGATGCTTGCTCCTTCCAAGGAAAGGCATGACAAATCTAGACAGTTAAAAAGCAGAGACATAACTTTGCCAACAAATATCCATGTAGTCAAAGCCATGGCTTTTCCAATAGTCATGTATGGATGTGATAGTTGGACTATAAAGAAGGCTGAGCACCAAAGAAATGATGCTTTCAAATTGTGGTACTGGAGAAGACTCTTAAGAGTCCCCTGGATTGCAAGGAGATCAAACCAGTCAATCCTAAAGGAAATCAATACTGAATATTCATTCATTAGAAGGACTGTTACAGAATCTGAAACTCCCAATACTTTGGCCACCAGATGCTAAGAGCTGACTCACTGGAAAAGACCCTGATGCTGCGAAAGATTGAAGGCAGGAGGAGAAGCAGGCAGCAGAGGAAGAGATAGTTAGATAGCATCACCAACTCAACGGACATGAGTCTGAGCAAACTCCAGGAGATGGCGAAGGATGCAGGAGTCCGGCCTGCTGCAGTCCTTGGAGTTGCAAACAGTTGATGCTACTTAGCAACTGAATAACAACAAAAGTCCTGCATTGTATAATGTGTATCCGGATCATATTTCTCTTCTCCCAACCCATCTCTTTTCAATAATATATATTAAGCTTCCCTGCTCATGGACCTGGCATAAAAGCATTTGCATTTATATGTATATTCACTGAATCTTTTCCAAAAAGACTTTTTTTTGCTGAACAAATTTGTCCCTATTTTTAAAGACCCTTTCAAAATAAGCTTTTCTAAAGTGAGTATATAAAATTAATATCAACAGACTTCTGAAGTATATCTTTACCTATACTTTTTAGAGCTGCAAATCAGGTAATATGTTAGATAAGATTTGGTTCAAAATTCTTACAGCAGATTCAATTTACCTTTTAACCTGATATCTTTCAATACGTCCCTTTCCTTTCCTCATTCCTCCACTGATGAGTATAACAGATAACCATGTCATTTCTGTTAAATAAGAGAACATTTACGCTCAACACCACTTTCCACTCCCACTCTTAAAATTGTAATGAAGCTAAGTAACACATAAACGTAAAAGGGAAAGGGAAAGCCAGACACATTTTCTGCTTAGTGAAACAAACCCTTCTTTTTTTCATAGCACTATTTTCTTTCTGGTACTTTATTTTTCCTTTCCAAAAACAGCTGTTACTATGTGCTTCACCCTGTTTCTATGGCCAAGCATTTTTCAGGTCCTATAATTTAGCCTTCATTTTTCCATCCAAATATGAACATTCCCCTTCCCATGAAATGCACACAGATACTCTATTTTAGGTGCCATGGTGTGTCAATAGCATCAATCACCATTCGCACCATCGATCATGCAGCTATGAAGCAGTTGGATGACATCTGCCATAACACCCTCTGTGCTAAGATAATGCACTTGAATTCTGATGCAGAAAAATATTGGTTTGCAGACTTGTAATCAATCACAGTATCTTTTCAAGCAGGATATCTTAGAGATGTAGCAGAGAGTTAATCACACATTCTTAGAGTATGTTTGGATGTGAATATAAGAAAGTTTCATGTTGCTGAATAATACTGAATAATTAAAATATAATTCATAATTCTCCCAACTACCAATGCCATCTAAGTTATTCCAAATAATATACTGCTCATTCAACTTGAGTCCTTGCCTCCATAACTTTCAATATTTTAGGTCTTTAAAATTATTAAATTTAAGCAAGATTTGTGACATTCTAAACTTCAAAGCATAAAGACAAAGCAGTCTCATATTTAGAGTTCTCTACCATAGTGTCATTTAATGAATGCAGATTTTATACAGCAATATATTCCTTGCATTGCTGCTGGTGACCTCTGGCATATAGAAAAATTGTAATATATCATAGCAAAATTTAAATAAAATATGAGGGAAATTTTGTAAATGGAAACAACTGAAATAAATGAACAGTAAAATATACTTGAAGGCTTGTTTAACTTGGTTTCATTTGAGACTAAGTCATTACATCCTATGGCAAAAGGCATGGCAACCCACTCCAGCATTATTGCCTGGAGAATCCCATGGACAGAGAATCCTGGTGGGCTACAGTCTAGGGTCACAAAGAGTCGGACATGACTGAAGCAACTTAGCACGCACCCACAGATTACATCCTAACCTGAAGCCCTTTAAAGCCCTTGCTAGTTTTTTCATCTTCTGAAATTTCATCATTATAGCATTTGGTAAATGCATTACTGATCCTTAAATGTATTTAATACAAAAGGTGCTCGCTGCAAGGCTAGGAGCAAGCAAAAAAGTACCATTTGGGTTTCTAACAAATCTAGACATTTTGAGGGAAGAGGCTTTGTTTCTTGGGACGTGTTTATGTTCATTCACTCAGTCATGTTCAAGTCTTGGCAACCCTATGGTAGCCCACCAGGCTTCTCTGTCCATGGGGTTCTCTAGGCAAAAATACTGGAATACAATGCCTTGCTCTCCTCCAGGGTATCTTCCCAACCCAGGGACTGGACCCACCTCTCTCCTGTCTCCTACACTGGCAGACAGATTCTTCACCACTAGGGCCCCCGAGGGTCTCCTGAAAAATTCAGACTTATTGAGGGAATAGACTTTGTCCTGAGATAGAACTCTCTCGCTTCTGGATAGCAGAGCCAAGTTCTGCCCCCAAGGGAATGTTTCATTACATCACACTTCTCAAAGCAAAGAGTAGAAAACGGAGAGGTTTGGAAGGAAGAAGAGGCTTAACTGTTTAGATGCTAGGTGAGGCAGAACTCGTTTGTCTGGGATTAGAAGTTTTTAAGGCAGAGTGTGGGATAAAGGTAGAGAAGTAAAACTGGCTAATATTATAAAAACGTTAATGAGTATGTGTCTATATATACATATACATATATATATATAAAACACATATGTATATATACACACATATTTGAAATTTTTTGTGGTTTGCAGGCTACCAACTTGTGACCTGGGTTCAAATTCTTAAGAGTTCCCTCAGTGTGAAAACCACGTGCTACCTGCTTTCATGTGCCGTGTGCTTAGGCTCTCAGCTGTGTCCGCTCTCTGTGACCCTTTGGACTTGTAGCCCGCCAAGTGTCCCTGTCCACGGGATTTTTCAGGCAAAAATACTGGAGTAGGCTGCCATTTCCTTCTCCGGGGGATCTTCCCGACCGAAGAAGATCAGAGCTGCATCTCCTGCGTCTCCTGCATTGCAGACAGATTCCTAACCCGCTGGGCCACAGGGGAGCCCCCTTTTTCCTTTGGTAGTTAGGCGTAAGTTCACTGATTGAGTAATATTTACTGAATAATGGCTAAATGATGGTCACTAATGTCATGTGGTTCATAACTGTCTATCTCCATTCCTTCCCATTTTTTCTTCCCTTACAAATCTCCTTCTCTCAAGAATATCCACCGAATAACCTTCTTAAATTGGACTGAGTTTTCAAGGCCTTTTGTAAATGCTACCAGGTCCGTGAATGAATTTTTTTTTCCTTGTTTTTTCCTTTCTGTGTGTCCGTCTTTTTTATTATTTACTTTCAAACTCTTTCTTTATTTATACTATTCTGCCCCTTTATACTATTCTGCTATTATACACTCAGAAAAAGAATCTTTATATTGGGCCAACTGCTTGGAAAAGATTTAAAAATCTTCCTTAATAAAGTAATTTTGTGGTTTGTGAGGTTATAATGAGGAATCCATCTAATATACAGAGCTTGAACCCTCTGGTCACACATACACATGTCAATTTTACTTTCAACATAATACCCTCTGATTTAATCTTATCTAGTCAGAGAATGAAGTGGTCCAATTAATCAAATATTTTGTGTTTATATATATATATATATATGTATATATATATATATATATATATGATAAATTTAAAAATCCACATACTTATAGCATTTATGTAAATATACACATATTTATAGATAAATTGACATGTGAATCAATGCAAGGACAGCTTGATGTCCTTCTTGACTCTGTCCTTACAAAACTAAAGTGTTATAAATTCTACTCATTTAAAAAGTAGGCAAATAATATGCATTCTGAAATTTCCACTGGGAAATTTATTCAATAACATATTTAACATATTGATTTGCTTTTATTCATCCAAACTACAAGAACTGATGCTATCCCTTTCATGTGCTTGGCATAGAATTAAACAGCAGGGGACACTTCAAGGCATACGCATCAGAAAGGTTTAAATATTTAGAGTGGCAGTTCTCAACTGGGAAATTCTTTGGCCCCCAGGGGTCACTTGAAAGGTCTGGAGATATTTCCTAAAGTAATTGGGGTAGGGTTCTATTGGATGGAGGCCAGCAATGCTGTTAAACATCTTACAACACACAGTGAAAGCCCCCAAAACAAGGAACTTCTGGCCCCAAACTGTCAAAGGGCTGAGACTGAGATTCTAAATTAGAAGAATCACGAAGGAATATGATAAATACTGTGCTGCTTTGGTTCTGAAGTGGTAGAAGAAGGAAGTCATCACCTCTACTATGGGCAGGCTTCATGGAAGGCTGAAAGAAGAGAAACACAGAGATGGTGGCTTTCAGTATGTTTGCCAGGAATATAACGTGATGGAAGGACGGGGTATCTCCAGAGGAGAAAAGGAACACGCACGAAGGCACAGACGAGAACTGTAGGATGGCTGGAGTGTATGACAGTTAACATTATGCGGGATAATGCTGGAGAGTGAAACAGAGATCACTTCAAACGTGGTGAGAAATATTCTCCTTAGCGCAATATACTCACACACAGGCATATGACTGGGAGACCTTAGGTGTCATACCCGAGAACAGACTGCATTCTAGACAACTGGAGAGTCACTGAATGACTGGTTTAACAATGGATTATAATAATGAAATATGCAATATTTTTTGCAACAAATTGCAAGAGAACTTAGTATGTTGGGGTGAACTGGCACTGGAGACTAAAACAGAGTTTATTTTGCATTGAAACCTAAGAGAAAGCATGCAAACCAAGAAATCAGACATGAGAGTGAAGTCAAACAAATGACTTAAGGAATAATTAGGATGACAGAAAGTGCTCTGCAGAGCAGACCATCTATCAGAAGTAAAAGTTAGTGAAAAGTGATACTTAATGTTCTAGTTTGTCCTCTTAATTGCAATATAAAGTAACTTTGGAAGTAGAGTTTTGGATAAGATGAATTTGGATAAGATGAATTCACTGGCTTTAGTGAATTATATGTTGAAATTGTGGTTTCTGGATAATATTCAAGTGGAAGCATCATCAAGGTTTTGCATGTGGAATTTGGAAAGTAGTTCTGGGTAGGAGACATTGATCTGAGAGTTATCAGAATATAGAGAGACATGAGACCCATAGAATGGATCCATTTATCTGAGGGAAACAGAGAGAATGAAAATATAAAAGAACCCAGATGAAGTCCAACAAGGTGATTGGGCTGGCCTCTAGAAATCTAAACTATTAAGAAGACAAAGGAAGTGTTTAAAAAAAAAAAAAAAGAGGTTGTTAAATAATGCAAGAGAGTATGGTATCAGCAGGGTAAGCAAGTTATGTCTGACAACTTTTCATTAAATACATTTTTAACAAAAGAATGTTAACTACAAATTAATAAAAAATATGATTCGAGGACACACTTATGATATTCCATCCTTATATTCAGGAGATGAATAAAAGGTATGGCCACCCCTGAGCTAAGGCACAGCAAGAGAGAGATGTCCCGTGCATAATAGGTGCTCGGGGAAAACGTCTGGAATGCATAGGTATCTACAAACACCTGAGAGGTAAAACAAGGCCAGGCGATGTCAAACAAAGGAGAGTGTGCCTGACAGAGAAGTTAGGTCAGCTATGGCAGAGGAGAAACCAACCTTCTACCAGAAACCACTCCACAAATCTTTTTTCAATTCGTGAACACCAAAAGTATCCTGGAAACAGAAGGAGAAGCTTGTTAGCATAGGAGAAAAAAAAAAGTAGATAAAGTATGTTCATCTCTTCCTGTTTCTTTTGGAAAGGTGGGTACCTTGGATCCTTTTCTATGTTATATAGGTTAACAAGTAATATTTCCCTTTTTTGATAACAGATTGTTTGTTGGAAATTAAAGCAATCTCTTTCAAGAGGTGCCTTCGGATTCCAAGGTTAAATAACAGAATGCATGCCTTTCAAATCCTGAGATATTTCTGTCATTTACCTTATTGACCTTGGTCTTTCTAGGATGAAAAGTAGTTTCCAGTTTGTTTTTGTTGTGTTTCAGACCCTCAAATGTCAGCGCCTTCCATTAAACTTTGGAAGGCATTTTTCCCTCCTGAACCATCCTTTCAGGAACTCAGTTTATTTATGCTTTCTTCTCTAACCTTTACTTTCCAAATCAACTTCTGGAAAAATAATGTAAGTCTCATATCACAGTGTTCATTTAAGATAGTAATATACTAATTAATCATTATATCAGTCAACTATAACTGTCAGATGTGCCCAGTCAATAAGTGTGTCTAATTTCTTGTGTTTAAGGTACCAATGGAACTGTTAGTGTGGTTTATTTGGATAATGAATGAGGTATTTGTTTTTTTTTAGATTTCACATTTTATTTATTTTTTATTTTTATTAGTTGGAGGCTAATTACTTCACAATATTGTAGTGGTTTTTGCCATACATTGACATGAATCAGCCATGGATTTACATGTGTTCCCCATCCTGAACCCCCTCCCACCTCCCTCCCCAGTTCTGAACACTGAGACCACACTGTGTAGTAGCTTTCCTTGGTATAAATCTGTTGAAATAAAATCCTCTTCCCTTCCAGTTCAGAGATGACTATTTAATTACGTTTCTCTTTTCAGAAAGTGAGTAGTTCCAACTTAAATGGATACTCTTAAAGAGAAGCTATTTAATTTTTTAATGTGTTAATAGAAACACAGGTTATTCCTCTCTGCTCCAGAACTTTCCTTATGCATTTTGATCTCCCATATTCCCTTTAATTCAACTACACACACATACACACACACCCCTTTGGGAAGAGTTCTCTTCATCTTCTCTTATAGACAGGTGAAGACCTTTAAGAAGTCATTTATCCTTTGCCATTCATTCAAAGAAACATAATCTAGCTTTGAATAATTTTGAGTATTATATATACATTTACTGTACAAAATTATGTTTCATTATAAATATGAGTATTTTCATATGTGTTTATGGTACATTTGCTTTCTTTAATTGAAATATTTTCTTTAAGTAGTAATTTACATAAATCTATCCTATTTGCTGGAGAAGGAAATGGCAACCCTCTCCAGTATCCTTGCCTGGAAAATCTCGTGGACAGAGGAGCCTGGTGGGCTGCAGTCCATGGGGTCACAAAGAGTTGGACACGACTGAGTGACTAACACTTACACTTACCCTATTTGCTAGCTGAAGTCATTGTTATTTTGCTTTTAAGTATCTATGGCTTTTAAGAAAAATATCCCTTTTCTGT